>CM046069.1:1237573-1822154 GCA_025215515.1 Schistosoma japonicum
TGAACCGGAAAACTAAGAACACTTACAGTTGTGCCAACCAGTTTAAATTATAAATGAATGGATTACATACAATCGTTTAAATATATACATATATCTGAAAAATAGTTTTAAATATTCAATCGTTTTTCTCAGAACACACTTTTCATAACAACAGCAAACGCCACATTTCTCCGGATTGGAGGTACGAATCGCTGACAAATACAAGGAGCATGAAAGAAATGGTCGAGAATGGATTTATTCTGACTACTTTCAACTACCTAACAGGTTATAGGCTCAAACGCCGCAAAACATTGTATGAATTTATTAGAACAAATAGTACCACTGACACTTGTGTACCTAAGCCTCAGTAAATGGAGGAAGACTTGCGACAGAGTCAAAGTGATTAACAGTCGAACCACTAAGCCAGTGCTTTAAAATACATAAATTTTAGTACTTTTTAAAGAAATTACATGACACTCACTTGTTCCATCATTGGGATCCAAAGTACTTGATTTGATTGAGATACTGTTGAAATGAGAATTGTTTTCAATCGAGTAAATAAAATATGATTGGTAGGCAATCGAAACGGTTTTAAGTGCAAAGATTTATCCCCGGATTTAACAGACTACAAAAAAAGTGAGAATAAAGGAATGTAAACATTTTATAATAAGAAAAATACTTTCAAAGAGTGCAGCAAATAGGCCATAAATGTTTAGTGTATCAGGTTGTTAAAATTGTGGAATAGTTTTACATCACAAACCGGCTCTAATTAGACAGGCAACAAAAACTTAGTAGACCATAGCTCAAGCATGCTTGATCTTTGGTGAAGTTATGAATGTGTACTCCTGAGTCCTACACGCTAAGGAAAAACAGGTGTTCAATGCTTCTTGGCTTTCAATGATTGTAAGTCGGTGATGCCAACATTAAATCAAAGTCTGAAGATCAAACAAAAAGTGGCATCAATACATAAAGTCATTACGTGTTGACCTAGGTCTTGTTGGGTGGTGAACATACCATGATTAGAATTCGTATAGTATTCACTACTAGTGGTTAGAAATGATAGATGAGTTTATGGTTAAAAGTAATCACAGTAGCGTAAATGCCATCACTTTTTATCTTAATGTAGATCTTCAGTTCTATTATTCTCCTATAAATACCTATTTATTATACCTATTTACTATTGTCGTACAGTGTTCTGGTATAAATTTTGTTAATTTGATTTCGTTGTACTATTGTGTTATGGTAACTTAAGCCACTGCACATCGACGGCATGTAGTCAATCAGTCACAAAATTAGGTACAGCTTGGAACATATGTGCGTTAACTTTAGTCCCCACACCGTTATAGCACAACGAGACCAAATTAGCAATATTAATACCAGGATATAGTACAACAATAACAAACATAAAGGTGTGTATAAAAGAATAGTGGAACTCAAGATCTACGAAAAGATAAAGAGTGACAGGATTTGTGACACCATAACTGATTAATAGCCATGACGTCACCCAATATCTCTAACCACTAATCGCGATTCTAGTGCGTTCTGCAATTATGGACTCTACATCTACCAACAGGGCTCAAACCAACAGTCAATAACTTTCTGTACTGCTACTATGTTTTAGTTTAGCTGAATCTATTTTTGTTCTATCCTACTCTTAAAGCAGCGGATACAGTATGTCGAATTAGGTCATTGTATTTGGGTACATGTAAAATATATTCAAACCTATAGAAATAACTATATGCCCACGTGACAAGTTATTTAATATATGAACTCAGTAACTTAATGGATAATGGATTGGTGTTTGAGACAACCGGAGCTGGGTTTGAGTCCCGGTATCAATATCAGCATAAGATCACATGTACATTCAGCTAGTAAGTGATTGAATATAGAATGTATCTCTAAAATTCCAGTGAGAACAACAATTTTAACTCACCTAATTTTAATTCATGTCTATCTATTAACCAATTTTCGACATACTATGATAGTAATAATCTTGGAGGTTACGTTTAGTCTATACTAGTGACAGGTTGAACGATTCGATGCAGATCACATGCCGTCTCAAAGTCACATGAAAGTGAAAAATAAAAGTCTGAAAGAGTAAACCATTTACTTAAAGGTCACTAGATTATACACTTGTTTTATGTACATGATGGTTCATACAAGGGCCTACAGAATCCTCGAGCATTTTTAATCTCAGCACTTTGACATAGCTGTTTAGGTCAAGAGTTTAGAGAAATGTTTAACACTTGCACAAAACTCAATCACTGAACATAAATTTTCTTACAGTATATGTGACTCCATATGACCTGTTACATGTAGGCGAATTTTATATCAGTTTAGTCTCCATTAATCAAAAAAAAAAAATAAAAACATATATAGCTAATGCTGTACCTTGTTTGACAGAACCATACGTTCAAGCACTTCACAAGTGAATTTGACACGTTCTAAATCAATAGGACATGATGAATTAACAGGATCAAGTCCGTAACGAATAAGAGTGTCGAGATGACGATTGATCTCCTTAGCTCCAGATCTGAAAAACAAACAAATATGTCAAATATTCGACAAAGAACATAGCACACAATCACACAAGCACGGTGAACTTCAACATTCACTTAGCGAATGAATGCAGGACATTAGAATGCAATTTCTACTAGAAAAACCATTTTAAGCTTGTAACTTTTAGAATATTTCTGTGCTTTTTTCAGTCGAAACCTCAGACTGCACTGCACAGAATATGCTTGCTAGAGAGAGAGTGAGAAATTCACTTACTGTACAATCATTTTAATAATAAGTAACATTGACTTTGCATCATCTGAACTTTCTTTGTCAATTTGTTTGGCTGATTTAATAAATCTTTGCCAAAGATGATCAATTAAAGTAGAATCAAATTGATTAGATGTGATTAATTGTTGAATAATACGTTCCATACTAACAAGATCTCCAATTTCTGAATTACGGATGAAATTACTTAAATTAGTTGCAACTAGATCAGCTCCTTCAACAGTTAATTTGCCGTCAGATTGATAATATTCTTCAGAATCCGGTTGAAGATATAATTTTCTAAGAAATAATGAATGAAAATAGACAGAAATTATTACACTTTTTTTCTAAAATGAAGAAAGTAATACAAATAATCTGCTTAGATCTATACAAGTACTCTGGATCAAACAGTATGCTTTGGACTAGTTGGCAAAGACTTCATGAACTAGTGCCACGCTTCATAATGGTCACCTCATAACCCTCGCCCAACCTGCTCCTATAACGGTCAACATTCAGAATAGACGTAGGTGATGGCTGGATATAAGTCTTAAACACTCCAGGAAATGAACATCCACAACCTCACCACCATGATGCACACAAATAAACAGAGATTAATCAGTTGTAGTTCATAATATCAACAAGCATGCATGCTATTCCTTTCATAGTCTATGTTATATAGTCATAGGTTACTAGAAAGTAGACTAATGTGTATTATCCTAGGTCTTTGATTAACAAAAGGACATCTCACCTATGGCATAGATAAAGATTATTAATGTGACATTAAATTACTTACTGACAAGCTTCTATAGCAGCCTTACGTACTGTTTCTTCTTGTGACCATATTAATGTTAGCACTAAGCGTATACCAGCTTCTAAACCTTTAACACCAGATTGTTTAGCAATGACAAAAAACTCAATTGCTTCTGTTACATCTGATATTGTTTTAGATGAAAGCATCAGTTGAAAATCTTTAATAGCTGTTTGAATATGTGTTATAAAAGCAGATGTTTCTAGTAAATAAGCTACACAAGCACGCTGACGAATGATATCTGCTGCCAGCTGTGTTTGTGCGACAGTTTTTGAACGTAATGGAGACGGTCCTAATAGATGATTACCGTCATTTCGATTACCATCATTGTTTTCATGCAGACTAATGGGGTCAGAAGTAACAGCTGCGGCTGCTGAATGGATCGCTTCTTCTAGAGCTGCAGCAGCATCTGACTCGGCTGTTGGACACAATGTGACAGTGGCATCACTATCTTCATCACTATTATCCACATCATCCTCACTATGATCATCACCGATAGATCTCTCTTCTTCTTCTTCGTCTTCCGAACAATTTGAACGACCCCGACGTGATCTTATCTGACTACTAACAGAAGAAGAATCATTCGAGTTTCTACGTTTAATCTTTTTCTTTTTCGATTTTTTCTTATCTACAGATTTCTGCATATCCATTGGATTATTATCACCTGTTGCTTCATTTTCGTCAAGTGCACCAACTTTAGCTGAAATTAAGTAGTGAGTAGAAAATTATATTTAACCGAGAATCACACCTACACACAAAAGCAGGAATATTCAAGCAATCTATTGCTTTTGATAACTTCGTTTATACAGGCTTTATTAATAAAGTATAACGTTACCTACTACATGCTCAGGCAAGAATGAAATTCACAGATTAGTTCATTTTCAATTGCTCAGTGTTAATGGATAGACTAAGATCATACATTAACTCCGACTGGAACCCTCTCGGGGTTACTGCACGTGTCAATCCCGGACAAAACAGGAGGGTTGGGCATAGGGTCAGTAACCCTATCCCGTAAAAAAACAAACTTGCTATAAAGTCCAAATAAAAAAAACATTTAAATCATTTAACTTACTCCCTAAGAGTTGAAAGGTCTTCACTTCGAAGAGTTATGATGCCTCACGATGAAAGCCAAGCTTCTTCGGAAATCACGAGGCCGATGCCCCTTCTGACAGCCGGAGCAACAATTATTATGGGTGACCGACCTCAAACAGTCGACACCAGGGTACTACGGTTACACTCTCAGGTTATCTAGACGTTCCCTAATCCACTTTCTTTTACAGGTATCCGGAGAAGAACCCTTCAATAGTGTGGGCCACCTGGAAGTAATAACTGCCCTCATATCTCTAATAACACTCGAGATCTCATTGTTTGCGATCAAACACGTTCTCCTTTTCTGGCTTTAACTACATACACTTCTCTCACTATATTTTTTATGTGTGCCACTTGTACTGGTTATTTAAGTTTTCGAAAGGCTATACCAGCTGTCTACTTAGTCATCACCAATCGAGTCAGAGCATATGACGAATTGTCACGAGAAATATCATCCTCAAATAGGGTTAGTCAGGGTTGCCCCATATCCCCATTTTCATTTAATTTCGTCATATACGTTCTCTTAGAAGTCTCACTCACTTCTTTTAACTCCTCAGGAATTAATCTCCTTCCAGGAAGTCCTCCCCTCGACTTAAAATATGCAGATAATATAGTCCTAATCATTGAAGATGCTGACCACACGCAAAGTCTTCTGAGCACCTTCAGTAACAATACAAGCATATTCAGGATGCAACTCTCTCCTTCTAAATGTAAAATGTTACTTCAAGATTTGTCTGCTTCTTCACTTAGATTAGTTATAGAGACTGAAGTAACTGATTGCGTTGACCGCGTCACTTATCTCGAAAGTCATATCACTCCTAGTGGGTCGGTGTCTGATGAAATCTCAGCACGGATTCAGAAAGCCCGATTGGCATTTACCAATTTACGCCACTTGTGACACAGGTAAGATATCCGTCTCTCAAAGAAAGGTAGAATGTGCCGCGCAGCAGTCCACGTCATTTTAACATATGGCTGTAAAATATGGGCCATGAAAACCCAAAATGTGCGTCGACTTCAGGTACTTGACCATAGGGATTTTCGTAACATCGCTCGTATATCATGAAATAGTCGAATAAGTAATATGGAGGTTAGATAAAACGTTTTTAGGAAATATGCTAAATCAGTCGATGAGATCATTAACTTTCATCGACTGAGATAGTTGGTACATGTGTTGAGCATGCACGACCACCACCTGCCTCGTTGAGCGATGTTGGCTAGGGTTGAATTAAAACGGAAGAAGGGTAGGGGCAGCCAAACTAAAACATGGCATCAGTCCATGAAATTTTTGACTGTTGGCCTATGCTATGTTGGTAGATGCAGATTACCTGGTTAGGTTTCTGCGTGATAATCGCAATGAATGGCTGGAGACACTGGGCGATATGGCTCAGAATCGGACACAGTGGTGGAAGTGTAACCACTCCTTACCTTCATAATGAGCTTAAATTTTATTATTCGTTTCGGCACACATTTACTCTACTCTCCGCTCTTCTATTTCGTTGTTGTGTTACCTCCGTAAATTTAATCTCGTAGTGCTAATGTGGCACGGCAACTAGAACCTATGGGCGTATGTGCTCGGTTCTACGTTGTTGATGATGAAGATCATATATTTCTTATACTGAATAATCCCTGAGCAGTGATTAGTATGATGTTTGTGCGATCCATGATAGCAATGTGGTCACTGGAAAATGAAACCTTGTGTACGCTCTATTAAAAGATATTATGAATAAATTCAATTAGCACTATAAAGGACTAGAAAATCATCACACACATCACTTTTTAGTGGCCAATCACAGTTAATATCTTGGTTCTACAGGTGATCAGGTGCAGCCTGGTCGTAAAAGTTGATGACTGTGAAAATGAGAGACCCCGGATCAAATTCTGCAGGCAGGTATCAATTACCCCGAAACTGAAGCTACTTCATGCGGACAAGTGCTTAGTAATCTAAACTTAAGATCTGGGTGACCTGATGACTACACAAAAACCACGTTTTAAAATATGAATGCATCTTTAGTAGTTCGGGTTTGTTGGAATGCATTCACAGATCCCTACAAATCTAAAGTCTGAAATGGCTACTAAATATTGACATCATTATAGGTACGTATATGAATTCTTAAATAAGTCAGTTACTACCAGAAATTGGTGAAGTTAAATGGATTTCATCTTATCTATCCAGTACAATTCATATTGTATTTACAATGTTTTATTAAATTATGTTTACAATAGTGATAATACAACTTTTTTACTACCTTAGTTTCTTTGTTATGTATTTGTTAACTGTAGCTTATTGTACTGATGTACGTAGTGTAGTGACTGCAGCCAACGCACATATGTGTAAAGCTTTAGATTATTCTCATGGACTTATAGTTGATTAATGGCTTTCATGAACAAGAACAACAATAATTTTCAAAGATGTATAAATGTAGAGCCCGAAATAGAAGTCACTCAAAAACAAGTGTTTGCTCAAGTACTCTCTGTTACTAAAATATTCAGAATATTATTGCATTACGTATAGAACAGATTAAATGACAAACTACATTCTATTCAGTATGTTGTATGAATATATTTAAACAAAGCAATGAATGATGAGATAATATAATGAAGTAATGCTATTGATGACTATAATTATGTAAATGAAAGAATAGAAATTAACGATGGAGAATGTTTGAAGCTGAAGTGATTTTGAATTTTATTGCGTTTTCTAAGAGCTGGATGGTTTAATAGAAAAGCTTTATTAGTTGTTCTTCTAAACAACACCAGCGTTTAAACTTTAAAAAGAGGTGAACAATTTATTCAATAAACGATAGATTAATCTGTTCTGGTGACCATGTCTGTGAGTGGTTGTTACTCAAAGGTTTTACCCTATTTCTTTTACTTTTGTAAGCCTCATAAATGCTTTATTCAGTTGGCTTTTGACTATATGATTAGTAGTCTTTTATCGTAGAAACCAATGCATTAGGTTAATGTCCACAAATCCATTGATATTAAACTAAACTGAATGTAAGGCTTTCAGGAATCTTCTGGGTTTCTGAGAATTTTATTAATTTTGAATTTCGACGTTTTTCTAATAGATTTTGTATCGTGTCATTTAGCTACTAGCTTCACAATTAAACCAACCAGCTCAAAGAAGATAACACATTCAAAAACAGAAATTGAAAGTGTGCTCTGAGTGCATATAATGATGATCATAATGATATTCCATGATGTACATATTCACATTTCGCACATTCACACAGACGCACATTTACAAGACATAAGTATAGACATACAAACTAGATAACTATTACTATGCATCATTGACACTGATGAGGACGATGATGATAATGAAGACATTACCTTTTTGTTTACTAACAGATTTGTAACGAGCTGAATTCATTTGAAAAGACGTGACAAGAAAATAAGCTTGAGACGAAATATAAACAAATAAGTGGAATAAAAAAACATGACACTATGTGACGAAACAGTTCCACGGTGACTTTATACCAACTTTAAGCCCACCTCTCAGAAATGTCCTGGTACGGTTAAGGATGGGGAAAGTCTTCTCTCACTCTCAAAATGCTCTAATGCGTTTATAGTCTATGTCAGAGGTGTCCTACTTATTGCCTTTTCGCAGTTGAGGTGTTGCTTACTAAAGTGAGAGGACGAAACAGCTTAAACAAAATTAGTGAACATGGAGAGTCCACCTAGAGGAATTGATAAACCTATACTCCAAACCCATGGTGTACACGGATTCAAGGACTCTAAGGGAAAAGCAGAGCTATGAACGCACCTTGGTCACCAGCTACCATGGGACTGAATCTTCTGACGATGGTCCACTGCTTGTGTATTGATTTCAACGTCAAAGGCTTGAAAGTGGTTCACGTGCGCTTATCCGGGAATCACATGGCATTCGGGTTTGGTTTCGCCTGTGCCGGTGATGTCTTAACCCCAGTAGAGAGGCAGCACTAACTGACTAGAGCCCTATTGACAGTCTCTGAAGAAGGTACATTCGACAGGTATTGTAGTACTTGCTGAATGTTTGAATGTGCAGGTCAGGCGTCTAGGCACGGGGGAGAGTTGATTGGGTGGCTAATGAGGAATCGATGGTAGCAGGTCACATGACTGTGACCGTCCACTAAGGCTTCGTGTGGACAACAGAGTTAGGTTTTAGATTAGATGCTGATTCACCAGAAAGCTCAGATAAGCACTGGCTACATTTGCGTAAAACGAAAATAAAGAGCCACGACTCTTATGGCCCAGCCCAAATGCAGTGGGTTTTCGCAGATTACTTACTATTCTTTGAGGCACACTGTCTCACCCCGATAACACATAAGTATGATAATAAACGTAGATTGATACGTCAGAAAATTGTGTAAAGCTTGCATGACGACCTAGAACCCTGGTGATCAGGGTGTGCTAAGAAAATAGAAGCTGCACCTTCCACCTAGAAAGAGCTATTAACGGCGAGAAGTTTGGTGTCAGTGTGACAGTCTGTGATGGTAAGCCGACCACTAGTTCTGCTCCTATGCTTGTATAGGCAATTTACACCTTTTACTTATCATGATTAGTTATGTAGTGCTAAGAAGAGAAGAAACTAGTTACTTTTCATGTAATTATCCTCAATTTTGCTATTTTTTATTTAATTGTAAAGTAAGCGGTAACCGGTACTGCTCTTCATTTCCTCCGCACGGACCTTGTTAATTGTGATTGGTTGTAACATCATTTTAGTATGCTAATTACTCTATTTTCCCCAAGGTCGCTTTTGTATCTATATATACAGAGTTAGGTTATAATAGAATCGAATCTTCCTAGTGCTGCGTTCGTGTCTTCTTGATTTTGTCTTGGGGTGAGTAATCAGTTATCGAGTTGTTGGTCACGGTTGCGAGAATCAGTTGGCGCAGACAAGTTTCCGATTGGAGTTACAGTTAGTTCGTGTATAGCAGTAGGCGTTATATTGCGACATAACATGTAGTCCACATGTTTCATTGTTATCAGTGACTTACAAAGTGCTTTCGTTGGTTCAATAATTTTCATGCTTGCATATAGATACTGCTTTATATTAGAGTAACAAGCCCGATGATGATCTAATTAACGAAACAATATTGTTAGCTTATATGTGTTGTTCTAATTCATATAATGGAGTTCTTCGATATTTTCAAAATTAAAATATGACGATTTATATGCACTTACATTATATATGTATGCATTTAACTAAATTTATTGCAACTACAATCACGCTATAACATTTCCCGTATCTAAGCGTATGATATCAATTTGACTTCACGAACATATATGAAGTAGATAGGAATGTTTGGAAACTGATAAACTAAGTGTTAGAAGGTCAAACAACTCGCTTGAAAGTGAGTTTCTTTAAGAAGATACTATGTTCGGGAGGGTTAATGGGTAATCATGAAGTCTACAGAGATAATAACAGTAAATAAATATTGTATCGGCTAGTGATAACATTGATAGGTGCTGACTACCTGTTTCGGGTCCGCGTGATGATCGTAACCAATGGTTAGACTTTGGGTGACAGCTCAAAACCGTTCGCAATGGCGTAGGTGCATTTATTCCTTATCCTCCTCAAAATTCTAGACTTCTGAATTCACTATAATTTTCTTCTCACTGAATTATATCTTCTCAAATCTCTTCTCCAATTCTCTCCATTAATATTAATTCTGTCACTACCTTCACTACTCCGGGATTAGGTCCGACAATTTAATTTCTATCAGCTAATTAAGGCATGGCAACTTGAACTGATGTATGCATGTACCCAGTTCTATGTTGTAATTGACTGACAAGATTGATTTGTGATGCATACAATTTACTTGTGAATAACTTAAACTTCGTTAGGTTTAGCACTTAGATTAATCAAAAATTGATTTTTCCTCAAAATGTTGTTGCCTAAAATTAACAAATTTTTGATTTACTAGTTTTAGATTTCTTAATTTAGAGGTTATTAACTTATCACTTAATTCGTTGGAGACAATAATTGAAGAATCATTAAATTATATCGCTAAATTATACTTGTATCATTTAAGTTGGATTGTGACTGGCAAGTGGAATCCAGGACGCGCGTTTCGTCCTATTTGGGACTCATCGGCTGGATGTACCTGCATCCCAATGTTGATGTTCACACTGGGATTCGAACTCAGTCCGCTTCGTGTCAAACGCCACCGCGTTCACCACTAGGCTACTGTGTCCAGACAGTCACACATGTATCATGTTTCCACTGTTGTATATAGGGGATAGTTAGTAAGATATTTATCTATGATATTAGTAACAGACTTTGGATTAATTATTAAGGAAATATACAGTTACATACCCAATAGTTCCTCTAAGCTAGTAAGACGTTTCTTCTCTTTATTTACAACTTGTTGTAGTTCATTTGTAGTAAGCTATAGAAAAATATAATAACAATAAGAGGAAAACAATAACAAAACCTATTTGATCATAAATAGATAATAATCTACGTTAGTTAATAACCAAATAAAATCATAATGTTTAACTCATTTAATGAGTACAGATAATTTTCAAAATGCACTTTACTTTAGAAAAAAATTATGTATAAGGTGTGGACTAGTGATACTACTGTTAATACTACAAATGGGATTTGACTTCGAACAAGATGATCTCGTGTGCTGTTAGAGGTATGAGGACGGTTTTCACTTCCTGGCTGCCCACACCATGGAACGGTGTTTCCTGAGGAACCTAAAAAAAGGAGGTACATTAGTGTTGGTCTTAAAAACCTGAGAGCGTGACCGCAGAGCCCAAGGGACAACTACTTGAGGCCTGTCACGCACGGCCCTTATATAAAAGGTTTTTGAGTATTAGCTCCGCACTTAAAAGCCCTTAGTGGGCACCCTTACCGCCGGAGACGGAAGTCCGTGAGGTAGGGTGAGGTGTGACATTTTTAGGGCCGACCTTTTCTAACCCTCCTTCCTTGTGAGAAGGCAGCATCGCTGCAGATGCTGGTTGTCCGAGGAAAACACCTTACTGCTGTCACACCCCTCTGCAGTCAGCAGTACGACTTCGCCCTCAGACCTTGAGTAGCCGCTTTTAGTCTCATCGTTCTCTAATCGACCTGCCTGGCATGGTAGAACCTACAGGAACATATATGTTCCAGCCAATATAGCTCGGTTGGATCATCACGATAGGCAAGCCCGACCACCACGTCAAGGTACAGCTACGGTCGGGTCGCGTATGCCTGACCACCATCTACCTCGACGAGCAATGTTGTCTGGTGTGGGAGTAGGCTGGAAGAAAGCTAGGGGTGGTCAAACGAAAACATGGCACCAATCCATCAAGTCATTGACAATTGGGCTGAGCCATGTTAATAGATGTAGACTACCTGGTTGGGGCCCACACGATGATCGTAACAAATGGTTAGAGACTTTAGGTGATATGGCTCAAAATCGATTGCAATGGCGCAGGTGCATCCACTCCTTGTCTTCCTCCAAATTCTAATTTTTGAGCTTATTATAATTTTCTCTTTACTGAATCACTTTTTATCTCAAATCTCATCTCTGATCTCTATGCCTTTCCATTAGTACTTACTCTGTTACTACCTTCCCTACTCTGGGATTTGGTCCGACAATTTAATCTTTATCTGCTAATTGAGGCATGGCAACTTGAACTGATGTACGCATGTACTAAGTTCTACGTTGTAACTGACTGACTGACTAATACTACAAATTGGTTACCATTTAAAAACTGTACAGTAAACAAGTGTAAAATCAGAAACTTGTAATAAACTAGTTAACAACCAATTGAATTAAAGAGATTTCTACGAAACTCAAAATACAGAAATGACAGATTGTATGTCATGAATTTCTTGAAGATTTTAGAGAGAAATATGCAAATTAATCGAATCAATTAAATAAAGTCAAAATGTTCAAGGATAGATTTCGAAATACGAAGCTTTATTTCATGTACTTTATGGGTTTGCATTAATACGATGCTTTAGATTAATTAGCTGACTGACTGAGTAACTAACTAACTGCTATGACTTTAGGTAACGATTATATTAGGGTTGGTAATGTTTGCGATCCCACTAGCACTGAAACTGGTCTATGCATACGAGGTAGGCCGAAATTCATAACTCAGTACGCGTGAAGTCGGACCCAATATCCCAATTATTGATTTAAAAGCAGATAGGGAATATGCAAGGTACACTGACACCAACTACACAGTAGTGAAATCTGTAAAATCATCCACACATAAAAACGACAAAGATATAAGTTTATAGTTATTTAATAACTCAATTATGAAACGTTACTTGTTTAAATATGAACTGACTGACCATAACGACTTTTATATGCCAGACGTATCATAAATTTAGTCATACTGAAGGCGACTAGAACACTAGACTATTTTGAAGGTGTGATAAGGGGACATAGTCAACTACATAACGGAAGAGCAGTCATTGAACGGCATGGGTACAATAACAATAACGTTAAAGAGAATGACAATATTAAAGAAAATAAAACTACTCTTTACGGCTATTGAACATGTACAATATTCTATCCTATCAACTACTCGCTTTGTAACAAAAGATGCCTTTTAGTTAAATTTTATTCTCTCGACTGGATGGTTTCTAATTACGGAGCTCTCATCAACATTCTAGTCGACTTAATCAATGCAAACTTCTAATAGAAGTGAGCTACCCGAGATCTCAAAATATCTACCTATAAACTAAAATATAGAAATAAGACGAAAAGAAGTCAAAAAATAATAATTCAATTGAGCTCGATGAGTGTTAGGTTTTAACCAATTCAAGAAGAAGTAGTAGTAACATAATCGGGGACTATATAAAAACGTAGTCCAACTTATGGCAGTAAAAATTAAGATTCAATCAGTACCGTGATAAGAAGCAGCTGAAGTAGAAATTGAATTTTCTAATTCACATTTTCGTTCATGATATTGGATTGTTGGAGAAAAATTATGCTGGACAAACAGTTCTGTAGTTGATGCAATCAACGCAAACCATATAACAACTATTTCATTGTAATTTTACATCTATTAGTCATAATTCATAGACATAATGTACAACCTGGCACATGGTTACTTTAGCTAATGTCCCCAACCATACTAGCATAATGATGTAAAATGACTGCGCCCCGATCGGAGGTAAGTTATTAAATATCTCCAACCACTGATCATAATTTTCGCACGGACCCCGGACTCGTATTCTGCATTGATAAACATGGCTAAGACCAACAGTCATTGACTTCGAGGATTGGAAATGTCTTGCTTTGGCTGCCCCCAACTTACTTCAATCCTACTTCTAAATTAGTCAACACAGTGGGTCGAAGTATATAGTGGTTCGGCACACTTAATACATGTCCCAAACACATCAGCTGATGGAGAAATGGTTACATAAAATGTGCATAAATAGTAATATTTTCCGTAAATATTTAATTCTTCACATTCAAGCCATGTCATCTCGCATACCGTAATTCAGAAGATATAAGGATCTGAGGATAAGAATAATATCTGGTGTTGAATCGTGAATTATCAGTGCAAATATGTTTCGATTATCGTCTTAAAATCTGCTGGGTTGCGTTTTATAATAAATTAGCAGAGACATCAAGCAAACACGTTATAAAGAACTACGTATGTTCTTACCTTTGCAGCGGGACACTGTAATATCATAGCTGTAAGTGTTTTACAAGCATTTTTTCTTGCTGAAGCAGATACATCCATCATTGCGCCTAAACTGCCAACTAACAAAGCAGCTAGTTTCGACTGACGGCTGACTGGCAAACCCTATTTATTAAAAAGTATGAAATTACTTAGATATTATTAAAAAGTATTAACAAAGTCAACCTCAACCACAATTGCTACCTTGATGTGGTGGTTGGACTTGGCTATTCTGACGACCCAACCGAGATATATTGGCAGTAAAATACACTGTTTTTAGTCCGACTATGCTAGGCATGTCGGTAGAAGACTACTGATGCTGGTATTGGTTGTAAAAAGTGAAGAGGTGGTCAGTTGATGATACGGAGTTGTAGAATGAATGAAAGCTGTATAGAACTGATACCTGTCCGCTTATCCTGGCTTACTGGTTGAAGTCCTAGAGAAGGTGCAAGTGAGTGGCTTGAGACCTTATCAGATAGAGCACAGAATATAAACTAGTGGCGATCCTGTTGCAGTTTCCTATTACAATCTTCATAACAGTGCGATGACTTCCCTAAATAGAAATGAGATCTTTTTGTCTGTGCCTCTACCCACACTGTATCTCTTGCTTTGTAATTCTCTTGTTGTCTTACTAAGTCTTAAACTATAAGCATATAAGCACTATGCAACATATGACAGAAGCAAACTATAAGCGTGACAGTTGCAAGATAAAACATTATTACTCAGATTGTAGTTTGGACAGTCTTCAGTTCACCTAAAAACTAAAATAATGATGAAGTAGCTTACTTCAATATGTACCTAAAAGCCTAATCAATGCGGGCTTGTGAATAACATAAAGACGGTGATGTTGAGTGCAGTTATCAATCGCTAGTAGGTCCCTCCCATTAAAATACAAATTTAAGGAAAATGGAATGTATGAATTAATCAGGAAAAACTAATTTTTGACATTAAAGAGCAAATATGGTTACGCTTTTGATAAACAAAAACTCCAACTAAGCCTCACTCCTTAATCCTAACCAAATTCTAACTTGAAACCTACTCTTAATCTAGCTCTAAACTTAACCTTAAAATAACCATGAACCACAATTAAAAGCGACTTAAGAACGCCTAAAATACTATTTGCACCCCTATAATAGATTCTCGAATACAGATGAGCGTAGATATTTCTGTAAATTTAATAGAAAACCCGCCTAAATACATTAAACATGAAAAATCTGTACAACAATTTTAATATTACCATTTTTACCAATATCCCCTTACAATCACTGTCATCTGATTACTTAAAACTTGTTCTAAATTCATGACGTCGATTACGTCATCTGTACAAACTGATTTACAAGATTTATACTGATTGGTCAAGATGATTATTAATGAAGTATACTTTCAGCGTTGTTCATGTTCGTCCACATATTATACTCTAGCCGATAATATTTGAAAGAACAAATATTTAACCAAAGTCAATAAAGTAATTGTCATAATAATAAACTCACTCCAAGAACAACAATATTGTACCATATCTGTAAGGCTTTCGCGCGTACATAACCATTCACATCATGAATATGCTCCTAATCAACAAGAGATAAAAGAATTTCTTATAGAAAAGAAATGAATGAAATATGAAGACAATTAGTTTTTTTAAAATATTACTAAATTAAACAACAATAAATATTATACATTAGTGTGAGCTTGTGTGATAGTATGATGAAACAAATCTACAGGCGACCTAATCAATAGATGGAGTCAGTTCATTAAGTCGTTGACTATTGGTCTAATCCATGTTGGTGGATATTTTGTCAATGACTAAAGAGATTGGCTGCCGTAGCTTATGAATGGTGGCAATCGCAAAGGTGCATTTTTATTCGTCGTTTACCTCTAGGTCTTGAGTTTCAACATTATTTTATAATCTTCTCAATTCTGTGAGTTAATTCTTTCATTCCGAATTATAAACTATGCTTAATCCTTTCTTATTATCAGTGATATTACCAGTTTCCATTGACATGATGTTCCTCTCTCTCCGTTGATATGATGTGGCACGGTGTGGGCAGCCGGGAAGCGACAACCGCCCTCATACCCGCAAAAGCACGAGAGTCCGAATTGGTCAAAATGTGGCAATCTAAATCGATGCAGACATGTATCAGGTTCTATATTGTTTATTGTTGACAATATTGTTGAAAAGTGTGATTTACTCGAATACATTAATATTAAAATTTCTTACTTCTGTAATATTTCTTAGCTTTAGTAATCGCAAACTTAATTAAAAATGAAAGTTACCTTTGTTTCCGAACGTTTATTTCTAGTTGGGGCAAACCAACTAGATGTACTTACATCTTAGTATTGATACTTACAGTGTTTACATCAACACATGGAAGCATGTATATTCAGCTGACAAATTGGATGAAACGTATGTCCTGGATTTCAGTTGTCAGCCACAATACAACTTTAATCAAATTTGTGGATTGATATTGTATTAAGGTAATCTGCTTAGGATGCGAATATAGAAACAGAGACTGATCAATTTCTTGTCTTAATAACATCAACGGGAAGTCGCAACCACTTTCACCTTATAAACTAATCATGCTAATTACTACTGATAAATGTGTAAAACCATTTAACTCATTTACCAGAAACGTAGATACATGAGCTTAGTCTCGAGTCTGATTTCTATTGTTTGTAACACAACCTGATTATCTGAACTGAAAAAAACGGAACAGTTTTTGAATATGAAACTAGTTGGTTGAAAGTTAAAAGTTGTAATCATTGATGTACCCTTAATGACTGGAAATTGCAATTAAAATAAAATGACTTAGTACTTTATACAAGTCAACCAAAGGTAACTAAAGCTGTAGATTGAAAATAACATCATACTTGCAATAAATCCATTAGACGATCCCTTTGAACGCGTTCATTAGGATCTAATTGTTCACGCCTAGCGAACATAGGCAATATCTCGCCAATAACACTTAGAACACAATTTCTCATTTGATATGGTTCTTCATCAAGTCTGGAACGAAGTAGTGGTAAGATTGATTGAGCAAGAGAAGGATAAGCTCGAGCTACTTCAAGGAGAAAGTTGGAAAAATTTTGAGAAGCTTGTGAATCACGCTCTAAATCTGCACCATTGTAACTGCATATTTCCTATAAAGTAGTAATATCGATACAAATTAATAACAGCAGGAAATTAGATCACGAGATAATCTTGATTGAAGTAAAAAATAAATTGTAATATCAGATTGAAGGAGCGGTCAGTGATCTGCATAAAACTCCATTTTAATAGCAATTACGATTCCAATTTCAAATAGCCTTGACATGAATTCAGTAGTAGATTGCAACTGAACCAGGGGTGAGAGACAGATATCACTGAAGGCACTAGAATCGAAAATTGAGTAAGCTGAAGACTGTGGACCAGCTGACTTTCACTAAGTGGGTTTGAAGGTATTCTGCCTTCTAAGGGAACGGAAAGGTCTTAGATTCATATACCATGTACTGTCATGGGTGGACACTGTTAAGGAGTTCCGAAAGAGAACTGAACAATTGTCTAGTGTTTTACATTTTAATGATTCTACAGCTAGATTCTACATTTCCTTAGTTTTAAATTATCCCTTGTCATGGTTAAGTAAAGTCAACAACTGGGTTAGAAAAAGTCACTTAATTTCACCATTTCTCACCAACTTCACCATCAATGACATCTACAAACACCTCTGAACGAAGTACGTGCTGCAGAGTAAATATGGACAGATCCTTACCGTTTGAGTGCATCAATGAAATTCTTACTGCACGATTAAAGTCAGGCTGTATAAATGGAATTTAGTCAATTAGCAACTAGTGTCTTTGATTAGGTAAGTATCTTGCACCTTCGACGTGTAAAATACATTTTCAAGAATGATAAAAGTTTGTATCTGCATCTACTCCTTAAGGTAAACCGCCAGAAATAGCTGAAATATTCGTGTATTTGAATAGTTGTATGAGTCTTGGAGGTAGTGTGGCAAAATGAATTAATCAACATATAGTGAAAATTAGATCGGGTTATATCAATCTGAGTAATCTCAAATGCCAACAAACTGTTAGTCTAGATGTAGAAGGCTGGGTTTGAATAGTATCGTGTTTCATGTTCGCGTGACCCGGTCTCTCTGATTTGAGGATGCTCAGCGACACAATATGTTCGATTATCAGTCTCTAAAAGATTCCTGACATCTAGTGACCATACCAAGTTAGTAATGCTAGTATTTGATAATTCTTAAACGGTGTAACAATAGTACAATTAATTTCACAATCTAAAAATACCGACTTCAGTAGTCTTCTTTATGAATATCATCGCATACATCTTCAAGTGACGCACTATTTACAGACGATGAGATTGAGTGGGAAAAGAAGGAAAGTTGGTGAATTTGTAAATACAGTGTTGTAATATGAAGAATAGATGAATGGATCTAACAAACGTATCATGTAGTTGGCAAATGAGTTATATCACCTTCAAGTTCTTTTGGATTAAAGAACTTAATTAACTAGTAAAGATAAAAGAACACTTAAAAACATCAATAACTACTTAAAACGACTAACTTTCAACAATTGACGGACAACACCCGGAATTTTTTCAACTTCAATGAAAGCCTTTACAATAGCTACAAGGCAATTAACCATATGTGGGAAACACTGTAGCAGCTGAGCTAATTTAACAGAACATGCAATACTATGGCCATAACGACGAACCAAAGTGGCCAGCAGATTAATCACTGCAATACGTATATTAGCATTGCTAGCTATTTCACGATCTTCAAGTAGTTTGTAACAACAATTTGCCGGCAAACTAGAAATAAATGACAGAGCGAAAAGGGAAACACATTGTAACAATCTTTACAAAGTAGGAGTATACTTTATTGCCGACCGTGAATGACTTTTCAGTCAATCGGAAAATGGCATTCAATACAAAAGTGATAAAATCGCAATAGATATGTAGTCTCAGTACAAATTATTTATTTTGTATGTTGCGAATAGGCGCATCCAGTAAAAAAATTAAAAAACGTCTAGCAAAGAAACTTATCCGTATAGATAAAGAGCATTATTCATTGAAATAACCCATGTAACTCCTACGATGCTATGTACATTGAGGTTAGGGCTAGTAATTATGATTACGGTTTATCTATACAAAAAGACTTGAATTCAAGACAGAAGAACATATAGACGGTGGTTTATTAGTTAAAGCATTCAACTTTCATCCACTAAATCGCAGGTTTTATCTACACTTCAGTTTGGACAACTAGATAAAACTTATAATCCTCAAACTTAGTGTAAACTGAAGCCCAGTAAACCAAAATGTATCTATAAAACAAGCAACTCTTGAAAACTCACTTTGTAGTTAAACAGTAAACAGGTTTATATATTTTAAGCATCTTAACAGCGGCCGAAATAAGTGCAAATTTACTAAGTTTTAAGTTATTTGCCACCGCATTTCGAATTTCATGGGAAAATCAATGGAGCCATTTTAAATCTGATTAGTCTGACAGCATAATTTACTACTACTTCTCAATTATGTTACATGATCATAATCAATATAATAGAAAGAAGAAAGACAACAGCGTACTTAATGAAATCCTCTTCAGCTATTGGTGGATCCCAAAGTTTATCCAGCTTTAAACGACAAATTTGATCGAGAGCGCTGACTGCCTTTTCACACTCTACAAACCAATCCATGGATAATTGTAAATCAGACGGTCCACGAGCACCTCGACGACCACCTCCTCTTGCTCCCTTACCACGACCTGCCTGGGATAACAAAAAGATGCAAAGATAATATCATACGCATACTTATACAATTAAAAGTTATATATAGGAAGCCGTAAAGTGAATAAAATAACAAAACGTAAACCAGATGCTTATAAAATGACTAACGAAAAAATGGAGGGGAATAAAGTGTACAGCATAGACTTTTATACAATTTTGTGATATTGTTGTATGAGAGATTCGCTTAATTCTGCATGCAAACATTATTTCGGATTCAGTATGGAAGTAGTATGACTTAAAGCTGCAAACAAAAGAATCATCAGTGAAGTCGCAGTGTCGAATATACTGGGGTATAGTTATGCATAACACAAAATCCGGCTCAAATTCATAAACCTCAGCCACATACCAAGATAAAGGCCAAATAAGTAAAAGTAGTAGCTACATAAATGATAAGAATAATGGATTGGACACAGATCATGGTAGGGGGAGAGTATAACAGCAGTAAGGTATTTCTACATAACAATTATCATTCAAACTGATGCTGCCTTCCCATGTCTGAATCAAGGGTTAGAAAACATCAGTAGTAAAAATAGTATATCACACCATGCTCAGCAGATTCCCATCACCCATGATAGAGTTTGAGAAGTATGGAACAAATACACCAAGAGATACTAACAATAGACCTTATATGACAGGTCATGATCAATTACTACCTGAGCTCTGATATTACAATCTCATATCGTTTAGACCACTACTACACCATATTTTTCCTCTGATACCTTACAATGAACTGACTGACCAGCCGTGATACAAGAGGTATATTTTATCAGTTACAGAATAATAGAAACCGAATGTTCATCAGAAAAACACGCTAAGCAGTTTAGTCTCTTTTACTTCACAGCTGCAACGAATGTTCATAAATAGTGGAAGATATTAGAAACATGCAGATATTCAATCACCCATCTAAGAATATACATGTATATTGAGAAGTCTACTGTGAGCACGAGGAAAAAATCAGCATCTCTCTCTGTTGTATTAACACTCATGAAAATATAAATAACAAATCAATAAAACTTACATTAGTGCCTACTGCAGATTTTGCATTAGTATTTAGTTCATTTTCAAACATATCAACAAACTGACATAGTAGATATGTGTGCATTTTCAATGCATTTCGATGATTATTCATTTCAGTTCGACTAAGAATTAACTGACCAGATTGGGTAGATTCAAGTACTGAACCCAGTTGACATACACAAACTTCATATCCTAGATTGTTGCAATAATATAACAATCCCAATTATTCTCATGTAAATTCGAAGTTGAAAAGCAATACACAGCATTAATACAGTATAGCAACCAGGAGGTAACTGGTGTTTCGCTGTTAAATCTTCAGATTGGTCCTTAACTGGAAACTGAGTTAGATATTATTAAAAACTACATTTTATCTTACCTAATTAAAGACAATTAGTTAAGAGTATTGCTCGCTCTACTTTTCATGTAGCTCACATACCAAGAACAGGTTCATTTAATTAATGTACAAGAGTTAGTGATACATCCGGCTTCCCAAAACGAGGTAGGTGGAGTGGGAATCATACCTAAAATGTAGCGGTTGGAGGTCGGATATTTTGGCCAATAAACCACCGCATCACGGTAAAATCAAATAAGATGTCGACCATAAGAAGACTAAAACGTGCTGCATAACAACAACTATTGACAGTACTACCGACTTTTTTTAAAACAAAAAGCTATATAAAGCTACTTTAGACTTTTGTGAAATCAGTTTTTATCAAAGTAGCATTTATTTCTAACCGATGAGTACTAGCACGTATGACACTCGACTGTCAGAATATTTCGAACGAACCACATTGATATGAGACAGTGGTCATTACGAAAGTTTGGATTAATTCCAGATGTTATCACTATTTTGATGGATAAATGGCATAATGCTTCAGTTTCAAATCATTTACCATTTATCAAGTGTCTTCATCTAAAGCCTAATCAACAATTCCGGACAGTGCTGCTACCTTGGCATGGTCGTCGGGCTTGCCCATCGTGATGACCCAACTGAGCTATATTGGTTGGAACGCATGTTTCTCTAGGTCTTATCATCCCAACCAGGTTTTTAGGAGAGCGATAAGACTAAAGGCAGCAAACTAAAATATGAGGGCGAAGACGCAGACTTGACTGCAGCAGGGTGTGACAGAAGTAAGGTGTTTCCATCTGATAACCAGCATCTGCAGCGATGCTGCCTTCTTAACGGAAGGAAAGAGTTAGACGAGGTCGACCCTAAAATGTCACACCTCACCTTGCTCCACGGATTTCCGTCTCCGACAGTAAGAACATCAAAAGATCGGAGCTAACACTTCAAAAACTTCCCATAACAAGGTCGTGCGTGATCACCCTCAAGCAGTTGTCCCTTGAGCTCTCGATCGTGCTCTCAGGTCACTATGACCAACACTAACCTAGTTTCCTTTTAAAGTACCTCAAGAAGTAATATGCTTCCACTGTATGGGCAGCCAGGTAGTGAAAATTGCCCTCATACCTCTAACAGCACACGAGATCATCTTGTTCGAGGTCAAATCCCACCATCAACTCTTAATAACTCTCTTATCACCATGCCTAATCCTTCTGGCATAATTTTATTACCTCGCGCCTCTAGTGCTAGTGATTTGAGTTCACAAAACGTTATTCCTGGTCTCCTGAAACCTCGCTTTGAACTATATATCGGAGCTTTAAACGTTCAAGCTTTATGCCAAATAGGACAACAAGCCTTCTTAGCTATGACTCTAGAATCCCGCCCCATCGATGTCTGCTGCATCTCTGGAACGCGTACACAAGATCCAAGCAGTCATTCGCTTGGCCTCACCTTGTGAAAATAAAGAACCAGCCCAGTTCCAGTCGACCCCACCGCTACCACTTGAGGCTTTGCTGGTGTAGGTATAACACTAAATTCAAAAATTGAACGGACTTTCCTTGACTGGATTTCAATAGACAGTCGCTTGTGCGCTATCAGTCTAAACGGGACGGTAAGAACTCGGAAAGATAGGGACACACGCCGTTGCCTATTTGTTGTCTCTGCTTACACTTCCACTAAATGCAACTCAGATGAAGTAAAAGATGAATTTCACAGAAAGCTTTCTGACTTTCTATGTAAAGCTAAGCGCACAAATACAGTGATAGTGGCTAGTGATTTTAATGCCCAAGTAGGTAGACTAAGCGAAACCGAAAGGTACCTACCTAGGTGGATTCTATGGTGTCGAGTCTCAACGAACAGATAATGGCGACCGTTTACTAGAACTATGTTCAGATAACCGTCTGTTTCTCGCAAGCACCAACGTTAAGCATAAGGACATACATCAGTTGACATGATGACCTTGACAATCAACTCAAAGCTGGACTTAAATAGACCACTATGACATCAGCCACCGTTGGACAAGCTCAATAGAAGACTGCCACTCATTTTGGAGTACATGTTTAGACTCAGATCACACCTTAGTACAAGCGAGTATTAGTCTGCGTTTCACTGGATATAAAAGATCCATAGCAAGGAATCCTCTCAAAGTTCAACTTAATGAATAAAAAATCAAGAATACATTTCAGGAACAATTAGGAAACCAATTAGTCAACTACGTAAGCTATATCCATCCTGAAAGCTAAAGATATGGAAAAGGCAGCGGCAATGGGTAATAGTAACTCCGCCTGTAGCTCACCTAGGGTTACTGCTGGTCGCAAGCCCGGGTAAAGGAGAAGGGTTGGACATGGGGCTAGAATTCCCATCCCGTAAAACACAAGCTTGCCAAAAAAACAGGTAACCAGATTAAACAAACTAAGCCATTTAAACTTTACCCTGGGAGCGGAAGGAATGATTATGACGCCACATCATTAAAGCCGAGATTCTTCAAAAGTCATGAAGTCGATGCCCCCCCCCCTTCTAACAACCAAAGCGGAAATTCTTATAGGTTTATGGAATGTCCGGACAATGTGGGAGACCGGGAAGATCAGTCAAATAGTTGCAGAAATGAAGAGATACAACTTGACAGTGCTCGGAATCAACGAAATCCATTGGACTCAAACAGGACAGAAAACATTAGCCACGGGAGAGATGCTACTATACTCCGACCACGAAGATTAAAATGCTCTGCACACTCAAGAAGTTGCTCTGATGCTGACTATAAAAGCACGTAATACACTTGTAGGATAGCAACCACATGGACCAAGGATCATCAAAGCATTTTTCAAGACAATGATGAAGGGGATTATAATAAACAGTACCAAATGTTATGCACCCACCAACGACGGCAACGACGAGGACAAAGATCAGTTATATGATAGGCTGAAATCAATTATAGCAAAGTGTCTAAGAAAGGATCTGACAATCCTGATGGGGGACCTAAACGCCAAAGTCGGAATGGAAAACACCGGATATGAAGACATCATGGGACGACAGGGACTAGGAGAAAGAAATGAGAATGGTGAGAGATTTACAAATCTATGCGCTTTCAACAAAATGGTTATAGGTGGTACAATATTCCTTCACAAACGCATACACAAGGCCACATAGGTCTGACCGGATCACACTACAGAAAACCAAATCGATTATGTATGCATCAATAAAAAATAAAGAAGATCAATGGAAGGTGTGAAAACCAGGAGAGGAGCTGACATAGCTACAGATCATCACCTGGTGCTTGCCGAAACTGAAGCTAAACAAGCAATGTGTAACTGAAGTAACAGCATTACAACGGTTCAATACAGCCTTTCTTCATAATACTGGTAAACTCAAGGTTCTAAGCCTAAAAAGATCTGCTGAAAGAAGAAACTACTATGGAGGGCAACTGGAAAAGAATCAAAGAGGCACTAACTTCAACGTGTCAAGAGGTTTTGGGCCGCAAGAAGCACCATTATTAGGAATGGTTCTCCACTGAGACCCTGAACAAAATTCAAGGAACAAGAAGACAGAAATCAACAACAGCCGAACAATAGTACAGAAACTCAAGGCACAAACTGATTACACAGAAGCAAATAAGCAAGTAAAGAAAAACATTAGAACCGACAAACGGAAATACATCGAAGGCCTTGCAACGACAGCAGAAAAAGCTACAAGAAAAGGACATATGAAACAGATATACGACACAACGAAGAAACTGGCAGGCGAATATGGTAAATCAGAGTGACCTGTCAAGAACAAACAAGGCAAGCCAATCACCGAGACTCAAGAATAAGGGAACAGATGGGTAGAACACTTTAAGGAACTTTTGAATAGGCCAGATCCACTGGACACACCGGACATAGAAGCAGCATCTACAGATATCCTGATAGATATCACTCCACCAACGATGAAAGAAATCAAGATCTCCATCCGACAGATCAAAAGTCGGGAAGCAGCAGGACCTGACAATATACCAACTGAAGCACTCAAGTCAGATATAGACATAATGACAAGCATGCTCCATGCTTTATTCAGGAGAATCTGGGAGGAAGAACAAGTACCTGCAGACTGGAAAAAAGGGCACCTTATCAAGATACCAAATGAAGGAAATTTGAGTAAATTTGAGAACAACAGAGGTATCACACTGTTGTCAATACCAGAGAAAGTCTTCAAAAGAGTGCTGTTGAACAAAATGAAACATTCAGTGGATGCTCAATTTCTAAATCAACAGGCTGGTTTCCGTAAGGATCGATCGTGCACAGACCAAATCGCAACACTACGGATCATCTTGAACAATCAATTGAATGAAATTCGTCACTGTACATCAACTTCATTGACTATGAGGTGTTTGACATTGTGGACAGGAGGACACTGTGGAAACTTCTTTAACACTACTGCGTACCAGAGAAACCCGTCAACATGATCCAGAATTTTTATGACGGACTAAGTAACAAAATCTTGCATGGAGGACAGCCGATAAATGCATTCCCAGTGAGGACTGCAGTCAGACAAGGCTGCCTACTCTGGCAATTTCTCTTCCTTCTAGTGGTTGATCGGATCATGAAGACCTCTACACCTGAGGGGATGCACGGAATTCAATGGATAAGTAGGATGCAACTCGATGATTTGGACTTCGTGGATGACCTAGCCTTTATAGCCCATACACACCAACAAATGCAAGTAAAGACAACCAACTTAGCAGTAACCTCAGCATCAGTGGGCCTGGACATACATAAGGGAAAGAACAAGATCCTCAAATACAACACACCGAGGACCAACCCAATTGAACTTGATGTGGAAACTTTGAAAGAAGTGGGTACTTTCACGTACCTGAGAAGCATCACCGACGAACAAGGAGGATCCGATGCAGATGTAAAGAAAAGGATTGGCAAAGCAAGAGCACCAGTCCTACAGTTGAAGAATATATGCGACCCAAAACAACTGTCAACCAACCTCAAAGTCAGACTCTTCAATTCCAGCGTCAAGATAGTTCTGCTGCATGGAGCTGAAACATGGAGAACTACTTCAAACATCCTCAGAAGGGTAAAAGTGTTTATAAACAACTTTCTACGCAAGATACTGAATGTCCGTTGGCCGAAAGCCATCAGCGACAGCCTACTGTGGAAGAGAACAAACCAACTTCCAGCCGAAGAGGAAATCAGGAAACGACGTTGGAAATGGATAGGATATACATTGCGGAAATCATCAGACTGCATGATGAGACAAGCATAAATTAGGAATCCTGTTAGTAAACGGAGAAGAGGAAGGCCAAAAACAATGCGTAGCGAATCGGAAGCAGACATTAAAAGGATGAACAGTAACTGGAAACAGCTGGAAAGGATTGCTGAAGACAGAGTTCAACGGAGAATACTGGTGAGCGGCATATGCTCCTCTGGGATGGGTAACGGGTGTAAGTAAGTAAGTAATTGTTAACAGTAGGTACTGTTTAAACTTATCAAGGCAACGGGTATCAGAAACCCGACTGTAAGTGATGCTATCACTGAAAAAGATGAGACCATTATTCACTGTCAATCCAGTAGGTTGGACTGGTAGGTGGAACACTTTACGGAATAGTTCAAGTGGCCCTCGGCCTCATCCACGTTGCCCACCATCCCCAAGCAATCTGAATAACAAATTGATATTGACGTTTAACTAAAGCTCGTGAAGAGCGAACTCGAGAAAACTAAGGTGGTTTCAGACCTGGACGTGGTTGTATAGACCAAATATCCACACTTCGGCAAGTTCTGGAACATAGACATACTTTTAGACACCCAACAAAAGGTGCATTACTTGACCTTAAGGCGGAGTCTGACTCTATCTATTCCATTTCATTAATACTAACTCTGTTACTACCTCCCCTACTCTGGGATTCGGTCCAACAATTTAATCCCTATCTGCTAATTGGAGTATGGAAACTTGAACTGATGTACGCATGGACCAAGTTTTATGTTGTAACTGATTGAGTGACTTGCATATTCAGCCGATACGACCAATCAAATCGACGTAAATCTAGAATTCAAAGTGATGTACCGAATTTTCTCAAACTCATTCTTTACTTTCAGACATCACCTCTTATAAACACGGGGCTAAGGACATGAATTTAAATAAACTTTATCCTTGTACTTAGAAAATGTCTGTACGACATTATGGCTATCAGACTAATTTCAAAAGTTTACTTCACTTTAAATCTTAATTTTTATTTATTTTTCCTTCTATTATTATGCAGTCATTTATAATAACCAACAGACTGCTTCCAAACCTACTCGTCGTCATCACTATTATGTAGCCAATTTAAATGGATAATTAATTGCCAAACATATTGCATTTTATTATTACATGATCACTGAAAAAAGCAACTGATCCTTAGGTCTAAACTTACAATTACATTTTTAGAACTATTATTATGTAGTTAATCTTCATTATTAAAAGAAAGTTCGCAACACTTTACTAATAACATACAAATTTATTCACTATCAACTAACTCCATTTGATTTTACACTTAAATGCGAAACAACAAACTAATGTTGAACCATGAAGGGTATAGAACTGGAAAGATATGTTCCTTTGCTCGATTTAGGTTCTTAAATAGCTTCTCTGGAATGTGAATAAAGCTAGTCTATCACGACAAAGTAGACGATTAATTGACCCTATAAACACTCAATAATCAAGTTTTAGCTGATAATTGTAACGGCTGTGTACCGCAGGTTTAAACGCTACAAACAGTTTACAGGGAAAATTAATGATTAAATGATTCCGTCTTAAAATAATTAACAATGATACTAGGCAACTGTTAAATGTGCACAAATTAAAAATCTGTACATTAACACTAAGGTACAGACAACAGTATCTTGGCATAACTTTCGGGGACAAAAACGTTAATAAAAGGTGGAAAATTCACGAAAAAGCTTTCGAAAAAATTGATAAAAGTAGTAAGATACACTAACAATCCAATAAGAATAATATCGATTGTCATTTAATAACTGCCTAGATATATTACGCAGGAAAAATCGTTGATGAGACCAATATTCTTTAACAGGTCAACACAAAAAGAAATTCAAACTAACCTTTTAATACAATGTGCCAGGCTTCCTCTTTAACTCCTGAATCAACATTCTGCCATTCGCTATAAAGGTAAACGTTTAAAAAGTCAAGTTTAACTGCTTACTGCAACACACTGAACAAAGCATCAAATTCGTGCAATATATAGGTAAAACCTTCGCTTGTAAGAGATCGCTGACACCCTTGAAAAGAAGAAGAACGATAAAGGAGAGAATATCAATCAAGTAGATCAGAGAGAACTTTGAAATCGATCATAATCATTTATTAACCTAAATTCCCAAATTTCTTTTTTGGAAATAAAAGGGAGAACTAACAGTTTTCCAATTTTAGCATACAGTTACTAAAATCTAGACCAACGACCAAGGAAAATAAACCTCACAAATTTTACGTTTAGATAAGGAGGTGATACGACCAATAGTTAGCTATTTGCCACCAATACACGATGTATGATTTCCTATTCGGATTTAACATCAATAGTAAACTAAAAAAATAAGAAGGATGCTAGAAAAAACGTGACAAAACAATTTTGTTACATTGTGGAGAAAAGATTGGAAGATAATTGTGAGAAACTTAAAACTATTATCTCCTGCTACCAAAGTATTCTGATAAGTTTCATGTTACAAAAACACCAACATAATGTATGATTTGCTCAATGGCATAAAATAAAAGCTTACTGGGTAGGTAATTCACTAGATTCCTTAAAGAGATTACATCATTGACGACATAAGTATTTGGAATAGAACGTTTCAGTAAGTCAGCCTTTGCGACAGGGATAACGAAATCTGACATGTATAATTCTAAAATAATTAAATGAAGAACTTTAGTATGAATAAAACGTTAACTAATTTAGTTACGTCACAAAATATTTAATAATAAGGAAATACTAGTCTGCACAAGGATCTTATACGAAACGAAAACAACTTAGGAATAGGCCAACAGTTTACGTAGCAAAATCAACAGCAGTTGACGACTTAAAGCAACAGTAATGAGATCGGGGTAGTTAAATACCACTATCAGTGCAGTACACGTTTAAGCATTGACAGTGGGTATGTCAATCTAAACTTATGTTTCACAAGGCTAAGAAAACTTTGTTAACATCCTACAGATGCCCCGATATGTAATACGTATTCATAAACATCAACATTGTTCATATTTAATAAAACATAATGGGATCCCATTCGAACCACATTCAGCAAGGCGTTCACCAAAACATTCGAAGACTTGATTGATAATTTCAGAGAAATACATCGATGTGCCATTTAAAATTAGGTTCAGACAAAAACTCCACAGTTAGTAAAGGGTAGATATTTAGAAGCAGTTTAAAAAACTAGAAACATGGTATTCAGCTGATGCTGCTGACTCGATATAAATGGTTTACTATGTGAAAATGTTCACAAAGTAGGCACATTAATATATCTACATGGTAAGGTGTATAGTAAATAGTAAATATGATGAACCACCCAATTAAAAACTTTAACTGTTTAAGAAAAATAGCCGTAGGACTAAATCATCTTTAAGGTAAAGTATAACTATGAAAAATAGTATTATGAACAGATATATTTTGTTGCTGAAATGAGCCTAAGGACATTCTAAATATTCAAAGCACTAAAACCAACTTAAAAAAGCCTCAAGGACACAAGTGCAACCTTGAAGTCAAAACTGGAGATTAAACTTCAGTATAACTTCAACTTTGCTGTGCAGAATTAGAGGGCAGTTATCCCTTGAGATCTGTGCCTAGGTTGTTAACAGTTCATTACTGAAACTGAGAGGATAAAAGATGATTTAAAAATAAACGTAACCGTAATATTCTTCTTAAAGTATTGTTCTTCAATGCCTATTGAGTCTAAAGATGCGTCGAGTTATCTTTTGAAAGGTTCAGCACAAGCTTCATTAGGTAAGGAGTTCCAGATCATAGTGATAGTAAGATTTCTTTGCATGTACTACGTGATCTGTCATATAAGTGTCCGTTTAACTTTCGTTTGAAACTAAATCTAACTAGCAATCTTGCATTTGAAGAGGATTATAGGCTGCACTATGCACCAAGAGTATATCCCTCCTGACCCTATTGTACTGTACATTTGAGAATTTGAATTCTCTAACTCTAGCTGCGTAAGGTTCGTTCTTCAGTCCAAACACATTTTTTACTGTTCTTTGCATACGTTCCAACGTAGTAATATCCTTCTCAAAGTGGCAAGACATGATATATAGTTGTTTTAAAAGTGAGGTCTTGGGTATGTTCTGTAGACATCGATGTAAATTTCACAAGTCAAACTATCTAAAATTCTATCCAGGAACCCTAAAACTGAATAACCTTAATTGGCTATGGTACACCAATGAGAAGGCACCACAAGAAAATTGCGAAGGGTTATGCTCGGACATTACCTAAAGCAGAGGAAGTAATACTGGACTCATCAAGTGTGCTCCATTAGTACTTTTCACTTATTAGTACTAAGAAGAAGTGAGTTGCTGGAAAACCATTCATATATCCTATACATTTACTCATTATCTCACATGAACTTTGAATCTCTCTACAAATCTTAAGATAGTTTTCATAGTGAAGAGTTTGTGACTCTAGGTTAAAAGTCACTCATAAACAACGAGAAAACATGTCCTTCAATTATAGAGTACTATCGTACTCAGTTAGTCATCGTAAACCAATTAGACAAAACATAGCTATTTTGACCGCTATAGTATATGGATTGATTTCAATGATAGTACTGATCACAACATTATGAATTACAAACACTATTGCCATAAAATTCAAATTAGTCTTGAGTAAAAGCAGTTCCATTCAAAGCATTACTGTTAGTTCGTTCTTGTTTATAGTTTTTAACAGAATAATTATGGTGTTTTTTCCACATATTTTTCACAGTATTTTCGATTTTGCATATGTTACTATTTTCATGAAGTCCGATTAGACCTCTAAGCTTATTAGGATTAAAACACCCATGCCTCAAAACTTTTAGCCCATTCTTTTTAAGGCACATAATGTAAAAGCTTGGTTTTGCTACTCAGAAGCCCAGTTTCTAAATCACATTGTAACAGACCCACGCATTCAAATTTTGGCGGTTGTAAGGTCACTTTCGCATTAATTGAACTTGTCTGACAGACATGGTCTTGATGAGTTTTTTCACACCACTGAGCTCGATTGCGGTTCAGCGACGGAAATTTTGTTGCGTATGAAAAAGGTGATTGGCCAACGCACTTTCGATAAAGGTCTCTTCCTATCAAGTTTACCGCAACAAATGCAAGCAGCATTGGTAAAATTTAATAAAAACCAAGCAGATGAACTAGCTTCATCTGTTGATCAGATTCTTGAGATAGCCAGAACTCGCCAAGGTAAACCTTTTAATGTCGAATTTGTTACAACACTCGACATGAACGAAGTCACCAAGCCTAAAGCAACAACTAACAATAAAATGCAAATATCGTAAAGCTGCATAACGTTGAAAGCTACGTGTTCTTGTACAGATGTACGACTTCCAGAACACCTAAACGATATTATGTCTTCTAAGTTTCTCCCGAATCCCACTACCTACGTATTATGATCTTCTCATTAAAAAATTATAAAAAATTGAATAAAACTATCAATATTGTCGAAATTTTCATGTTTAAAAAATTCTTGAAAAAAACATTTATTTATTTAATGCTGACGATATTTTACACGTTTTTATAGCCGCACTGAGCTACATATTCTTCGTATACAAAATGCGCAGATTTAAAACTTTTATTTTTTTCGACTTTCAAACCGTCTGGAAGCGAACAAAAGGACATAGAAGAAAATGGATTTATTATGTTTAAAATATTTTGTGCAACGATTCTGTAACGTACAAACTGGCGTCTAAAAGCTGCGCAACATTGCAAACTATCGAAAGCACGTTAATCAATATCTGTTGCATTGGGTTTATCCTTTGGCTGTTACGTAGGCAAAAGAAAAATTCGTGAACTCGCTGTTTATTTTAAACAGGAGATTTTCTGTGATGTGAACATACTGTATTTATAGAGGACAGCATCAAGCAAACTAATTAATCATCCACCGTGGTTAGATAGCAAAGTCTGTGCTCTTCTACTTCAGAACATGTAGGGTACCTAAAGTCACTTAGTGCAAGTGAAAATCTGTCTGTAAATTAGAAAGCTAGAAACTTCTGTACCTCCTTACTTATGAAGTCTTCAATAATCTATGAGGTGTAGCGTGTACGGTAGACGCAATATTTACAGGGATGAATTAAATCCCATCAAACCACAGCACAGAAATAAGCAACACATAGAAAGCGATACTAGGGTTATGACTACACTCTAGCATCCATACACTGCAGGCCTATGTAGCATTCCATTTAACCTGATGGGAAGTGCTGACTTTGATTTTTTACCTTTGAAGTTACTTTCTACTGCAACTCATTTCACTTTAGACCACTCACTTTAGATCATCCCCAGGATTAGTTGCTTATTTTCATTAAACATCAATTAACCTAACATGTGTTGTATCAAGTGTGATGGGGAAAATAAATATAAGGAAAGTACTTCAGTATCTACTTTAAAACAGTTAACTCTTCCCTTCAAAACATAGATTTCTAACGATGACTTAATGTAGTGCACGCTTGTTAGACCTCTAAGGTTATGTCAATTTAGAATAAGACAGGCGGCTCTTAGAATAGGCAATGTTTTTCGACTTTATAAAAGCTTTTCTTAAAGTCTTACATTTAAGACTCCTAAGAATGAAGTCATTCAAATCCAGAGACCCGCTTTATTTGTAGTCTTTAATCTTTCCAACAAAAAGACAGCAGACTGTAAGTTTCGTGATAGTCTCTAATCGAATAAATCATTCGCTTGAGGTGTTATTCAAGGAAGTAAATTTAGTCTTGTATTGTTTATTATATACATAATTGATATAGGTAATGTCATTAAATATGGCTGACGATCTTAAAATAGTGTAAAGTTCCATACCTGACAGCTTAAATGACGTTATGTGTATGATTCAAAAAAGACCTTAATAATTTATCAACCCAAAGCCAAAAGTGTTGATTACTACTTTATCACATCAAATGTGGAATTATATTCCTCAATAACTGTCTCAATCTATGCCATGTCTAAGTGCATCCAGAACCGATATACTTCGGTCCACATGCATTAAGGAATTGAGTGCTCTGACGACATAAAGCTCAATGAACATGCTTCTTCTATAATCGCCAAAACTAAGCATCCGACGAGCTTCCTCATTAAGCAGTACTACGCAAACATTTCAGACTTGTTTATTTTATGATATGCATAAAACTAACATTTATGTATTTCTCATCCGTCTTTTTAAAACACATTAAAAACATAGTTAGGATACGAGTCAAATGAGTTTTAAGATAATCTACACATCGAATTTCGGAACAACATCGTTGACTAAACAATATGACTCAATGTATATCAATCTTCTTAGAGCTATTATGACACCCTCATCTACACCATAACTTAATATCTTTTTGTGAAGTAATATACAACATTTCATTGTCAGCACCTCTTGCAGCGTGGGATCCTATACTAAGACAAAAGCACCAGGACTACGAGTCAACATTATTTATCAAGAATAACTAGTTATAATATCGTTTTAAGTTGGTCACTGTGTACTACATCAAACTATGAGACAAACTACTGCAACTGAAACAACTGATCATTTTGCTTCAGATAGTAATTCATTTCCTGATATCGGGAGCTGCTCAGTTTTACAGGCAAGATAGAAGATAACATGCTAAACTTTAACATTGTTGAGTTATTTCACAAGTGAATTTAACTGTAACAAAACAGGTCCAGGCTCAAAGTATGCAGTAATGTGGTGAGATATCCAGTCGCGCGAATGATGATAAGAAGTCAGAAGCTTTATACGCATTTGGGTATAATTACTGGATGTTTCGAAATTTGAAATTGCCCACCGTAAGAAGCATTGAAATTGTCCAAACGGAGTCTACTATATCCGGAAAGATATATAACAGTTGATAACGTTACAACTTTAACAAAAGGCTGTTATGGTTGGTTCGCATGAAAAAGTAATTGATGCGGCCTTCTTTACACTAAATTACGGTAACCGCCAACAATGAGTGTTTCAGCTGGTCCAATGTCTAATCAGTCACAAGCCGAAAATGAGACAACAGAGTTGATAAACCAACCAGACAAAACCTTATTATATTTCAAAAAATTACTTTATCAATACACAAAATTTTATCACACAATCAAACAATAAAAGATCAACATTAATACAAATAGGAGTAACAATGACTGTGAACTGAAGTGACGAGTACACAATTAATTAACCGCAGTTCATAAATGTTAAATAATGAATAACCAGTTACTGCGTTGAAGAAGAGGATTGGGCAAGGGGAACTGAATAATAATAGGGATATAACGTTTGCTTTGCATACAACCAAGTAATTATCTCTGTTAACTGGGCCAGTAAAGTCAATATGTATTCGTGACCATGGATATTTAGGCTGTGGCCAAACAATCAGTGGCCCTTTAGCGATGAATTTTGCTACCTGCTAACATCAGTGGCCAGCATGCAAAACTGCGGGTTATAGACTTCACTCGCCTTGTTGTAGGATGACCAGTATGAAACTGTTGTAGCACTATTAGTCACAGTGACTTCGGCACGACTAGTCTTTTTCTGAACATCAGACAAACATCTACGACGCATTAGGAATCGCGACGGTGGTAAGGTTGCTTCATGACACTCTCGAAAGCGATGCGTGCCCACCCTTGCGTGACATATTCCATAGCGCTTCTGATCCTTGCATCATTTCTAAAGGCTTTTTGAATGTCCGAAACAGATTTTCGCGAATCACTGACGGCATTCGTTATGTACGATGGTGCATAGTCCTACTTGGACAGCAAGGCGATAACTGTATCGTCCTCCACTGTAGGGTGCTCGCTGGTCAATTGAGATAAGACATCTCTTTGACCGAACTGATAAGTACGTCGGTACTGGATATCAAAATGGTAACCCAACAAAATGATGCCCCAGTGCTGTAGGCGATTTGTTGAATGAACAGGGATACTGGACTTTGAATCGAAAATTGTGAGTAAAGGCTTGTGATTCGTCAACAGTGTGAATCTCCGTCCGTATAAAAATCAATGGAAATGTGATACAACAAAGATAAGAGCAAGTGCTTCCTTTTCTATATGACTGTATTTTCTGTTGGCGTCAGTGTGTGGGACGCGTGCATGATAGCTTTTTCTGTAAAGTCAGGAAATCGGTGTGAAATAACAGCACCAAGTTCAGAAACTGAGGCATCTGCAACCACAACGATTGGCATGGACGGATCATAGTGAGTCAGTAACAATCGAGAGCTATGAATTGACTTGAGTTTGTTAAAAACTGGTTCACACTCGGGCGTTCGATTACAGGTAGCATTCTTATGTAACAGGTGGTTTTGTGGGGACCGGATGACCTGCACTGATGACACGAAGGCTGAATAATAGCTAACTAGCGCAAGAAAAAATCGTAGTGTGGAAACATTAGTAGAAGCTGGCGTTAGTTGAATAGCTCGAAAATTCCCAAATTCTGGTCGGCGACCTTTGGCGTCGAAAATAAATCCCAGACACTCCACTGACTCTAAGAACTACTGGCATTTTTCTTCACGTAGCCGAAATCCATTCTCACTGATACGTTGTAGAACGGTAGTTGTACGCTCACGTAGTTCTTCTGGTGAAGTAGCAACGAGTAAGATGTCGTATAGATAAGAAGCAACTTCCAATTCGCCTGCTAAAATAGTATTCATTAGTTGCTGAAATATGAAGGAAACTGTTTTGTCATTGAACGGCAAACGGTTGCATTGAATAATTCCACGATGAGTATAAATTGTCAGTAGCTCTCTGAATTCCTCAGTAAGCGTCAGCGATTTACAGTTTCATGAAAAATTTTCCACTGTTTAGCATAGTAAATGAGTCTGGCGGAATTGGAAGTGGATAATGTTGTTGTTCAAGGGCTGCGTTAAGGCCAGTGGAGAAATCTGCACATATGCGTAATGTGCTATTCGTTTTCTCGATAATCACAATCGGTGCTGACCAAGCGGAATAAGGAATAGGCGTAATAATTCCTTGTTGCTGTAAGCGGTTGAGCTCTTCATCAACTTTGGGTAATGCTGCATATGGCACTGGTCGCTTAGGATGAAAAACAGATTTAGCATCATTTTTTAGTTGAAGGGTTGCCTTCATTGTGGTGCAACAACCCAACCCAGGTTGAAAGATAGTCGGGAACTCTACTAGTATCTTTGTCGTGTAGTTTTATGGCTCTGGGGTTTGTCGTATTAGTTGACAAACAGTATTTAACAGAACATCAGCTAAATGCAGCTGGTCGAACCAATCTAATCCAAGCAAATTCAAATCAGTTGTTGTAACATAACATACCTCGGTGAACATTATGTCCCGTAAGGATACAACGCACTTCAACTGTCCTAACATACATAAATAGTTGCTACATGCCGTGCGTGTTTCCAGCGTAGTTAGCTCAATGCGTGGTCTGCCCATTCTAATCCATTCTTTTCGGGAAAAAGTCGTAATGTCTGAAGAAGTATTTACTTGAAATCTAAACGGATACCCATTAGTATTAGGAAATTTTCTCTCACCTGGAGTAGAGCCTTGACAAGATGCTAGCAAACTCAAAAAATTTGTGCTAGGTTGTAAAACAGGTTTTCTGGTGTTTCTGGACCAAAGTAGTGGTTGCTGTAACTTCTGGCGTTTACAAAACCTATCTTGGTCACCAATAGCTTTGCACTTACTGCAACAATGGCGCTTGTACAGGAAGATTCTTACAAAATGCTATGCGCATTAATGCCAGTATGGTGTAGGAGGCCTCGTTTTCGATGATAGTGCTAAGCTGGAATAAGATGAGCTAGATGCAGCAATAGACGTGCTATCGCATGTTGACTGACGTACTGTATGGACTTCAAAGTTGTCTTTACCACTGGATTGGACGATAGTGGTGTCGCGTTGGATGTTGGTTGGGCGTTGATATTCATTAGTAGTGTCACTCACAGTTAACTTAGGGTCTTGGTCAATTCGAAATAGTAGCCGTGTTCTGATGTCGCCAAACTTCTGAGACTGTAGACTGCAGATAAGAATGAGGGCTTTAAACTGGTCTCCTGTAAGAGACTTGAGACGAAAACGTTCGCATTCGCAGTTGACAATACCGATGTGCGTAAGGAAATCACTCTCTTTATCCAGAACTAGTTTAAGGCATCGGTATCGTATATTTGTAGGGTGGAATTATCTCTAAACTGTTGGCTTAGTAACTGGACGATGTCAGCAAACGATCGGTCACGTGGGTTTTGTGGCAGAATCAAGTTGCGATATTTATCTAGTTCACTCGGACCCAATTTTCGAAGTAGCAGACGAAACTTCCGCACATCATCTTGCGTTGTAAAATCAAATTTAAATAGATCTTCATAACGCCGGAGCCACAAATAAAAATTAATGTTAGAATTAGGATCGTCGTGAAATTCAGCGATACTGCTTGAAACGCCGTCAATATATGGTGCATTAGTTATGGTAGATGTGCTAGGCGAGCAAGTAGATGCAATTTTTGTGTCCGCGAGCATTTGAATCAGTTTTAACTGCTGCTCCACTAATAATCCTATTTTCGAAGGGTCCATGTTAACACCAGCTGCGTCGATACTGCTAACAATTCGCGAATGAAGGTGACAACTCGATACCTGCTAACGAACGTAAGACCAGCGACACAGTAACAGGAAGCTAAGCTATTCCGAAAACCCCAGCCCAACCAACTAGAGTAAGAAGTCCAAAGTCAGCACGAAGCCTTTAATTCCACAGACAGCCTATCAGACGATATCACAACACACACCTCATGTGTATAAATACAAAAAAACAGAGCGTCCTTGAAATGTCATAAATAGCGTACTGAAATAAACAATGAACTAATAAGATTTAGTGTCTTGCCAAGTGGGTAACACGAAGCGAAAGTGAAAAACTTTTTGGCGCGCAAACAGGAAATTAAAATTCACACAATTAGATCACAAAAATAACAGGTTTGCAGAGAGAATTCTGAGGATCTAACATCCTCAACAATTGAAAATTACACCTGTCAAGAGTCTTGACATTCAGGCTTTGCTTAAAATTTGTAGATGCCATAATTACTCCTAAGCATAGCAGTTCACCTGTTGTATATTTCCATACTGATATGCATGTTCAATGCGTGGTTCATCATAGGAAGAGTGAATCGTGGACCTTTAATATTTTGACTACAATAATGACTTAAACGCTGTGTTTGCCTTTGTCAGGCTAACTACTACGCCAGAATAGAATATTCGGTGTTAGTAGCGTTGTGAATCTGCTATGATAACTTACTATCGTGAGTCTTTGTAAGTGACTCTGTACGATTTAGTGACAACAAGTAGGTCAAGTAGCACAAGCAGACTCCGAAGGAAAACCGTTACAGATATGGGGGACCCATCAGTGTTGTCTACATTGCCACAACATAAATGATCTGTAAAATATTGTAAAGGGCAAGTAGATATGATAGAAATAATCGCTGTTGCAGTACAAACAACGCTACAGACTGTATACAAACCCATCTCCAGCCAGGTAAATATACCTCCAAAAGAAAATTGAAAATTCGAGCTAACCCTTCTGAAACACTTATCCCGGGAACATTACTCACCTTATCGGTATATTCGGCTATTACTAAAGGACCAGTAAGTGGATACACCTATTTGTAGGTTCCCATCGAAGACTTTAAAATGATGCGGAATACCCAAAAAGGTTTTCAGAGTTCAATTTTATAAAGATTAGCTACAATTTGGTTTTTATCCTAGACAATTTCTCAATTTTCTTAGATCTATTAGAACTCCTCCTTCAAATAAAAATCACCATCGTACAACCAAATTTCCTATTGAATATGCCAAAATATATCCAACGATCTAAGAGCATCCCCCCATCCCAAAAAGGCCGTGCGTGACAGGCCTCAAGCAGTTGTCCCTTGGGCTCTGCGGTCACGCTCTCACGTTTCTAAGACCGACACTAATCTACCTTCTTTTGAAGGTTCCTCAAGAAACACCCTTCCACGGTGTGGGCAGCCGGGAAGTGACAACAGCCCTCATACCCGCAAAAGCACGAGAGTCCAAATTGGTCAAAATTAGGAATAGGTTGGAAGAAAGCTAGAGGCGGCCAAACCAAAACATGGCAAAAATAGATGAAACCACTGACAAGCGAACTAAGTCATGTTGGTAGATGTAAGCTGCGTGGTTGGGGTCCGCGAGACAAAAGTCACCAATGGTTAGAGACCTTGAACGACATGGCTCAGAATCGTTTGCAATGGCGCAGGTGCATCCACTCTTTGTGTTCTCTCAAAATCTAACCTGAATTCTCTGTCTTTCTCCTTTCAAATTTATCTCACTGAATTATACTTTTCGAATCATATCTTCGCTCCCTAATTTTCTGCATTACTGCTAATACTTCTACTATCGCTATCACTCTTGGATTTGAATTGACAGTTGCGTCTCTGTGCTGATGTGGTATGGCAACCTGAAGTGATGTACGTACGTACGAAGTTCTGAGTTGTATCTGTCTGTCTCCAAACCGAAATGGAAAGTCAACTAAAGAACTTAATACAATCTATCGAATAAAATTCGTAAATTTCTTTTGAGGTGTACAAGTGAAAGCAGTCCACACAAAAGAAATTGAAGAATTTCATGATAATCCAGAAAAATATGCATGAAATTAATCCTATACGAAATTTAACAAAATACAGTCCTAAGCTTTTGTGTCTAGTTTTTAATTCCCCCTTCTTCAAAAATATAACGATAGAGTTGATAAAGAGCTTCAGTTTAAAAATTTATATCATAAACTATCTAATCTCAAGCCAGTAAGTGAAAACAAAGGTGGCTAGTTCAAATCAAACCAAGTTGGTATAGCCAATCGATTTAGCATTACCTCAACCACACAATCCAAAACCATGAACCAAGCTTATTACAACGCTATACAACAACTACGAAATGACAACAGCTTAGCATTAATCAAAGCAAATTAAGGTTCTCCAATAGTATTAATAAACAAATCAGAATGTAAACGGAAAATGATGACAATTTTGGAAGTTCAAAGTAGAAAAATCAAACGAAAACAGAATAGTGGCACAAGAAAACCGAGTAACTAAACTTCTTAGAGAACTACTAAAACAGAAGATAATTGACAGCAAGACATAAAACAAATTAAAACCAAGCAACTCTTACCTACTATTCATTCATAGACAAGCCAAATTACGTAACTACGTGTAAATCAATGAGACTAATAATCTTTATTACCGATTTACTTGGTTTTAAATTAGCTCATTGACTTTCCAAATTCATTTATTTAATGATAGAAATGAGTTGATTATTTTCAAAAATGAAATTATTATTTTAAAAAAAAAAGTTGATTAAATTCATTTGTTGACAAAATATCATCAAAAGATTGAACATTCAACACTTTTTTATGAACATACTCCACATATTAACATTATCAAATTATAAAAGTAAATTAGTAGAAAATATATTGAAAACATACTGTAAACAAACAAACAAACACTTACTGACTAAGTAAAATAATAAAGAGAAAGAATAAAAACCGAAAGTAAACAATCTACAAATTACAATTATGGAAGTTTAAGTGCTCGAATTTCATTTACAGCAAAATCCCGCCTAAAAAGAATTTAAAATATAAACATTAGTTGAATAATGATTAAGATATACTTGAAAATCATCTATAAAAATATAAGAAGTTGAAATTCTATCATTAGACACTAATTAACTAAGTGATGTTAATGGTTAAGTGTTCGCTGTGAAATTTGAAAGGATTAGATTCCATTTTCTAATGGAATCAAGTGTAAACTATTAAAACATTTTGTAACAGAATGACAAATAACAAAATTAAATACCAATCATCTCGTAAACAAAAACAATTGATGAATAAGAATGCTGAAATAAACATGACTATATTGTTGATTCACTTTTCAATACCAATAGAGTTAGATTGTAATAGAAAATAGAATACTAGGGAATAAGTAGCTATAATTAAGCCTGAAGCCCCTGGTGCAGAATCTGGAGTGCGCACTCCTGAGGAGTTCCACACTAGAAAAAAACAGCTGTTCAGTGTTCCCTGGTTTTCTATTGTACACCGCCAACATCAATCTGTGATATATTCAATCAATTAAAAATATCGAACTCCACTAAAACAATCATCTCAATTAAACTGTAATAATCAGCTCATTAATAACTAACTCCAGGATGTTCCTGAAGCTCTAATGAGAAGTCGTGACTGGTGGAGTTCAGATTTGTGGGGAGTGAGACAATTATAACCAATGACAATGGATAATCACCGCGCTATATATCACAATTTGAGGTAAGGGCGAATTTTACTATTGAATGTTAGTCGACCCAGTGGTGCAGAGGGTCAGATGATCGTCAATCTGAAGCCCCTAGTGCGGAATCTGGGGTGTGCACTCTTGAGGAGTTCCACACTGAAACAAAACAGCTGTTCAATGCTCCTTGGTTTTCCTTTGTACGCCACCAACATCAAACTGTGACATATTCAATCAATTGGAAATACCAATCTCCACAAAAAATAATCATCTAAATTGGAAATATATTAGAAAATTTATCGAACTGAAAAGAAAAAAAATAGGAAAAACAGAACTTCAAAATGATGAAAACTCATTTTTGATTAATTTATGATCATGTTATGTAATCCAACTTTAAAATTCAATACTAAACTGTCAACTGTATTACTTGAAATTGATACACAACAATAAACATATTGAACTTTAAACCAATTGTAGAAATATTAAAACGATTTACAGTGTACAACAAACTTTACTGTTGAGCATGAATACATACAATGTAAAATGAATCTCATACACAAAAAAAATAATAAAGAATCCTTTAAACACTTGACTACTGTCAATTTATTTCTTATTTAAGCTCAAACAATACGTAGGTTAGGAATAGGGTACTAAGTAAATATGGTAAACTGATTGATGAAGTAGTGAATCTTCATCAGCTGAGGTGGTAAGGACATGTGTTATATATGCCTGACCACCGTCTACCTCGACGAGCATGGTTGTTTCGTGTAGGAGTAGGTTGGAAGAAAGCTAGAGGCAGCCAAACCAAAACATGGCAACAGTCCAGGAAATTACTGACAATTGGACTGAGCTATATTAACAAATGCAGACTACCTGGTTGCGGCCCATGTGATGAACGCAACGAATGGTTGAAGGCTTTGAGTGACATGATTATAAATCGTTCGCAATGGTACAGATGTATTTATTCCTTGTCCTCCTCCAAATTCTCAATTCACAATAATTTTCTGTTTATTGAATTGTGTATGAACATTTTTTGAAACCTTATCTTCGATCTGTAATTCTTTCTATTAATACTAACTTTATTACAACCTCCACTACTCTTGAATTCGATCCGACAATTTCATATCCATCTGCTAATTGAGGTATAGTAACTTACACTAGTGTATGCACGTACCAAGTTCTACATTGTAATTAAGTAACCGCTTAACATCACTAATTCATTTTAAGTAATTTTCGAGTATACAAGAACAACAGGTGTATTAATGATGGAGTTTCGGCCCTTACTGAGGGAAAGGCAGATGTTTCATAATAACTACCAATGTAGAAAAAAAAAACTAAAAGGCAAAAAGAAGTGAACCAGAAGGTATTATTAATTAATGAAGTCATAAACTGAATAGAAATAAAACTGACCTAAGAGAGAGAATACTTCTGACCTCATGTGCAGTTAGACACCAATTAGTACTATTCCAGTAATAGTGAACTTCGTCAATCTGTAAAACGGTAAACAATGACGATCAGATTTAAAAAGAAGCTGACTGTTTCATTAGTTGTTACAAATTTAGTTAAGAAGAGCAGATAAATAGAACATTTGACGATAATTTTGTAACGAGTTCTCTAACTAAGTATGAATAACTCAAAATTTTTATCGGTGCCCTAGAAACTAGACTATTACTAGACCTTAAAGCACTTCCTACATTGGTGGTGCATTCCAACAAACAGTAACATACATTCAATACATATAAAATGAAAATGAATTTATTTAACAGTTTGTCTTCACTACTTTTGAGTTATTCAATAAATACATTTTGGTGATGAGTCCCCCCTCAGATAGATAGGTTAATTGAAGAGGTTTCATTTGTTTCGTTCTAAAGAACTTTATCAGTACCTACTACATATAGAAGCAAAACCTTCAATCCAGAAAATCATTCCGTTCTGATGGCTGTGTTTGTTATTGGTTGCATTCATATGTTTTATTGACTTCAATTGTTCTTAAGTCCTTGTTCACCGTATCATAACAGAGATATGCTTTCTTATAAACTAGAACAACACATATAAGCAAACAATATTCTTTCGTCAACTGGATCTTCATCAATCTCTACCCTATAATATACACAATAATATTTATATGCAAATATGTAAAATGTTAAACCGGTCTAGGTAATTTGTGAATCAATCGTGACAATAGGGTAGATGGATTACATAACTGCTGTTCGTAATCAGTGGGAAGTGCAAACTGGAACGGAGTAATTGGAAGTGATGATAAGCATAACAAAACAACTTGAATAAATATTTCAAAGCTTGAAAGAATAAATTTATTAGGATAAATTTATTAAAATAATAAATATCAGAAAATCAAAGTTATGTAATAGGGAGTGTGCTCCAGTCAAATAGGCAATGAATACAATACACGAAAGGGGTGAGGAGAAGTTAATTAAGATAAAACAAAATAAGCACAAAACTAGAAGAGGTGTCGACTTCATTTGTTAAGTGAAGAGATAGAGGTATCACAAATTTCATCTGAACATATAGACTAGGGTTATTGGTTCGAATCCTCAAAGCATTTGCTATATATAATAAACGAATGCGGACCCCATAATGAAAGCTTGATGGTATACGGTAGATTACATTGAATAATTTCAATTTCTCTACTTCATAACCGATATCTACTAAGTGAGATAAGACTGAACTACGTATACCCTTTATTAGTTCATTGCCGAACCACGCTGGTAGATATTCATTCATTTGTAGGCTAAATTGTCTGGTTGTACGCATTATGTAGCCTTCTTCATAGGAGTAGCACATAGAAGAAGTGAATTTAGGTAAACTATCATTCATTTAAATGAACACCTTCCCCCTGGTCGACTAGGAAATGACAAAGATTCCCTGTGTAGAATGACGTTTTGATTGTCCTTGATATTCCTCACTAGCCATATCTCTATTGAAATGTAGTTCTCCGAAGAGGGGCTTCTTAAAGATAGTCAATGTCTCTAATTTCATATTAACGCCATTCACACTATTCTTCATAAAAGCTTTGGGGTAACCTAGTTCAGTTAGCATATTGTTAATAAACTCAAGTGCCTGCTTTATATTCTTAGCTGATCATATCTTTGTTGCTCTGATAAAGAGAAATCTAACCAGATTCCTTTTGTATCAGATGGGTATGACACTATGAAAAAGAGTATATTGACTTATATTAGGATTCTTTCTGTATACGCAACCACTTATCGACACTCATCTTCTAATTAATAAAATGTCAAGGAAATGCAATTTATTGCCACATTCATCTTCACCAATAAAAGTGATTGTCGGGTGTACATTCTTAAACTGAATTAGAAGTTCTTGTTCAGAAATATTCTAATCGACGATAATAAAAGTGTCATCCTTATAAATTCATGAAATATATGAAGTAAAATCATTAAATTAATAAATAACTTATACTGAACTCACTCGATCTAAATTTAAAAGTCTACAAACTTGTAAACTACGCGTAAAGTTATCACGTAAAGAACTATATGATATCGATGTTAAATAGGCGAATAGACTACGATATTCTTTCTCTAGTTGAATAGCACCAAACTATTTAAATAAAGAGAAAAAGAATCATTATAGAATAATGATGAATTGAAACCAACATCATAATTAGTATACTCTACACAAAAGTAATATTCTACAGTATTAAATAATTACTATACTTACTCTACTGAATGATTTTCTTTGAATAAGTTGATCAAGTTGATGTAAAATTTCATGGATAAGTATCAGTAAAAATCGATCATTGTTTTCAGTTGATAAAACAGACTATATAAGTGTAAATAAAACAGAGAAACAATTCATTGAATAGTAACTTAACAATGAATGATATTAATGAGAAAGCTGTGATCGATTCTGAATTATGTTGCTCAATGTCTCCAGTCATTTATTGTGATTATCACGTGGACCCCAACCAGATAGTCTGTATCTACTAATATGACTTAGATCAATAAAGATTTCATGAACTGATCGCCATTTTCGTTCCTCCCCCCCCCATGCCTTTCCTCCATCCTACTTTTACACTAACAAAAGCTAGACGACGAGGCGAGCAAGGCATGAAACATGTATTCCAACCATGTCAGTTGATGAAGGTTAACAACCACTTCGACTAATTTGCCATGTTTTCCTAGTACTCTGTGTCTAACATCAATATTGCTTATTGGCCCACTTTATGATACATTAGTGATATTTCAAAGATTTCTGTGATCAAAGGTATGGAGACAATGCATATATCCAATTTTCATACCCCATATTTCGAATACAAAAGTTAAAACAGAGCTGTGCAGTACACTCAATATTTCTTTAAGAAACGCATATGTTACCTACACCACAAGTCAGCAGAAGCGTAGCGACCTATACGAATCCTTGCTGAGATTTTGTAAGACCCATTAAGGTTGAACAGACTTCCGAAATAAGTGAAGTGGTTTACGCCCTTAGTTACTTTAGTCCCTGCGACAAATCTAGTAGACAATGTAGATCAGCTCTGAAGTAGCATTTTGCGTTTAGAGGGAGAAAAATACATCAGAAATATGCTCCCAGTGTTACTTTGGGTCCTCTAGAGATTCAGGGAGTTTGTGATTTGTGCATTCTAAATCGACAAGTGGGCTTCCTGAAAAGGGAATTAATTCCTGAGAAGTAAGATGAAGAAAATGTTACTTCTGGAAGGACATCTATGACGAAATTGAATAAAAAGGGTGATAAAAAGCACTCTTGACAAACACTACTTGAGGTTGACTATTCTCGTGACAGGTCGCCATAAACTCTAACTTGACCAATGGTGTTCGAGTAGAGTGCCTTCATAAAGTTAGTGTACTCTCGAAATAACCTTTTTAATGATAAAGACTGTCACACAATCATTCTATCTACGGAGTTAAAAACTGAGCTGACAAAATAAATAGAATATAGTTCATTTTATTTAACGGTTTTACAAGTTATAGAATCTATTGGGTTTTAAAAGGTTGCATTTAAGAAGTAAATACTGTACTCCATATAGTGAATAGTAGAGATCATTTCTAAAAATCGTTGAATCAATAGATAATTACCGAGTAATTTCTATAAAGCTGCTGATACTGTTCAAAATGGTGAAGGTCCTAGTCTCTAATCCATGTGGTATCGTAAATGTGTAAACAGGAGGAGTAACACAATAAAATGAAATATCTAAAAACTATTCTGTCTACTAAATAAAATACGCAGATTTAACTTAGTATAGTAGCATAAATGTTAACTGTGAAGAAAGTAGTTATGAGGATAGAAAGCATATGATCAATGAGTATGCTACAATTTAGTTACATTCAATCATTGCAACTTTATCATCAAAATATAAAGCTATATATCCTTATGAAATATCACGTATATAGTAAGAAGGTTACTGTGAATTCAAGAAGTTACAGGAAAAATATGACTCTAGTGAAATAGGAAGATCAACAAATTTCAATACCCTAAACGGCTTGAGAAAATCTTCTGTGTGCGTTATACACGATTCGACCCATGGATCATTAGCAGCGAAAACATCTAAATCCTCCTAAGATAAAAGGAAAAGAACAAAAGATATCTCATTATGGAAAAAGTATTATCAAATAAGCATTTTATCTATGCTAATAGACAGAAGACAATAAAAGTCCTGTCATCTAAAAACTGACTAAAAATAATGCTTAGTTATTATTATCATTACTATGATAAATATTTTGTCAATCAGATAGGTTACAGAGATTCGTCAAATAATGATCATGCAACAAGTTGAAATCAACCGTAAGTTACGTTAGGGTAATAAGGTAATAATAACGTAGAACTTGGTATATATGCCTATAGGTTCACATCGGAGTTAAGATAATAAACACATAGTCAAAGTGATAAAATCAGTAAGAAAACTCAATACTTCACACAAGCAAGAACAAAAACTTGCTTTGTCCAACATGCTCGAATGTACAGGAAGTATAGTGACCGATAATAAAGTTGGCAGTTTAAAATAAATCACCAAATCGTAACCCCCTCACGGATATAACATAGTGCCTTAAGACCTCGTAGTAAGCTTTTGACCGAATGAGCTGACACTGGATAGTTTTACATTTCCAATGAGATGTAATCAAAAAAACATCAACCATAGCAGCCAGAAGAGTTCCAATCACTCATTAGTGACATCCGATTATAGTAGTGCATATAAATTAAAGTTAAAAATGAATAAATTAAACGCCATTTCAGTGGTTCGAAGGTTAACAGCAGACTATGAGATCTTAAAGTCTTGGGTTTTATTTTTAAGAAGATGGTGGGTATCGATTGTTGAAGAATCTCTTGCAAACATGAAACAGCTGTACAATACTTTTTGGTGCTTAATGAGTGTTCAATAACAGTAAGTTTGTCATATAAGCTACAAAACAAGGATTAAAATCAACAAGTTGATATGAAAATGAAAAACTAAATTAAACATCGAGAATAATAAGTCTAAGGTATCGGAGAAAGTGATTATAAGTAAATAGATATAAAGACGATTGCGTAATTAGATATACAAAAAAAGGCACCTGATACTGACCTCCAGTAAATCATATTTCAATGATTTAAAAGAAGTTAATAAAGTTTTCACTTGACTTTGAATAACACTAGTTGAAAGATGTTCAAATGCTGAATCAATTAATTCTTGAAGTTGATCTGAGATAGAAACTTTTAATTCAGTGATACACATCTTAAAGTAGATGATAAAAGATATACAATAATAAAGATATTAGAAGAAAATATTCAGCGTAATAATATTAAATGACAATGAATAATAAAGGAATCTAATATGCATAGTAACTGTACATTAATGATTATGCTTATATGGTGTTTCATGTGATACACTGGTAGTTTATCGTCAAATTAATGGAACAACCGGATTTAATACTAAAAAAATATACGACTAGAAAAACTTTGGTCACCACTATAGACTACTAGTTTGAAATAATGAATAACTGTCTTAGTGTAATTGCAAGAAATCTGACGTAATATTTAGAAAATTCATTGTTATATCTCCTACTTGATACTTGACTAGCCGCAGACTACCTTAGTACTCGAACGTTTGAACCATCCTGGTAGCAAATTTAGAAGACAAGTAGACAGGAACTTTATTCCAGTAAGATGAAGAGTGAGTTATGTACAAAATACTCGTATATTTCTAGTTTTCTGAACAACAAAAATTAGTATTATAATCCATCTAATCCGAACTAAGAATTCTCAACTGTTACCCGATCAGAACATGCCACGTCATGATTCTGGAAGGTTCTATCGATCAGTGATTAGATGGAATGTCTTCGGCTCTTTCAAGGGATTTGGAGGCTTCGTTGAGCTTTCCGGAAACCATCCCAACAATTAACATATAAAATTTATGAGAAATTCTCAGGAGGATGTAGTACATAAAAGTTTTATGACAGTATCTACAAATGGAAAGTAGATACTATTCACCTATGATTATAAAAAATAGTATTAAAGCAATAAGTTCTCTAGCATTATCCTTAACTTTCTTAACTAAGAACTTACTTGTTCATTAACAACTATAATATATACATTGAGTTAATGAAAGATAAAATTCAGTTACTTATTATTACTATCAGTCCAAACAATGAAATACAAACTTGTACACAAAATATTCTCTATTCACTTCAAATCAATGATAAATGTCTATTTGTTGATTAACTAGATTATGTAATATAATGAGAATCTATAATGATGAACACAATTAAAACAATATCAGCTCACTAGTGACTAGCTCCTTGAGGTAATTCCTGGAGTTCTAGTGTGAAGACGTGACCAGTGGAGTTCAACCGTGTCGGGTGTGAGGCAGTTACCCACCGATGGCAATGGATGAGGTCGCGCAAACGTATCACGAATTGACTGAATTAGAAATATCAACCATTAGAAGCCGGCTCAGTGGTCCAATGGTAAAGCGCTCATCGTAGAGCCATAGAATCCTGGGTTCGATCCCCAACGGGGTCGTGGATGCGCACTGCTGAAGAGTCACATACTAGGACGAAACAGCTGTCCAGTGCTTCCAGGTGATCAATGGTTGTCTGATTCAGAACGATTCGTGATATCAGAATTAACAACTAACTATCTCCACAACCCCCAATTGTAACTAAAACAATTCAACTGAAGCAAACTACCTAATAATGTCAAATCTTTTGGAAAGATTAATTGTTCACTTAAAAACAATGAAACAAACATGAAGAAGAAAAAGAAAAGACAAAACATACATGAAGTTTTTGTAAGTTGATATCCTGATTTTGAAAAATTGAATTTAATTCACTTTCAAGATGATTAACAAGATGTAGTAAATTCTTTTGAGATGCTTCAATACTATTAATAGTAATTAAAAAATGATATCTTGTAAGAGAATTAGTTCCGATCCCACTGAATGGTGATACTGTTGAAACATTGACAATTGATGAAGACGAACCAAGCGAACCAGCTTAAGTCAATGATTAGATAAAAGAAAAATTTGCTATGTAAAAAACATATTTGATAATAATTAAAGACAAACATACTACTTATTTATTCATTTATATCTTGTGACAGTCTTCTATCTCAAAGATTACATTTTTACAATGAAGTGAAACTATCTATAAAGTTGAACAAAGTAAGAATGACAAGTTTTAGAGAATAAAGTGAATTCGTTACTAATTTGCCATAACAAACTGCTGTGAATTAGACAACGACTAAACAATAGAAAGCACTGAACAGCTGCTTAGTTCTAGTATGAGACTCATCAGAAGTGCACATCCACGACTTCACAAGGGATCGGACCCAGGACGTTTTGGCTCCGCAGTGAAGGCTTCATCATTAGACCACTCGGCTGACTACCAGAAGTTGATATTTCTAATTCACTCAACTGTTGCTCACCTCACAGGTGAGCAACTGCCTCACACCCGATATAGTTGAACACGACTGGTCACGTCTTCTCATTAGAATTCTAGTAATCGCCTCGAGCAGTTAGTCACTAGTGAGCTGATGCTGAGTGAAATCAGGTGTTGTGGAGATTCATTCATCTGCATCCAATAAGAATTCACTTTTGTTGCCTCCCAGAAATTTCGACGAAGCTTTCAGAGGCCCTAAAAGAAACAAAGAAGCTTCGTACAATCGCCGTTTAATGTAACTTTCCACAATTTTGACGTGGTGTATTCCGATTGGATAATAGCTGAAAACTACTACTTGAGGATTGGATGAATTGTTGATGATGATTTAATTTTCACATAAAACTATAAATATCGGAGTATTTTGTACATATTTTACACAATGAATATATATTCCTCCCTGTATTTTTTCTATCATTTGATTTAGGGTCCGGAGGGTTCAGGACGTCCAGGGCTCCTAGAAACCTCAAAGATGCCTTCAGGACCCTAAAACGAGTCAAAAATATTCCATTCAATCACTGATCGATAGAACTTTCCAGAATCCCGACGTGGCATGTTATGATTGGTTAAGAGCTGAAACTTCTTAGTACAGGTTGGATGGATTATAATGATGACTTTATTGTTTCTAAAAACTATAAATATACGATTATTTTGTACATTAACACTCTCTTACTGGAATAAAGATTCTCGTCTCTTTGTCTTCTGAACTTGTGACTAGGGAAGTTCAACGCGTTCGAATGCTGAAGTTGCCTACGGTTAGACAAGCTATCAAGTACGAGTTATAACAGTTTGTTTACATTTGTCAATGTAATTAAGGTGTAGCCAATAAGATAATTTTCTACTCACATCTCAAAGTTGATCTCAGTTCGAAGGTATCAATTGTCAATAGACACTAATTAAAACATCGACAACAGTGAAATGTAATTCCCTACAACTAATAATGTATCGTAGTTTTAAAAAAAATATCTAGTAGCATTTCTCAATGGTCCAATAAATGATACTCAATTTTGAATTAGTCCCATAAGCATCCAAATGACGAGTCCTAAATACAGCGAAATGTATGTATGTACAATATAGAAAATGGCACATATGTGCATCGGTCAAAGCTGCAACACCTCATAAGTACACCAACATGAAAATTGCAGGAGTAAAAGTAGTATTTATCTCAATGGTAGTACGAAATGTGACAATACAGAATATAACCCAGTGAGAAAGAATTAGTTTCCGAAAAGGCAAAAAACGATATGACTGAATGTACCTGAGCTAGTGTGATAAATTCTGAGCTATGTCACGGAGTTTTCAGCTATTGGTTACGACATTCGCACGGACTCAAACCAGCTAGTATGCATCTATCGGATCAACAGGTAACGATTTCATGGTGTGATTGAATGTTTTGATCTGACCATCACTAGATTTATCTCATCCTACTCCAGTACTGGTCAGCATAGCGTGTCATTGTAGGTGGTGATTAAACATACGTAAGGCATACAACAAAATACGTGTTGTAGATTCTATCATTAGTTAAAATGTATGCGATACAGTTTTTTTTTATAATTTGTCTATGTTTCGGAGAAATCTATTGAAAGAGAGATATCAGTAATTCATTTACATATCCTCTTAAGTCATAATACAAATTTATTCGACAAAGAAAATCTTCTACGACGAATACATTGTCAACACTGTACAACTATATATATATATATATATATATATATATATATATATATATATATATATATATATATATATATATATATAATTGTAAAATAATGAAAAATGAACTTACTGAAAAGGTTTCCTTTATTGAATAAATTTATTATATAACACATTCATATATTAATTGAAATGTTATCATAAATTATGTAATAGAATATCATCAAATGTTGAAATAAATACAAATTTAACTTACCTACAGCTACACTATTCTGAACATAATTATATGCATCTTGTACCCATCCTGAAGGAAAACCTGTACGAATAATACTGCCTAATGAATCATTTACCATATGATCAATTAGTATTGAACAAGTGTAATTCATCATAGCACAAATACTATCCACATTACCAGATGAAAATGATCGACTGTTATAAGTAGAAATGATTTTTGGAACAATTAAAGTTAATGACTGATATACAACATTATTCATAATTAGTAAATAGAGTTTGATAACATCTTTATTATATATATATATATATATATACATATATATATATATATAATTCGTCACAGATTGGTGTTGGTAGGGTACCATCAAAAAGTGGGGAGCAAAGGACAGCTGTTTCGTCCTAATGTGAGACTCTTCAGCAGTGCACACCCTAGATTTCGCACCAGGCGTTTTAGGTTGGTGAACGCCTAACCCTTTGCACTAATAGGCTGGTACTCAATAGTAGAATTCTCGGTTCCATCAATTTGTGATATAGCGAGACGATCATCCATTGTCATCGGTGATAAATGTCTAACTTTATTCGAATCTGAGCTTTACTAACCACGGCTTCTCACTAGGATTTAACGAATATCCTAAAGTTAATCAATAATGGGATGATTATTGTAAGTGAATTCGGGTGGTTTTTAGAGACTAGTGTGCACTTTGAGGAGTCCCATACTAGAAGGAAATATCTGTTCAGCGCTCCCTGGTTTCCGATGGTACCCTTCCAATACCAATCTGTGACGAATTTAGTCAACTAAAACCTAATACCAATCTTTACAAACCATCTCAATTCAAGATTACTGTTATTATAGATGTCTGTAGGTAGTCAAGTCAACAAATGTTTAAAAGATTCCTGGATAAACTAACAATAAATACGTATACACTTTACAAAGTGCCGTTAAAACAAAATAAAATCTATTAATATAACGACTTTAATATCAGCGAACTTCTTCGTACGTAATACCAAATATACTACTGTTAAATTATGTAAATCATCAAGTCAATCGAGATTAATCAAAACGATGAACTTCCTTATCAGATTGGTTGTTTAGTCATCTTTCAGCTTTGGTTAAGTTGTTATCCGATAAAATAAATTCGATTAATTATGTCAGAAAAGTAACACAACCAATGGAACAATAATTTCCTTTTTTCATAGTCAACGGGTTAGTATGCTTCACTATGAGAAAGAGATTCTTATGATATTACATACTGTCGGGACTATCTATTTTACACTTCAAAAGAACGGATTTTAAACAAAACTTGCACAATTAAAATGTATTTGTATCTTCCCGTTGATTTATCATGAACCAAAACTGATTAACCTCTGTTGTTATATGTGCATCCTTAGGAAATCGCCTCAATATAGCGATAGGATTGTTTAAATTGAATTGTAACTGGAAAGCAAAATCCAAGAAGCGTGTTCCTAATTATATATACATATCTGTTGCACAAGTGTGGCTGACTGGACTCAGTAGCCTGGTGGTGGTGTTTGGCACGAAAGGAACTAAACTTGAGTTTCGGTGTGAACGTCAACACTAATAGCCTTGTACAATCGGCTGACAAATCCAGAATAAAACAAAACGCGCATCTTGCATTCTGTTCGCTAGTCACAATCCAACTTAAACAAAACTTACACAATTCTGTAACAGATATAATGACAATTTAGAGTACGATGAATAAGTGCAACAATATCCTTGTACTTTTCTGTATAGACACACAATAACAAATGTCATTGAAGAGAATCTATTAAAGTATTAGAAATTTACATAGATTGATTATTGAACAGTAATGCTTACATCAAACTAGTTAACAATTAATGTATCCTACAAGCTGTCTACTCTAAAACTACAGGTCGAGTGAGAGTTTATGGCGAACTGTCATCGGAATTCTTCACTTCAAGTGGTGTCTGTCAGGGATGTCCACTTTCCCCATTCTTGTTTAATTTTGTCATAGACATGCTTCTAGATATAACCATGTCTTCGTCTGACTTTTCAGGAGTTGACTTACTACCAGGAGCCTCGCTTACTGACTTAGAGTATGCTGATGACATAGTCCTATTTGGTGAAGACGCTGACAAAATGCAGTCTTCTGATTACCCTGAGCAACAATGCAAGCATGTTCGGGATGCGGTTTCCCCCTCGAAATGCAAAATGTTGCTTCAGGATAAGGTTGCATTGGCACCTGAACTAGTGATAGGGAGTGAAGTCGTCGAGCGTGTAGACCGCTTCACGTATCTGGGGAGTCTCATCAGTGCTGATGGCCTGGTGACTGACGAAATCTCAGCACGGATACAGAAAGCTCGATTGGCTTTTGCCAAGTTGCGTCACTTATGGCGCAGGCGAGATATCCGCTTGCTAACCAAAGGACGAGTGTACCGTGCAGCAGTTCGCTCTGTCCTACTATACGGTAGCGAAACATGGCCGTTAAGAGTAGAGGACATTCATAGGTTACTGGTCTTCGATCATAGATGCCTCCGAAGCATTGCTCGTGTATCATGGGACAACCGAGTGAGCAATGCTATCGTTAGGAAACGGGTTCTAGGAAAGGAGGGCAAGTCAATAGATGAAGTATTGAAACTTCACCAGTTGAAGTGGTTGGGACATGTGTTACGCATGTCTAACTACCGACTGCCTCGACGTGCTATGTTTTGCGACGTAGGAATAGGTTAGAAGAAAGCTAGAGGCGGCCAAACCAAAACATGGCAGAAATCGATGAAGTCACTGACAAGCGGACTAAGTCATGTTGGTAGATGTAGGCTGCGTGGTTGGGGTCCGCGAGACGAAAGTCACCAATGGTTAGAGACCTTGAACGACATGGCTCAGAATCGTTCGCAATGGCGCAGGTGCATCCACTCTTTGTGTTCTTTTTAACCTTCTGAATTCTCTATCTTTCTCCTTTCAAATTTATCTTACTGAATTATACTTTCGAATCATATCTTCGCTCCCTAATTTTCTGCATTACTGCTAATACTTCTACTATCGCTATCACTCTTGGATTTGAACTGACAGTTGCTTCTCTGTGCTGATGTGGTATGGCGACCTGAACTGATGTACATACGTACGAAGTTCTGCGTTGTATCTGTCTGTCTATCCTACAATAAATTGATACGACTTAAAATACACGTAATTACGGCGAAATTAATTCAAAAAAAAAAAAATCAAAACTTACACAAGACTTTTCTTAGTGATGAAAAATGCATCATCAATAAAACTCCATGTATGACTAGATTTATCCACTTCATCTGAACTCAATACCTTGTAAAGTATAATCGAAAAAAAAAAAAGAATTAAGAAGAATGATGTAAAACTTTCACTATCAAACGGAATGCAGTGATTAAGACACAAATCTCAATTAACAGTATAGATGAGAAAATAATAAGTAGCTTCAGATGAAATTGAATGACGTAATATTAATGTTATTGTCACGATAATAATAAAATGGCTGATATATCGAAACGCTAATATGGTGCCTAGTCGGTAACTGCGCGTCTACCCTATGCCCATTCAGTCCCAAGCTGAAGATAGAAGAACACAAGCCGATAGACCAACCAGACAGAATCATATTGTATTTCATAAATTCCTTTATATCTACATAAAACCTGATCACATAGTCAACCAATTACGGAACTAAGATGCATACAAACTAGGAGTATTAGTGAATGTAAACTGGAGTACGTATACACAATTGATTAACCGTAGTTCATCAGTGCGGATTGATGCACTAACGGTTAATGTGTCAAATAAGGAGTAGGGCAGGGTGGCACTGAACAACAATAAAAATAAAATGTTCACCTTGAATACAACCAAAAATAATGAAATAGTCAACAGAAAAAACAGTTCTCGAAGATAATTTATTTTCTTTAGGTGTCCGGTATATCAGTTATATCGGAAGATTAAAGAAGAATAAGGAACTTTAAGAACTATGTTTTATAAGACCATTTAAACTATTTTAGTTGTGGGTAATGTAAACATTATACTCCTATCATTGTTACGTTCCTTTTACCCTATCCTACCGTTCAGAATATTTACTGTTAGTATTTTAACTCTTATTATGAACTACAGTTAACTAGTTGTATACAAGTTACCCATATTCACTGCCATTATGTCCCATGTTTCGTATTAATGTTAAATTCTTAATTGGTTCATTGTGTGATCTGATTTTGTGTGTATATAAAAGAATGTTCGAAATACAATAGTCTGGTTGACTCACCGGTTTGTGTTTTTTCTATTTTGGTCTGGGATCAAGTGGGCATCGGGAAGACGTACAGGGACCGACTAGGCACTCATTGACGTTGTGATTGTGACCTCGTGTGCACAAGGCCATATCCATCAGTTAGTTTCATATATTCAATCAATAGCAGTCATTTTTTACGTCATGACAATTAACCCTCTAGTCAAAATTACCACAAATTTCCTAAAATATTTTAACATTTCACTAGTAGAAATAATATCTACGATCGTTTGTATGCATTGATGTGAAGAAGAATATGTACTGATCTTTAAAGGATAACTGATGATTATGTTTGCGGGCAATTAGTTCAGCTAGTGTGTGACTCATAATGGCTATGGTAGACTTTATCGGACAGACGTTTTGTCAGTCTACATCTGATTACTCTTTGATCCTCATCGTGTTCAGAGCTTGATGAGATTAGTTTTCAGGAGTGTAGTTATTTACAATAAACGTCGATCACAAATATTGTTCTTTATTAAGGATAAGGTGTGGAGAAGAAGTAACTTACTTTAATAATTGTCACACGGAGATAATATTGTTCTAAAATAATGTATTTATTGAGTAAATCGTGTACTTGACGAACAAACTGAGAATTGTCAAAAAACTTTGAGATTTCACTTCCTTTCACTAAGAAAAAAATGGATTGCATTAATTTATAATACTCTAAGTACACATGTTGAATATCGTAAATGAAAGTAATTCAGATTACAAACTAGAAGAATAAGTCAACTTTAAATTAGCTTCTTCTCAACAATAGACTACAGTAAGATCATAACAACTTTTGTCTTTATACAAGATCTTATGTTATTAAGTTGCAGACTATGCACATCAACGTTACTAATGAACCGTTTGAGAAGTTCTAAGAATTCTGTGTCATGTCCATCGTTAGACACTCCTATACATGCACAAGAAGATACAGTGATGATCTGGCTACAATGCAAGGATCCCACAGTTTTTCGTGGGGGAGGACATCGGAAGCACAAACCAGTACAACGGTTGCAGGTGAATCCAAACACCAGATCATACGGATCTTTTCAAAGGGGAGGTATTGGCACGAAACGAGCCTGATTAAAGCACGCTCAAAACATGCTCAAGAAGCTGTGCTGTGATTGGTCCATTCTTAGCCAACTAGAGCCAACGACCAATCGGGAAGTTTCTAGAATACTCGATACCATTGTTTATATAAACCCTAGTGTAAATCATTTTGCCTGACTTTGCCTTTTGCCTCCTGCCGTTAATTTCCCAATACATTTTGCTACCTGTTCTCTCTTGTTCTGATTTGGGATCCAGTCGCAGTCGTTGTCGAATCGTAGAATACTAAGCGGGTAGGACAATATATAACGAATTCATAGAAACTAGTTTAATGTAAATCTAATTAGTACCATTCTACAAGTTAATGATACTGAGAGATAATAATATCATAACGTTATTGAAATTTAGCTAAACAAAAAAAAACTGATCCAAAGCCAACAAACTACAATTTGATAACCTAATGAAATAAAGTTCCACAATACAAATAACACAAATAAGACTTCCTTATTAACTCTGTACTGTTAGTAATTACAGAAAGCATAATGTAAAAGACAATGAATATGTACATATGTGATTTATAAATCATTAGTAGATGATATTAGAGCTTAGTAAGTATGCTATCACTTATGTAACAAACTATTGTATGATTCCACTTACTTTTAAAATCTTCCTCTGTAAGATTGCATTGTTTAATGTCAGCCTACATAAAAGAAAAGAGACATTTCACTCTATATAGTACCCATTTAATTAAGGTGTAAGTACAAGAAGCCATTTCAATAAGGCATCACAACAACTGGAAACTATGTTAAAAGTTCATTTAAAGTATGTATATATGTAAATAACATGAACTGTTGATTTTACTTCATAAACTTAGAACATTGTAAATATCTCACATGTCAATACGACCAAAATAATGAATTACAAGTTGTATTTGAACCGTTATCTATTAACAAAGAGGAAACCATGCATCCTTTTGAAGTATATATTTGGTAATCGGAACATCGCGTACACCTGAACACGTTACACAAGTGACTGATTCAGACTTCAACATGATATTTATATTAAGTCGCCTTAACGGTGGCTTGGTAGCCTTGGTTGTGTGTATCTTATGGCTTTCATCAGTAATCTGACTATAAGGATTTGTGGTTACTGATATTTGTCAGTCTAAAAACTACAATATGATGTGGATACATAACAGCAGACGCACCCGGCCTTATGAAGTTAGGATCGGGTAGTCTATCAATCCCAGTGGCAGAGTCGTTCATAACGTTCACTGTCAACAGGATTTTAGAAACAGTCCAAGCAACTAGTTTAGGCGATGCGAATATAAGTAGCATTGGGAGTGATGGGTTAATGGAGCTTTCTTGGGGGGAACATTATTTTCTAGAGGGCAGCAAAGTTAGGAATAAGGAAGGATGAAACAGTAATGAAATTATGTCAACGGTTATCGAGGACATTGTTAGTTTAGTCTTTACACCATCGATGGTATGGTGTTTAGATGTGTACTAGTGTACTGATACGATATAATCTTTTTGTAGCATTCAGAAACAATACAAAGATGTTCCAAATATGCTTCTCTCAACCTGAATTCAAATTATTGACTCACAATCGGTCTGCATCAAAATATAAACCAAAGATAAGAAGTAAAATAGTTGGGTGAATCGACCAGTTTACTTATCTTAGAAGTTTGAATAGCCTAGATAGAGTGGTATCTAAAAAAATTCTGTGTATTTAGTAAGATCATTCTGCTTTTGCCAACTCACGTCACCTATGATGATGGTGAGACATTTGTCTATCCATTAAAAGACAAGTATACTTTAAAGCAGTCTTTTCTGTTTTACTATATGAATGTGAAATGTGACTAATAACAGTAGACGACATTTGTAGGTTATTGGTATTGAATCACTGATATCATCAAAACATCGCTCGCGTCTGATGAAAACACCAGGTTAGTAATGATGAGGTAAGATGCATGGTATCAGGAAAGAATAGTAAATAAGTTGATATAGTGGTGAATATTCATTGATTCAGGTGGCTGAGACATGTACTAGGTATAAACCACGACCGTTTAACTCACCGCTCTGTACTGACTGACGTTAGAGAAGGATGGAACATAGCTGGGGTTGGTAAAACTAAAATGCAGCATCAGTACACGAAGATACTGACTGTCGGTCTGAGTAGTGTTTGCAGAAGATGCACATCACTCGGTTAGTGTCCTCGTGATTGTCATAATCAATAGTTAAAGACATGGATGATACGACCAGTAACCGGTCATTGTTGTGAAAGTGCGTCTACTATTCGTCTTACCTTAAATTATGAGATCAAACTGACTATATACTATTCTTTTCACGAACTATTCCACGCGTTTTCATACTACCGTTGATGTGACCTCTACTTCTATTAATTTTGAATTCATAATGCTATGTTAGTGAGACGTGGCAACTTATGACGATGCTAATATGCACCTGGTTTCATGTTGCACATGACTGATGACTAATAGGAGATAATATTCATTACCTTTATATTACATTGTTAAGAAGATAAATAAGATAATTCCTACCTTTCGACTCACTTAATTTTATGCACAATACACTTAGAAGACTGATAAAGCTTTTAAAGAATCATTCTTAGTTTGAGATATTCGCATCAGTACAATCAATTTATGCGGAATTAAATAAAATTTCTAAACAAAGAAGAAATCTCAACTAAAATTAGTCATAGTAGAATGAATTTGTATATTCCCTACTACCAATTCGCCCATTGCACAAACGTGACTGTCTGGACTCAGTAGTCTAGTGGTGTACGCGGTGGCGTATGACACGAACCGGACTGAGTTCGAATCCCACTGTGAACATCAACATTGGGATGCAAGTACATCCAGCCGATGAGTCCCAAACAGGACGAAACGCGCGTCCTGGATTCCACTTGCCAGTCACAATACAAATTAAATAAAATTAGTCAATTTTAACTAGTTTAAAGTAAATTTACTTCCGTGCACATCATGAATATTCAAAGTTGAATTACATCATAATGCATAACTTACAGAAATACGCCTGCGTATAAATCTCAAATAAAGCTCTAAACAAGTAATAATCTGTAGTGTTTCAACAATTATTGGTTCAATGGCTAATACACGATCCATTCCCAATTCGTTTGAATCTGACGTTTTATCTCTATTATTTGACTGGCCTGATGAATCATATCGTTTACTGATTAAATTATAACTATTAAATTTCTTGACCATTGAGAACAATTCATCAAAATGATGATAAGCATAGAAACGCTCAACTACAGACTTAATATATCGATCAACAACACATTGGACAGAGGAAACAAGCTCAAATATATTGCCTGGACCTTAGAAGAAGGAGAAATAATAGAAAAAAAAAACAGGTAAATCATATTGCATAAATAAAATTGTAATTTAACCTACTAACTTCACTTATCTTGGAAGTCTGATCAGCCCTGATGGGTTGGTGTCTGACGAAATTTCTGCACGAATTCGAAAGGCTCGTTTGGCTTTTGCCAACTTACGTCATCTATGGCGTAGGCGTGATATCCGTCTATCAACTAAAGGACGAGTATATTGCACAGCAGTTCGTCCTGTTCTACTTTACGGCTGTGAAACATGGCCATTAAGGGTAGAAGACACTCGTAGGTTACCAGCATTTGATCACAGATGTCTTAGAAATATATCTCGTACCTGCTGGGATCTCCGGGTAACTAATAATGAGGTTAGACGACGGGTATTAGGGAATAATGGTAAATCTGTTGATGATGTTATGAAACTTCATCGACTGAGATGGTTGGGGCATGTGTTACGTATGTCCGAACACCGGTTACCACGTCGCTCAATAATGACTAGTATTGGGGTGGGTTGGAAAAGGGTTAGGGGCGGCCAAACCGAAACGTGGCATCAGTCGTTGAAGTCACTAACTTCTGGTCTGGGCCACATCGGTAGATGTCGACTACCTGGTTGGGGTCCGCGTGACTGCCGTACCCAGTGGTTGGAGACTCTTGGTGACATGGCTCAGAATCGATCACAATGGCGTAGGTGTATACATTCTTTGTCTTCACGTACACCTTGAGACTAAAATTACTCTACCTTTCTTTCTACAAACTAATTTTTTTCTCTCTCTCTCTCTCTACATATTATATCCTTATATGCAATCTTCCTTTTATATATTACTACCATTAAAGTAACTGATTCTATGAATTCGGTGATCATCTTGCTATACTGTTGAGGTGTGGCAACTTGGACCGATGCACTTATGTGCCTGGCCCTACGTTGTAATTTAACCTACTTGAGTACACCCGAAAAAAAAATAACTTTCGAATATCTTTATAAAATGACTCCTGTAAAGTTAATCACCTACTACATAACACTTCATGAACAATAATGGAAATAACTAATTTAGTAATAAGAGATTGTATTCTATGTTTCTAACGACTAGTCCAAACAAGTATTATCTGAATAAATAAAAAAAGAACAACAAACGTAGAAGATGAATTCACTGTATTTCGTGGTTTCTATGGAGCCGCTGGTTTACGACCTTGAAAAAAATAGCAATTATTTATGATTCGCTGAAGATACATCAACTTTCGTTAATGAAGAACTAGAAGAAAAAGGTCAGTCAGTCAGTGACAATGTAGAACCTGGTATATGTTCTCATAGGTATAAGTTGTCATGCCATATTAACACGATGAGATTATAATTACGTGAATAACATCAAAATAGGATACAATAGAAATATGTGAGACGGAATAGTAGAACTTATGATCTCCAACAAAATAAACAGTGAATATAGTTACGTCACTGTGATCGATTCTGAGCTATGCCACTCCATATCTCCAGTCAATAGTCATGATAGCATTTATGAAAAATATATAAAAGTATTCATCTTTGAGTATATACTATAGCAACTAAAATAAAAAGATCAACACGTTTTCAACAATGTTATTGTCCATCATTTGCTTGATAGCAACTGAGATATTAACATCTCAAAATCATTTAAAATAATGTATACATTATTGTTTAGCTGAAACTATTGAAATTAAAAGGCTAAAACCAAAATTCGGCATTAACAGATATGCAGTGGTTAGTCTAGCACTATTCATGTAACCTATTTTCTAACTTTAAATTGAACAAATTTATACTTTATGCTTTCATCTACTAATTCTTTTTCTTCATTATTATGTCACTTTTTAGCTTTAGTCGTTTTTCTTACTATTAATCTATCCATTTTACAATTATGATTATGTAACATTTAGTGTCCTAGATTGGTTTCTAAATATTCCAGAATTTCCATAAAAGTTATGAATGATTACAATCCGATTGTAATTACGAGCGTTCATCTAATTCTTCATTAGGATAATAGAAAATATGTAAAGTGATTCCTATGTACTTACCAAATATTGTATGTTGTAAAGCAAAAGTGAGGTGATCTATAATACTTAGCTTAGGTTAACCTAGAAAATTATATGACCTACGTGTGCTTTTGTTTTTGATGTTTTTATAAACGCGTTAGTATGTTATAGTTCATGTATGTGCCTGCTCATCTCCTTTGTTAGATGTAGTATGTAGTTAAGTAGGTCTTCATACTCACTACTTCCAATTGGTTGCCATATTCCTAGTCAAATTCCTTATTCACTTCATTGGTAGCCACTTGATTAATGAAAACTGACGATCAACTGTTTGTAATTGCATAACTGTTTATTAGAATATAATTTTACTACTACTATTTCTGAGTTCTCTCTACGTTATTTCGTGACTGCAATTTGAAATGCGGAGTCCGAAGTACTAAGTACTGATTATTATTATTAAAAACAACATTAAAAGAAGCTAAAGAGTAACTGCAAAGATAATAAATTCATCTTATTATCCTAAATTTGTTTTTTTCCTTATTCAAGTTGATAAATGGGAAAAACTGTATATTATTTCTTTCAAATAAAGTAGAAAATAGTCAGGTACGTAACATAACAGCATGTATATAGGTTGATCTGTATTTCATACAATGTAGAGGTAGTAATTACCTTTCCACTAACCCCCGCCCCCGTGAACACATTGACGTCTATATTTTACATTTCCATGTTAATATGCATGTTGAAGGTATGACCCAAATTCCTAGAAAAACAAACTTTGAAGCGAATTTCTTAATCTTAGATTGTCTGTTGGCTTTATAAATATATTTGACTGAATTTAATACAACTGCGACTCAATATTGACAGTTTTCTTGTAGTTAAGCGTTGTATATGAAATTAACTCCTGGAAACATATAGCCAATATTTACATCACATATATGTCTAATCCATACACACACTGAAGTTACAACGCTGACTAATTGTTCACTACAAAAATATCACAATTCTATGTTAAAACTCTCCATTTAAGAAAGTATACATCAATTAACTTGAAAACACAAGAAACTATTCATAGTTTGAAATGATAATCATAGAAATCAATCAACAACAAAAAAAATAATAATAGTCCACTTACCACAGTATGTTTCAATATACATTGAATTTTCTTTTAATGTATCAGCAATAAACTCTAAAATTTCTGTAATTAAATTAGCCCAAATAAAATTAATTGATTGTATAGTTGATAATTTATAAGTAGTTATTAATGTTTCACATTTATTTGAAATAAATGAACAAAGATATACAGAAAATCGTTGAATGCCTTGTTTTGATTCACCTAATAAAAAAAATATCTTTAATAAATGAATTATATTCTTTTCATCATGTTTTAAAATGAATTCATCAAATTTTTCAATAATCATCTTTAAAAGAGTTTGTTGACAATCATTTAAAGTTATCACTGGATTATTGTCAGGATCATCTATAAAAGAAAGAAAAAAACAAACAAACAAATAAATAAATGATAAGTTGAGAATCTTAGAATTTAGAAGAAGATAAAGAGTGGATGCACCTATGCCACTGACAAAGATTTTCAACTATATCACCTAAAGTTTCTAAGCATTTGTTACGATTATCACGTGGGCCCTAACCAGGTAGTCTGCATCTATTAATATGATCCAGCACAATGGTCAATGACTTCATGGACTGATGCCATATTTTCGATTGGCCGCCCCTAGCTTTCTTCCAGCCTACTCCCACACCAGACAACATTGCTCGTCGAGGTTGGCGGCGGTCAGGTAGTACATCGCCTAAGCTCTCCCCTTTCAGTTATGACATAATCTACACTTTCAAAGTGTTATGTTTTGATATGTGGTCTGTCCTACTGCCAATTTCTATATTTAAAATATATATTTGGCCCAATCACAATACGTGACCTTGATAACTACTAATCAGTGCCCGTACGTTCCTGCCCCGCGACTAAGTCTTCAGGTTGGAATGAAGAACACAAGATGAATGAGCCAACCAAACAGAAATTATATTGTATTTCAAACATATACAAAGTCAGACAATACATTGAACCAATTAGGAATTTTACATTAATACAAAACAAAGGAGATTGCGGCAGTGAATATGGGTAACTTGTACATAGCTAATAAACTGTAGTTCATAATAAGGGACAATATACTAAGAGGAAATATACTAAACGGAAAGATAGGAAAAAAGGAACGTAACAATAATAGAAATGAAATGCCTACATTACCCACAGTTAAAATAATTAGAATAGTATTCTAAAATAGTTTTGAGAGTTTATTACTCTTCTTTAGTCTCCCGATATAACACAAAGCTACATAAAAATGTATAAAACAACTTTTAAAAACGCAGGAAAGTGTATAAACAAACTACTCCTCTTTATTATGATAACAATATCGCTTAGACTCTTAAATGATTGTCAAACCTTGTTATATAATATGCACCATTCAGAGTTATGATCAATTTCTAAAGCTTAAAATTCGGATATCTACTGGAATATGTTTCTTTCTTATAGGAATATATTATCAATAGAGGAGATATCCAGAATATGCGAAGTTCATAACCATCCATGAAAAATAGATCTCTTAGAAAAAATAAGTAGCAAAGTGCATTCCACCTGTATAACGAAATGAAGTATTATACTTTACTGACGTAACTTTAAAAATACTTAAGAATAGTGGTTGCCGACTGTTATTTCAACTAAAATGCCAGTTGTTAAATTAGAATATACATAAACCTACTTTAATAATCTGTAGCTCAACACCTAACTCAAGAGCCCAGATAATGAATTCTACAAAAGTAGGGAGATCACTGCTACAGATATTGATCGTGACACACTTTATTACCAAATTCGCAAATACTGATGTAATTAGATTGTAAAGTTAGTTATAAAACAACGACATCAGGAACCTAAATTTCAGTAGTTTTGAGTAGAGCGTAAGCTCACTACTGAAAACACTTAACTAGCAACCGCTAGATCATACGTTGCTATATTTCCACCAACGTGGTAATATCAATAGCTGTCACACGAAACGCACTAAAGCAGAAAGTAGATCAGTAAGTAATAAGCGTAGCAATATTACTATCATTACAAAGGCTTCGGAGAAATGTAGATATATATTAGTGATAATTCAGGGTTTTCAAATGTAGGATGACCATCTGACCCATTTGAAATAACAGCAGAGTGACTGAGTAGCTTTAATTCAGCCATAATTAATATGACGCGTATGCGTATGCACACAACATTTCAACACGTTTACAACGCAGAACCGGGTGAAAATGTCAGTCAGTCAGTTACAACATAGAACATACATACATCAGTTCGATTTACCATGCCCCACTTAGAAAAGCAATTAGCGAGCTAAATCCAAGAGTAGTAGAGGTAGTAGAAGTATTAGTAGTAACGACGAGGATTAGAGGTCGAAGGTAAGATCTGAGAAAATATAAATCAGTGGAAAAACTAAGATGAATTTAGAAACTTAGAATTTCGAGGGAGAGGAGGTGAGGATGAAGAATGGATGCACCTGCACCATTGCGAATGGTTTTGAAAGTCTCTATCCACTAGATATGAGTGTCACGGGGACCTTAACCAGGTAGTCTATACCTATTAACATGGCTCAGTCCAATCTTCGATGATTTTATGGACAGATGGTGTGTTTCAGTTTGGTCGCCCCTAGCCTTTTATAACCTATTTCTATACCCGACAGCATTGCTCGTCAAGGTAGGCGACGATTGGGCATACGCAACATCTTTTCTAACCACCTCAGCTGATGCGTATTCACTACTTAATTAACCGACTTACCATCTATATCTAGTACCCTATTCTAAACCTACGTATTGACATGTGGTGATTGCAGAAAACACGAGTAACGCTCTAAAGATCGGTATGATTGAATACTAATAACTTAGAAGCATCTGCTATTCTTAATGGCCACGTTTCGCACACATAAAGTAGGTAAAACTGCTGTGTAGTAAACGCATCCTTTAATCTGTAGACGGATGTTTTGCCTACGCCACAAGTGACGCAAGTTAGCAAAAGTCAACCAAGACTTCTGTATATGAGCTGAGATTTCATCAGGGACCAGACCATCAGAACTGATGAGACTCTCAAGATAAGAAGAGCGGTCAACACATTCAATTACCTCGCTCCCCACTACTAACTTGGCTTTACCACTAAGTTGAACTCTGAGCGGGTCGCCTGCAGTAACGCCCTTAAGTCCAGTGAGACGCAGACTAAAACGGGCCAGTATTAGGGCATGATCTAAGTCTAAACATGTGGTACAGAATGAGTGATAGTCTTTCATAAAGCCTCTCTAAGGATGGCTGATGCAATATGGCCTGTTTGAGTCCATAGTTGAATCGACTGTAGAGGTTGATATGTCAACTGATGCACTTCCTTATGATAAAAGTTTATGTTTGCTAGAAATAGACGGTTATCTGAGCACAATTGCAGCAGACGGTTATCATTATCTGTTCGTTGGCCCACGACGCCGTAAGATCCATCGAGGCACCTTTCAGTCCCGTTTAGTCTATCTACTTGGGTATTACAATCATCAGCTAATAATGTTACGTCAGAGCACTTAGCTTTTTGAAGAAGGTTGGTAAGCTTTCTGTGAAATTCACTTCTTACTTTATGTGAGCTGTAATCAGTGGAAGCGTAGGCATAGATAACAAAGAGGCAACGGTGTGTTTCCCTATCTTTCCTAGCTCTTACTGTCCCGTTTAGTCGGACAGTGTACAAGCGACTGTCTATTGGAGTCCAGTGTAGGAGAGCTTGTTTTGCTTTTGAACTTAATGTTATACCTATACCAACAAGGCCTTAGTAGTAGTAGTGAGGTCTCCGGATACACGAAGGGTGAATCGGGCCGTTTCTTTGTTCCGACAAGGTGAGATCAAGCGAATAACTGTACATGGACCCTGTATACGCGTTTCGGAGACGCTACATACATTGATGGAGCAAGATTTTAGAGACCTAGCTAAGGAAGTTTATTGTCGTGTTTGTTACACGGTTCTAACATCCAAAGCTTCAACATGTAGTTTAGAGCGAGGTTTTAAGAGACCAGAAATAATATTTAGTGAACTCAAACCATCAGCATTAGCAATGGGAGGTGATAAAGGTAAACGATAAGGGTCAGTCGCAGGGATATGATTTCGAAAAAGATGATGTCGTTTATTATTGAAGGTATGAGGGCGGTTGCTACTTCCTGGCTGCCCACACTATGAAAAGATATTACTTCTTAAGGAGTCTGAAAAAAAAGGTTAATTTTGGTTTTAGTGACCTGGGAGAGTGATCGTAGTGCCCAAGGGACAACTGTTCGAAACCGATCACATATGTCCTTTCTATGGGGATCTTTTGAAGTGTTGGCTCCGCTCTTCGAAATGTTTTACTGCTAGAGACGGAAATCTGTGAGGCAAGGTGAAGTGTGCCATTTGTACAGTCGACCACCTAAAAGTGGACTAGTCTGTGTAAAAAATGGCATAAAATAAATTTCAGCTTATAACATAGGGGATAACGAAGAGTGGGTACATTTGCACAACAGTGATTAATTACGAACCATATTACTCAAAGTCCGTATGGGAATTTCGTCAGACTCCAACGAAGACTTCCAAGACAAGTGGAGTAGTCAACAAGTTCAACTACTTCACTCCTTATCTTTAGTTCAGGTTTAAACCCGGACTAGTCCTGAAGTAACGATTTGCAATTAGAGAGAAGAAACTGATTCCGAATATGAGTGCATTGTTGGTCAATACTATCAAACGACTGAGTTCTATCAACATTTTCACAAAAAAGGACTATTTTGTTTGAGTATTCTAATTCTTGAAAATTTATATAACGAAAACGTTATTTTCTAGTGGTAGGCTTACTACAAATCAGACGAAAATAGGGATAGTGTACAGCCTTGGAGGAAACTACTTGAGACTAAAAGTTCCAATAACAATTCGCTACACATGCTGCTTTAGGTAGTGTTTCAATAAAGAACCTTCACAAGGTTTATGTACTTCTGAAGTAGGGCTTTCAATAATAGACACTGATATAGGACCACTTCGTCTAAATAGTTAAAGCTGCTTTCAAGTCAAGAAAAACCATGACTGTCGTACCTCAATGTTCTATGATATGAAAAGTGGTGGATATTTAGTTGATACAGTCAAAACCAAGTCTGAAAGCAGCCCAGTTTTCTCAGGCATACAATTCACGAGTAACAGTTAAGTATCTGATAATTATTGAAGTCAGTATTTTAAACAATATATTTGCCAAATTAATTCCTCTGTGGTTGTCACAAAATGACTTTGATCCTTTCTTATAGACTGGGATGATCAGCGATCGACATCGGTCACAAGGGATTAGATCCAGCTACCAGACATCGTATTAAAACACCAGTTGACCCAGCTACTAAAGCTGGACCACTAGCCTTAAGGACTTTTGAAGTTAATTCATTATCATCCGCTGCACTTCGCTTCAGATTAGCTGTAGATTACCAGCTACTACAAAAGTAAAGGGAGTCTACGTCGATTTTCTATTCAGATAATTTGGAAACTGAGTTGTAAAGCAGCTGATGGATAACTTAACTGATCTTTGAAATGTTTCGACCATCGTTCTAAACGTTTAGGCTGAGACCAGATAAGTTTCACCTTTTTCAAAGATTGTCTAATTAGCATATGACATTCTAATCCCGGTTTCCTTTATAAGTCTGAAAAGGTGATTAGTGTTAACGAACACCTCTGCCTTTTCCACTTCCTGTTTTCGTTGTTCATTACTGTTCACGATCATTTGGCAGACTATTTGTCAGTCTAGATCTGATGTCTCTTAACTTCTCATCATGTTCAGATCTTGTCGGGATAAGTTTAGGAGTTCATTAATTCAACAAAAACCGCTAAATCCGTTAAATTGCCTTGAAATTTTGGTTCAAATCGCTTAGATACGTCACGGTTACCTTCTCAGCTGTTTGGATGTTATGTTAATCTACATCCAGGTGTCTCGGTTTCACAATTATTTAGGTATGTCTAGAATTGTTCCAGGAATCTACTCTTGGCCTTTCATAACTCAACTCTAATGGATCTCCCTGTTGTAATTTTTCTGAGTCCGAGAAGACACCAGCAAATGTATGCTCTAACTAAAGTATGATTATAATCTAAACATGTACTCCAGAATTAGTGGGAGTCTTTTATCGAGCCTTTCTAAGGATAATTGTGATAGCGATATGGTCTGTCTGAACAAATCATTGAGTAGGTGCAAGAGGTCGCCATGTTAGACGTTTGTTCCTTAGGCTTAAAGTGAGTACTTGTTAGAAATTAACGGTTGTGTATATATTTGTAAAGATAGTCATTAATATCTGTTTGCTGAACTCGAACACCAAAAGACCTACTTAAGTGTCTTTCAGTTTAGTTTAAATCAAGTGTTTGGGGATTGAAATTACCTGTTATGAGTGCTTAGCTTTATGAAGGAGTTCAGATGGCTTACCACTAAATTCATCTTTCACTTCGCCCAAGCTGCAGTCAGTGTAAGCAAAAGGGATGAAAAGGTAATTACATGTCCCGATCCTTTCGAGTTGTTAACAAATTATTTAGTCAAATAGTACATACGCGGCTGTCAACAAGGACTCATTCAAGAAGTACTTGTCCTGCTCTCATACTCATCTCCATATCTGCACTGGCCAGCTCAAGAGAAATTACTGCTAGGTGGGCAAATAGACGAAGAAAACATAACATTGGCTCTCCATATTGGTGAGAGAAGGTGGGGTAAATGACCACGCTAGTATCCTGTGTGTTTCGGAAACAGCATATATCAGTGGCACGAGATTCTAGGGGGATCCGCTGCTTAATTTAACATAGAGTTCGTAAACTGAAGGCTCTAATATGCAGTTTAGAGTGAGGTTTTAGCACAATGAGGATAGTATTTCGTGAACTCAAATTGTTGGCATTGGTGGGACATATGAAAGAGGTCGAAGGCAGAAATTCGAGATTTACAGTCGAGATAGAATGAATAATAGTTGCTGGAGACAGGATTCGATTGCAAACATAATGGTGTTGAATACCAGAAGATTCTTATTCTTGAAATGTCTGGAAAGGAAACCGAATCAGCGTAGGTTATGATGACCTAAAAGGGTGACTAAAGTGACAGATAGACAACTGCTCGGATCCAGTTATACAAGGCCTTTGTATGATTAATTTTCAATGCACCTGCACCATACTTGTTAAGGCCTTACCGCCTGAGACGGAAACCCGTGGAATGAGGTTGGGTGTGCTTTTTTTGGATTGACTTTTTCTATCCCCGCCCATTTTTTGTGGGAAAGGCAGCATTGCTACGATTCTCGTTGTCTGAGGAAAAAACACCTTCCCAACGTCAAACTTCTGTACAGATACCAGTAAGATTTCGCCCTCGGACCTTAGGCTTGCTGCTTTTGGTCTTATCGCTTTTGAACCGACCAGTATATCGTTGTAGGACCTTAAGGAATGATGGCTCCTGTTAGTGTATTTCATGATAAGAAAGTCAGACTACCGGATATCGGCAAGAGTCAGGATGTTCGCACAGTGAAATGAAAATAATCAAATAAATAGCGGTATATATTACCAGAGAAAACAAATGCTAACAATGGAAAAACTACTCGTTTAGACCATTAAAGTTTTAAAGTAATTAGCTTACCTTCTGCCAGGCGCGAAACAAGAGAAATTATATCCTTATCCATTTTTAGATAGGTAAACACGTAACCGGCAGCCTAACAAAACTGTGAGGATTAACAAACTTACTTCATCCAATTTGTTATCGACTAGACATCCTTTAGCTCCAAGCGCGGAATTCTTTAGTGTAATTATATGGCTTAATTTTTCTACACATTTTAACACGTGGTTCTGAAGAATATTAGGAACTCAACAAAACTACTTTCACAAAGTCCAGTTGTTCCACTTTTCCACTCAACTGTAGAGCGAGTTCAGAGGCACAACCAACTAACTTTGAAGAGTTTTCTGCATTGACTTGTAATTTATGAAAATCAGGTCTACACAAAATAAACTAACAGGTTCACATACATTAGAGAGCTTATTTTCTCTAACTTATGCTCCAGTTCACTTCTTCTTGTGAGTATATTTTTAATTTCATCCGATAAATCTGCCTACAAAGTCAAGTTAACAAAAAATTAAATTCGATATCAAATACCTTAACGCTATGCGACTTTTCGATCAAGTCATTGAGCTCAGTGAAGTCGTTAACCATACAGACATTAGAATCCATAGTAATAGTGAGAGTCTAGACACGTTAAAAGGACAAATCTGAAAATCACGAGATTCAATAGAAAATGTATTTGAATTTCGAGGAAGAGAATAGCTGCGAATACTTTGACCTTTAGAAAAAAAAGCTATATATAAATAGGTATAAGTACTTATCAACTTAAGCAGAGTTCAAGAGAAAACATCATTAGTAAATAAGTACTAAATATGACAACCAGCTTAATGCAAAATAAACAGAGGTTAATGTGCCTCTTAGTATGTACATCGGTGAGATTTCCGTCACAAAAAAAGTTCGTACGAAAATATTTCAACGAAAGCTATAAGCATTAAAGCAGCCTACATTGTGAATACAGACTTCCAACTTACATTGTATTACTGTTAGAAAAATGAACTTATGACATAAAATAACGTTACGAGTATGAAGCAAACTAGTCCAGGTAGGAGTAACCTAACATTCTACTGTAAGTAGATTTCTTCCGTTGACACATCATTACCAGAAATTATGCAGTGAAATAGATATAAATACAAATCAATTTCTTCAAACTACTAATTACGTGGGGTGACTGAAAGTACAGACTAGATAGTTTGCATAAAAATTTTGAATTTTAATAATCTAAACTACCTATTGTTTGCGAAGTCGATCATCAGTAGCTTAATAAATTGTATTATATTACACCAAAAGGTGATCAAGTAACACGCTTAAATAAAACCACATATATGGTACAAAATTAACTCAAAACCATGTAGACATAAATTTCATTTAGGAAGTAGGGCAATCAAAATTTGCTTACTTTAGTTTTTTCAGAAAATTCAGATTCAGTCATGTTATTGGTAGTGTACTAAGCATGCTTAGATGAGCATACTTCATGATTTTAATGGGATCAGATACTTATGTCATAAAACTAATAAAACAGCTTAAAGGCCTTCATGGAGCCAGCAGACAAAAGTTATAAGGCCTAGAAAACCATCTGTATGATTGAATTAACATGGATTCTACCTGTACATTTTCAGGTTCATAAACAGAGCTCTACAAAGGCATTTCTGTAAGACACAGTGAAACGTGGTGAACAAATACCCTAAACGATTACACCGTCAAGTGAAATGATGCAAAGTACAATGCTTTCAACTGATTTCATCAAATGTTTTGCATGTTTCCAGAAATTCGTGTGATCATAATAGGTTATAATACCATGAGGATAAAATCTTGTTAAATATGCATACTTAACTGAGGGAACTATTGATAAATGAAAAAGTTTCCATCTACATATATACTGTAATAAGATTCTGATCTTCGGCGAAATCTGGCCATAAGAATTCGAAAATTTACAGTAAAAATAAAACTACAGAATCAGGCTAACAAGAATTGAGATGCAATTATAAGCATGTGGTGAATTAATGGAGCAATGATGTTGGTTTAAGAGTGTGTGCTGCGTAATTAAAATAAAGAGGGTCACTAGACATGTAAGTTCAGTATACCCAATTTGAATTTTTCTTATTTTTGCTTATTATCAGTAAAACAGGCTTACAGTTCATTTATGTCATTTCCACATCAACAAACCTTGGTTCAAGGTCACTTCAAGGCTATACGTGTGATTTAGTTATACCGCCATAAATCCTCTGAGTCATTTTACATTGGCTGATGGGCATGATCAAATGAAATATAGAAAGAATTTAAGCAGATTGAAGAATAAGAAGAAAAATATAATAATAAAAAACACATTATGAATCCCGCCCTTCTTTAAATATAATGAATAATTTTATCAGAGTAAGTTTAGTGTAGGCATAAATTATTTTTGACCCTACAAGGGGGCTTGGTGAACCTTTGTAAAGCTAGAGCTTCAACTACAGTATCAGCCAAGCCACTATCATACAACACCACAAATATAATTAAGACTTTAAAACAAGTGCAAGTGAAATAACACTAAGGAACATCATTAACTGAAGTATTAATTTGCAAATAATAGCCATTATCTGTGATTCATACAAATTTTAACTTCATTTTTAAATTGGAACATTAAATTTAGAACTTATCTCAATTTGATTTTTTTTTCGTTCATCTGTCAGCCTAAAATCTAGCAAAATATGAATGTCATTTAATAAGCGGATTTTAACCAATTAACATGTATAAATATAATCGTCAAATCTTATCACGGTTATTCATTTGAAACTCGTGAGCTAGATGCATTTGCACCCTAATCTGATGATCACACTCGGTCTACTTCGTTTCAAATGTCCAATATCTATAAGCTTAGCTGGTATGTATCAACCAATTTCTTTCTGTTCCCCTTTCTGTGTTTTAGCGTCGGCTCCTAATAACATAGAATGAAGACGGAATGACGTATCTTGCAGGTGTCTACGACAGTTGTGGCTTTTCTTATTATTGTCAATGTTTTTAAGTTTTTTTATTATCTTTATCTTTTGGACAACTCATATTGCTGCATCTATTAGCTGTAAAACTGCAGTCAGTAGGCTGCTTGACCCCTGACCGATAACTCATGTAAATCGACTCTGAGGAAACACGAATGCAAGATAGCGAGTGTGTTTTTTCCTTTCACAGTACGCAGTATGTATAGTGCGAATTAACTAATGTCATTTGGTAATAGAAGGGTTAGCTCTCTCCTTTTTTCAGGTAGTGAATCAAAATTCACTAGGATTTTTTTCGCCAGGAGGATTTATTTATTGGGGATTTCGCGTCTTGAAAATCTTTTTTGTTCAAATAAGGTCTCCTTATACTCTTCATTATTTGAACGAAAACTCCCTGAGCCAATTAAGACAATCCTTGTATGGCGTTTAATCCAGACTTACTACTCACTTAATGATAAACCTTGATTAGACCCGAATCCCTTTCATTTCATTAGCCCATGACGTTAGTGTTTTGTGATTATAAACGGACGTAAATGATAAACAATCTTAGAATTTAATCTAATGCCAACCCACTAAGTTGTTTTACTATGAAGTGTCTTCAGAGTTCACCTCTGTGCAAAAGTACGGTCACGCGAAGTTTGATCCGAACAATTAAACCAAAGACGAGAGAAAAACAAGATTGACTATACAACAGGTGAACAAAACTAAAAGTGATGATTGAACATATCAAATAATTCGTAATCCAGTGAGAGTGAAAACACTACCAAGAACGATTTACATGTCAGTTAATTTCTGTTTATATAAGATTTAATCTCTATTAAGAAAGAGCTCGGCCTAGATTGGTGAATAGCGAGTTATGTCTGTAACTTGCGTAGCCAGTTTCCTAGGAACCCATCTGATCAACTAACCCTTGACTTTACTTCTTCGAAGCCCCTCTTACTAATAGTAGTCTTATATGTAATAATACAATCAGTAATAAATTGGATTTTTGCACGTGACTGTGATTTTAATTAGGTATTTTTAGAATCAAGTAGCAGTTGACTCAAGCATAAGAAAAAGTTCGTTTATCTTATGTGTCTTTCTAATTTGCAAGCCATTACTAATAATGAATTAATATGATTAACATACAATCTTCTTTGATATCTTGTATTTTATCTGAGATGGTAATAAATTTAATTTTCTTATAAATTCAAAGCGTTTAAATGCTTGCTTAACTTCTTTTCGGTATGATGTTGTTTGTGCATTGCATCTTCAAACACCGTTTAAAAATCCACGAGCACTTCTTATTGAGCATAAGTCGCACAACTATTACTGAGTGAGCTGGTTAGTAAAACTTGAAGACTTACTAATTATCAGCCATCTTTGTCAGCTAGAAACTAGTAATGGAAGAGAATTTGGTGGTTTTGTTCAGTCAAGTGTAATTTACGTAATAAAGAGTGTATGCAGAATATTAGTATGGTTAAAACTAGATAATAATGACCAAGGGGCCACAATTAAAATGTGGCATATGTTCTACGAATCTTCCTATATAAGACCATACAGACATCAAATTACGGAAGTTTGTACTCATTATTTACAGACACAACAGAAGTACTCATGTAATATGCTCTTCCGATTTTATTTTATTAATTTTGATCACACAACTTATTTACAATAAGCCTTTCGAAGTAATCATTTCAAGTTTCATCAAATGAGTTTAATTATGCAATAAATGAAGTTGATTCACATGACAAACAATATTCAAAAAAACGCCAATATGAAGTGGTATATATATTCTATATCAAGCCCAAAGTCCACATAAAAACCATGGTTAGCCCCTTAAACAACCTAAGCATAATTAAAAGGGAGACAAAAAGATTGCCGAAACTAAATGTAAGCTTTAAGCAAGGTTTTGTGACCTCATCTACACAAAGAGGGCATAATACCACCGTGCCCACAACATCATTATATAGCAAGGCTAGTTACGAGGCCTCATTTTCTTAGGGTAATCGACTCAGTAGTAATCAAAATCATGAGCACTCACCGGCTGTACGTAATCAATCAAAACATAGCTTATTGAACTCACAGCATAAGCCACGTGGCGTGCGAATACACGGCATCTTTTACTACTTTGACGAAAATAACTTTGTAGGAGATTCTAGGTCGCCAAATACACGATTATGCTCTAAGGCCTGGTAATCTTACAGTACACACGACCTATTTAAACAGTATTAGTGGTTTTACTCTTTCTTCTCACTTTGATAGTTATGCTCCTGATGAGCTACTAGGACATCCTCCATCTTTTACTTATAGCCAACAAGCTGCCATGTCGCCTAACTTAAGCTACTCAGAACATTCTATTTCTGATAACTTTAATAATTTTTATGTGATAAGGCAGTCACTAGTCCCCTTAGCAATACAGCTTGCTCAGGTATTAGCTCAAACAGTCAGACTACCGTTTTAAACCAAAATCTAGTAAAAACGAATATGAGCGATTTAGATAAAGATCTTATTCGATTCTTCACAATTCACTCCTCATTTTTAAACGTTTTAGTAATTAACGCCTGCTCACTTTTCAATAAAATTTCAACCCTAAGAACTATAATCTTATTAACTAAACCTTCATTATTATTTATCACAGAAACATGACGTTCCTCCCCAGTAACTGACTCAGAATTAGCCATTTGAGACTATATGTTATACCGCGGTATTAGAGAATATAAATGGTGTGGTGGCTGTTAAATATACGTAAGTGTTTGTTTTCGTCTAATAAAATCGATGACGAAATACTAAATGAGGTGGCAGAGTCAGTCTGGATCTCAGTTTACTTAATTTTATTTTGATCACATACTACTTATTTGGAATAAGCACTGTGAAGAAATCGTTTTGAGCTTCTTCAAATGAGTATAAATATACAATAATTAAAGTCGGTTTACATGGCAAAACATTATTCAGAATAAAACGTCAATGTGAAGTGGTATATATATATATATATTTGACATTAAGAAAGAAATAATAAACAAAATTCCAAGAAGTTAAATACATAGTTATAGCTTAAGTTTAGTGTGAATAGGTTTATTAGACAATGAACAAACTCAGTAAAATTAATAAAAAGTCACATTGTCAATTGTTGCATAAGTGATAATTGAAGATGGATAATGATAATTAGAAACATTGATTGGAACAAAATGAAAAAATTCACTATTAACCATGTAAAATAGATAGAAAATCAATAGACATGTGGTGTATTGTGGACGCATTTGATAAATTCGAACTGTTTATACAGAACTAAAACCTTGTTTATATGCATCATTAATTATTTCTTGGTAATAAGCACCCGACAGGTGCTTATTAAGTAATGTTTTGAACTCGGTTAACGATTTGTTGTGGCGAATAAGTTTGGGAAGTTTATTCCATGACTTTGAACGTTTGAGCACCAATCACCTGTCTTTGTCACATGTCAGTGTTCTTCCTTTTTAATCCATTCATTTGTAGAAGTTCTATGTTTGTCTTTTAATGTCTATATAAATAGAAGTTTTTGCTCATTCGTTTCAGGATACCAGTGCTGCTGTTTTGTGTTCTGTCTGCTTTCGTCTTTTCTCTAGTTGCAGACGATAGTGTATAAGGCAAGTATGGAACCTATTGGCACAATAATATTGACTTCTCTTCAATGTCCATGTTCCAAGTACTCTTGGTTTTATCCGGCATCCGGACATGCTTAATGATTCATCCTGTTTACCCTCAGCCGTCTTTTGGAATCGTAACGCTTTGGCTAAGAAGCTCGCTGTTCTTAGTCATATATGCACTATGATACAACACACATATTTGGTATTCTATTACTGTAAACTTTGATGTTGTTGGTTTGGTTTTCAATTCATATATTTATATGTTATGAATGTCGTAACAGTGACACTTCACCAAAATATGTGTATGTATGTAAACACATATCATTCTGATCATACCTGTAAACTGTTGTGCTCTCATGTAAAAAAATGATACTTTAAAAAAAGCTATCTATCTATGTATTATTGCGCAAATGACCATTGACTTATGAAGGATCATGAAGCATTTTCTTGATATATGCTAACTACCGTATACTCCAACGTAAATTCCCAACGCTCACATCTCATACACAGTAAATCTTTCCATCATTCATGCACTTATTACTGCCAAGTTGATTTTCCTTCATACGATTTTCAACCCTTTTATATAATCTTGATCGTCTGTAACCGGGCGTGAATTTTCTAAGAAACCTGAATAAATATTAAAAACGCAGTAATCCAACAAATATCCAAGATTTTCGGGAAAACTGAAAAAAATTAACTTATGTATATAAATAAGCATAAACGCACATATGAAATTGTCATCGTTCAGGGTCACTGGGTAAATAATGAAACTGAACAAAAATGATAGGTGTGTAACATATGAATGAAATTCGAATTATCGGAATATGTCAAGAGGCAAAATAGTGAGTTATTTTAAACAGTGTATCAAGTAAGCTTTTTGAGTAGGCCTAATTGGTCGCGGTCGTAAATTCAGAATACTGGTTATTTTTATCACAGGAGTCAAATTAATAGAAATAACACTTGTGATTGCAAGTACATTATTCAACCAACCATAGTACTTAATAATGCAACATTTGCAACTGTAGCTAAAGTTTACTACCTCTGATAAGACTTTAACAAGTTTGTTTCACGTGTGGAGGTCCAAAATCGGGTGACAATTCGACTAAACAATATTCAATATTGTCAATATGGCAGCTTCATTCACATAGCGTAATATAAAAAAATAACTGGCTTAATGTACTAGTTGCTCTTCTGATGTGTTTTAGGTGATAATTATCTTCATTTATGTCATCATTTATATCATCATTTATGTATAGTGGTATGTGTATGCATGTTTTTTGTCGTCTTTTTAGAAGAGAACTGCAAATTTGAGTCACGCGCAAAAGTTGCGGAGTCTCCAGTTCAAAAGGGTATAGTAAGCATCCTTTATTTAGTTTTTTGCTTATAACCAAGCCTCAGACCGTCGAGAAGAACCAAAAACCCCCTTAAAACAAGTTCAAAAAGGTGTAGAAATCAACAGAAAACAGCGTGTCCAATCAGCACGCAGATAGTTTTTTATCGAAGACTTTTAGACAATGGGAAATTGCGTGATACGTCTCTGATTTTACAGTTATGTTACGACCATTGTGTTGAGTAGGATACAGAAATTTTAAGTGACCCAAAGGACATTTATGATATAATTAATACTTTAGTTTTCTGTACATAATTGAACCTTGCAGTAAAGTGTTGTTTTGCCGTATTTCCTTCCTTGTCTCTCGTGTTTACGCTGTAGCATACTTTTAGCTTAAGTGTCCTATCAAAGCTTAGGAGCCAAACCTAGCGGTCAATCTAGACGAGATACTAACTGACAGCACAGATTTCACTGTCGATAAAAAATCAAAACCACGCGTCGCAACAGACCTACACAATGTTTCACCCACACATACGAGTATATTAAAATATCACATTTACTATCATATATGCGGAGGTCCTGATTTGAGGAAACTTATCGATCATTTGGGAAAGAGTATGGTTATTGTAATTAAGAAAACTGCATTCCATAATACTTTAATTTTATTCGTAGTAAGTTATGAGGTGGAATTTAAGTATGCTGCATGAACAGTAAATTTATTGTCTCCAAATTTATTTATATGGTTGAGGAATCTAAGGTGGTGAAACAGACTAAAATGACGTTTAATTAAACAACGTTGGGCATCAAAGGCGTGTTGTTATCCTGAAAAAATGTACGGTGTTTGGTTTTAAGCAGCTATTTCTGGGGCGCGTGAAAGTGCAGAAGTAATATCAATATGTCCGAAGTTAGACATGCCTGTTTATGAGCCTACTTTAGGAGGTGGAATAATTTTAATGATCCTTTTTACGTTTGGATAGCAGCTACGGTCTGTAAGAATTAAACATTTTGAGTAGTAAAAGCAGCATTTCATTGCTGTTTTGAATGAATAAAGACGAAGCAATAATGTCAGTCCCCAAGATATTTGAATAATTTTGTAATTTTACAGCTTCAGTAATCTGTTCAGTGCTAATATTAATCGTATGGCACTTACGAGCCGATTGTTAGAGTAATTTGAAAGGGATACATATAAAGTTATAAACAATAAATTTAGAATAGTAGGTATGCAACAGCTCTTGCATATAATTTATGACAAATAGTGATTTTTTTAAAGATAACAAACGGAATAATACTTTTAAAGGGCCTAGTTTTTTCTTGTAGCAAGAGCCTGTTGGCCTTGAGCAATACTTGTGTGTAATCAGTTACAGTAAGTTAAAAAAACATTATCAGTTAGTGTAAACGCAATAATATAAATTAAAGGCTTATAGCAATTTGGTTGTTTGCATAAACAGTAACTTAAAATCAAGAGGTAGACTTAGAATAGCTGTGTCACATTTTATAGTTCATAAGCACAGTATCCGAAATAAAGTAAGCTACATGAGTTAAAACGGGAATAGGTGTATCTCACTATAACATGAATAAACTTGTTTAACTACTCAGTGCTATTAGGGAGAGCAGTAATTAATTTCGATTTGGACACCAGTAACTCAAGAGAGAACGAGGGATGCTACAGATACGTATATTTAGCCGGTGACCTTAAGGGCAAAGCGTTAATGCAACCCAGTGTGTAAACAAGTCAAGGTTACAGTTATATCACTATTATGTTCTAACAAAATGTTACTAAGATAGGCATCTAAAATATTACCAAGAAAGCTTCAGCGCACATACCAATCTTAATAGTAATTCACCAGAATTGACGGACACTTTTATATTCTAAAAGTTGAGTCGCTGAAATTCAGTCATATTGGCCAGTTAACACAAAACCAGATTAATAAAAACAATCGGTAAAATGGGACAATTTTATCTTGATGAAAATACAACACAAATAGCTGAGTACAGCAAGCTTACAGGATACTTTATTATCAGGTAAATCTAGGAATGTAGGACATTGAACGTTCGTAGATGGGCACTTTTATATTGATTATCCAAACTATTTGTTCTATATAAAATGAGTTGGTAATGATGTATTTGTTCGATAGATAAAAAGCTATAAGTTGCTATTACTTGTGTATATCAGATTATAATTTATCTTACTTCAGTTGCATAGTATTATTCCTATTCGTTACTACACTCGTAAATATTGCACTAACTCAAATATATACTCATAGACAATAGATTATAGTGTATAATAAAAGAAGTCAGATAGGATGATTTTGACGGTAATATATAAAAAGTAATGTAAATCCAATAAATATTCAAAAGAAAGAACACAAACTGTTCCTAATAGTCAGGAATTTTAATTCAATCCTGAACAATATAGGAAGTGTGTAGTGAGTACCAATGTTTCAAGGCAAATTTGGCCTTCATATTATCATCTGTATAGATGCTTAAATTACCAACTTCTAAATTGTACATTTTCTTTATATGTGCAAGTTTAATAGAAAATTGAACTTTTTTGCTCTTTGCCAGGTTGATTAAAACTGTTTGTTTTTTAGAATCAAATTGGTTCCAAATACAACATGATACATCTGGCTTAACGACTTTTTACTATAAGTATATGCAAATAAGGACACATGTATGTGAAGTCACAGTGTTATATGCAAGATTAAGTATCGTAAAGGCATTTTCGTATCGAAGTGTTAATTCTCATAGTAGGCATTATACGTGGTTGTATATGTCACAAACAGCATTTTGTACATTTGAAAAATATCAGCCTAATTTACTTAGGACCTGAACTCAGTATGTATATTGACTAGGAGAGAATCTAAATCTAACGCATAAATATAGAGTACGCAACACAATACTTCACAGTTTTAATGATAATCATGATAATAATAGTTTATTCTGAAGTAGCATTTTGTACATGAGAGTAGACCAGTTTACAGGCATCATCAGAATGATATAGTTTGTTTTTAATCAAGTTTTGATAGAGAGTCACTGTTATGGTATTCACTCTACATGAAAATATTAATTAATTACAGAGCCAGTGGTAACATGGTTCACAGTTTACAGTACTAGGGTACTAGAGGTATGTTTTGTATTTAAGAGCACTTCCAACAAATAACCTCGCACTTCTCATATGTGTAGCTGTAATCCCATGAAATCACTGTAACTAAGCAGAATGAACCATAGAGATTATCCAAAAACTAGATATGGGTGAGTATTTGAAGTTTGGTTAAGAGAGCCAATCTATGTGGGTTGGTCTTGAGCAAGTTGCTTAAAGATTAACAGACCACAAACTCGTGGATGCGATGACATAGAAGAATATATGGAATAGAAACAAATAAAAGGAATTTAATAATGATAACAAAATTATCAGTTTTAAACCAGAATCTTCTTTTTTACCGTTATTTCACTACAACGTACATTATTGTAGTGTTTACAGTCTTAGAACCCTAGTTAGCCGTTGCTGATTGATTCGAGGTTAAATGGTAAGCCGTCGAAAATTTAGTATAAGTCTTTAGATTCTAGATATGGAGTGATCAGTCGTTAGAATCTTAAGATAGAATTAGTAGTGTTAATATTTTATGGAAGGTCATTCCAGAGTTTACTGCAGAACATGATGAACAACTTACAGCAATATTGTGTTTGGTACTTATTGATAAGTAATGTTACCTCATAGTTCCGAAGATCATATCTAGACGTTTGATCCCAAGAGGGAGAGAAAGCTGAGACTGAAATTCCTTAGATTATTTTATAGAAGAATATTAAGTTATATCGTAATCAGCGATGATACAGGAGTTATGAAGAGAAAGTTTTACATCTAGTTGTGTAGTTCATGTCACTGTTAGTTTCCAGTTGCATTCCAGATAATAAAATGCTCAGTTTTGATTAATTCTTCAAAATAGATGGACCAACTATTCATCGTCTTCAATTTATAGCATTTACAACTAGTGTTGATCTATGAAACAAGTAAAGGTAGAAGCAATTGTTGATTGGCTGTTATGATTAATGAAGCCATGTACAAGTGTAAAAGTTTCTGATGCAAAGTAGCTGGAGTTATTCAGCATGAAACTTTATTTGAATATACTTTTATACTACTTGAAGCTCATTAATAAGCTGTAGCTGCAGCCCTGCAAAAACTGACTATCACTGTTAAATTCAAACTTAGATCATCTAGTGAGATAGTCGAATCGTAAACAGAACTTCTGATGGATTAAGATATTTCTACCTAATTTAATTTGTCACAGTTTGATGTTGATAAGGTACAACTATAAAACCAGGAGCATTGAACAGCTGTTTCGCCTCAGTACAAAATTGCTTAGCAGTGCACGCCCTAAATTTCTTCATAGGGCCTCCGGATTGGAGAACACCCAACCTTCTGAGTTACTAGGCCGACATTTAATAGCAGAATTTCCACTCCCATCAATTTATGGCAGAGTCTAGTGTGTACACTGCTGGAGAATCCTATACTAGGACAAAACATTTGTCCAGTGCCCCTTGATTTTAAGTGGTACCCTGTCAACATTAATCTGTGATGAATTCAATCGACTAAACGTAGTATCAATCATCACAAACCACCTCAATTCAATTAGATATTTTTATTGAACAGTCTCAAAGTGATAACCAGTGTCATGTCTGCTCAGTTTTTTTGCCGATAGAATTCTATTAACCAAATCGTAATGTTTCTACTAGTCCGAGAAAATGCTCACAACAACCGGACATTATAACAAACATGAAGCACTCTCAATAAGTGGAAATTTTTTCACGATTAATTGAACATTATTTTGACATATGTATTCAATCTACTTAAATGATTTTAAGTAACATAATTCAAGTGTACTAAATTTATCTATTGGTTGTAAGTACAACTAAAATACCATTGAATAGAGGTTACAAAGAAAAGAATGGAAAATATACAACTGTGAATTACAAAACAAGTAACATTTAAAATAGTTAGCATAATGAATATCTGATGTATAGTAAGATAGGATTAATTGCGAAATACGGGAAATGGTAACTTGGATAGGAAACAATACTGACACTCAGATATCAAGACCATTAGTTCTGTGAGCGTAAGTCTTACTTACAACCAACTAATTCTGGATTCATTCAAGTAGGATTCAGTGTAGAACTTCATCAGTGTGATGTGCATCGATTGACTATATAATTTATTCAACATACATGTTGAGGAGTGCTGTATTTTGGTTATTATAATACAATTTCGTTATGGATTGAGTACTGTATGAGCCTGATTATGAAATAATCGAAAACATTGATTGTTGGCTGAAATACTTTTTTACTTCAAAAGTTATTCATTCGCTGTAAACTAGTTAACCTCTTTTCTTTGAAAAGGATCTTTTATTTCGACGCATTAAACAATATTTCAGTAGTTTCATATCAGTTAATATAAACTTGTAGATTTCATAATTTTCATATCATGTTACTAAGCAACTTAATGTCATCTATTGTTCTTATTAGATTCATTTATAGTCCAAAGACAATTTTGTCTATAAACTGTTATTATTTATAAAACTACTGAAAATCAAGTTTTAGTAGACACTACTGATATTCAATGTTTTCAATTCTGTATAAACTGACTAATAATTGAATTAAGTTGATTTTGAGATAATAAATTAGTAGTATAATATGCTGTTGGTATTCGTAACAAATTGATTTAACTTAGGTAAACTGAAAACCAAGGGACACTTGATAGATGTTTAGTCTTAGTGTGGGAATGCTTTCTCTAAACTACCACGGAAGCAAACCTCTAGAATTCAGATCTCGCAATGAAGTCTTAACTATCTAAACTACTGTACATCCAACGGTATAATCTTCAGTTCATTGTATTTGCAATTGACTTTTCGTGTTGCATTAAAAGCTAGTTGAAAATGAATCCCTATTTCGAGGGTTTCATCTAATGCAGTGGTCTTAACTGTCAATTTTTGCCACAGCCATCCATTCGATAATAATTAGTATCCCTATAATTCAAAGCTTCCTTCTATACGTATAGAGTAAAAAGTATCTCAGGGATTTATATATTGCTGAGTTGTATCGTACTAACTAGAAAGGAAGGTCTTACTTTCTATCTATTTAACATCAAATATCCAGACAAACAGCTACAAGAAAGTGATTTATATTTCTCTCATACTTTACACATACAAACTATGATTGTGCTGGTGTGGTTTTGTAGAGATTGGTTGTTTGCATTATATTCAGATAGATCTGGGTTAAATTTTGAAACTGAAAACATCAGAAAACTTTGCAAATGTTTCACTCATTCAAATCTCACGCCTTAGTGACAAAGTACAAACTGGACCCCATCAAGGAATCAAACCACTGGCTTTCAGGTTCAATGGAAAATTCACACCCACCTACACTATTGGATCAATTGATATCTAGTAGTGGAATTCTCCTTTTAATCATTTTTTATATTGAGAGACTGATTATTGGTAGTGTTAAGAGTGTGCACTACCACTAAAGAGTTCTACACTAGGAAAAGTAAGTTTTCATTATTTCCTGGGTTTACGGAAGGAAAGCGGCAGAAAGCCTAACCAAGATCAATCTACTATAAACACATACTACATTGATTATATAATCACCAGTCACAAAAATTACAAAGCACATTCAGTGACTTCAAAAAAATCTAACTAGTTTTTGTATGACTACACTAAATAATTCAATACGAATTCATCCGTTTGTGTACATCTAATTTTGTTGATTCGATATCATGTATTGGTTTAAATTAGACAACCATTGATAACTACCAAGAACAGGACAGTTGTTTCGTCCAAATATGGAACACATCCACGACCCGATAGAATCCAGGACCCTCTGGCTCTGCGGCGAGTACTTTACCATTTGACCGTTAAGTCGGCTCCTAATGGTTGATATTTTTAATTCAGTCTATTTGTGATACGTTTGCATGACCTCACCCATTGCCATCAGTAGGTAACTGTCTTACACTAGATACGGTTGAACTGGATTTGTCTCATCTTCTCATTGTAACTGCAGAAATTACCTTGAGAAGTTAACCTCTTGTATTTTATTCAGATTAATTCATGATATCAAATTAACATTCAACAATCTCCATAACACTCAGTTACATCGAATTTGATTGTTTTTAATTATTTACTTTAGACTGTTTCAAAATTATCAACTGGAACTACTTTTTTTATAATTTCTGAACAGTTAATTAATAAATGGAATAGATCTTTGAAAAGAATACTGGATTCGAAATTGATTTAATAAATTGACTTAGATTAGGTAATTACTAATAATTGAAAAGAGACAACCGACAGTTTTTCATTCTAGTATGAATGTTATCATTATTGCTCAACGACTATTCAACGAGTGGATCAAGTGAAGGATGTTTATATTTAGCGATAAGAATTTAACTGTTAGACAAGTAAACCAGTTAATAGAAAACGTTTGACATTTAAGCTCATTCACTTTGAAATATATTTTTTTTAGCATTAACCATTAGCATTGAAAGAAAACAGCCTAACAGTTTACATGTCTGGATTATGATCGATATATCATATCCTGGAGTATTGTCTAGATGATGTAACCAATGGAGTTTAGTCTTGTCAAGTCTGAGTTGATAAATAACAACAAATAAACACATTACACACTGTGTGGAGTAACACATCTAATAAATGAATGTAATGTCAGTAGTCTTCAAGTTGAATGCCTACAGAGAAGCCTGAAGTATCTGGGCTAGTATGCCTGGTGTGTGTCATCAATGAGAACTACCAAGGAGTCCCATTTTATTACAAAATAATTGATTTTTACTTGTTCTTCGTGTTTAATAGTCGTCTAGATGATGTCAGTTCGTAACATCGAATGAATTAACAATTTGTTTCAACACATACCCTGATAGTTTAATTTAGGTGATTTTGTGAAGATGAGCATTAAACTTAGTTGTTTGTATTCGTCATCAAACATTATTGGTTAGACAACACAGAAAACCATTAAAAACATCAATCTATTACAGACACAAACAAATTAACATAATACCTATCGACTTAAAACTCTCCTAATTTAATTATAACCATCAGCTCACTATTGATTGGATTCAGGATGTTCCTGAAGCTCTAGTGAGAAATTGTGACTTGTAGAGTTCCAACTTTTGGAAGTTTAAAAGCTTTCATGAATAACAATGCATAATCGTCGAGATATGTCACAAATTGATGTAAGTGGGAAATCTACCATTGGATGCCGGCCACCTCAATGATGCAGACGATCAGGTGTTCACCATCCTGGAACCCCTAGAGCAAAATCTAAGGTGAGCACTGCTAAAACGTTTCATACTAGAATTAAACAGATGTCCAATGCTTCCTGGTTATCACTCTACTGACAGACAGACAGATACAACGCAGAACTTCGTACGTACATACATCAGTTCAGGTTGCCTTACCACATCAGCACAGAGGCGCAACTGTCAGTTCAAATCCAAGAGTGATAGTGATAGTCGAAGTATAAGCAGTAATGCAGAAGATTAGGGAGCGAAGATATGATTCGAAAAGTATAATTCAGTAAGATAAATTTGAAAGGAGAAAGATAGAGAATTTAGAAAGTTAGAGAGAACACAAAGAGTGGATGCACCTGCGCCATTGCAAACGATTCTGAGCCATGTCGTTCAAGGTCTCTAACCATTGGTGACTTTCGTCTCGCGAACTCCCGACCGCGCAGCTTACATCTACCAACATGACTCAGTCCACTTGTCAGTGACTTCATCGATTTCTGCCATATTTTAGTTTGGCTACCGCAGAGCTCAAGGGATAACTGCTTGAGGCCTGTCACGCACGGCCTTTTTATAAAAGGTTTTTGAGTATTAGCTCGGCACTTAAAAGCCCTTAGTGGGCACCCTTACCGCCGGAGACGGAAATCCGTGAGGTAGGGTGAGGTGTGACATTTTTAAGGTCGACCTTTTCTAACCCCTCCTTGCTTGTGAGAAGGCAGCATCGCTGCAGATGCTGGTTGTCCGAGGGAAACACCTTACTGCTGTCACACCCCTCTGCAGTCAGCAGTACGACTTCGCCCTCAGACCTTGAGTAGCTGCTTTTAGTCTCATCTTTCTCCAATCGACCTGCCTGGCATGGTAGAACCTACAGGAACATATGTTGTAGCCAGTATAGCTCGGTTGGGTCATCACGATAGGCAAGCCCGACCACCACGACAAGATAGCAGCTACGGTTGGGCACCCTACTGACATCAATCTGTGACAAATGCCATTAACTGAACTCAACAAGATCTAGTTAGAAAGGCTTTTACTGGTTAGCATGTTTTCCCCAAGATTGTTGTTTTACGGGATGTGGTTGCTAACTTCATGCCCAACCCTCCTCATTTTATCCGGGCTTAAGACCGGCAGCAACCCTAGAGGTAATTCAGCCAAAGTTTCAACAATATCTGCATCAAATAAATTATTTTAAAGCATTCCTAACATATACAGTTTTGTAAACTTCTATTCTATACAGAATAATAGTAAAACTTATTTTCTTGGTTCTTTCTTTTTTTTCTTTGTACTGAATATACAAACAGAACAGGATTCTGATTATGAATGAATGAATACATGCATGCATGCATGCAAATAATATTAATCAGTGTGTTAATCAATAGAAGTATAACCAATTCAATTAGATCCAGTACATTGTAACACCACTATCATCATCACCATCACCACCACCGACAACAACGACAACGACAAGAACAACAACAATAACACTAATGAATATGATATGAATAGAAAGTTAATATATATATAAATGAATAACTGAAAAATAATAAAATGAATTCCATAGAAATAAAAACATATCCATATGTATATAAGCTACATGCCTATATAACATATCCCATAGGATTTATTCATTCATTCATTCATTCATTATTGAAAGTTCTACTATTAAACTTCATTTCATGTTATTTACATGTATATGTACATGTTAGTTCATTAATAGAATGTATAGTGATTATTCTTAATTTATAATTAGTACAATCAATATTCATTTGTTTATTTTCATCATGCTGTTGTTCATGTTGTTGTTGTTCTTGTTGTTGTTGTTGTGGATGGTGATGGTGATGATGAAGGTGATTAAATAGATACATTTGTTTTCAGTGGGGGGGGGGTGATGGTGATGATGATGTTAAGGGAGGGTTAAATAAACTTATTCAATATAAAAATTCAGTAAGAAAAAACATAAGATACATTTAATAATTCCTTGTAGTAGTTAATTGTATACGCTCCTATTCAGTAGTATCTTTACGTCTTTTTCTTCTTACTCTTCTTCTTCTTCTTCTTATGTTTCTTCTTTTTCTTTTACTTCAATTCATTAATTATCAAAATTTTACTTCATTATAAATTTGCGTGTTTTCTACATTCAATCTCTTTTCAATTAATTAGAATAATAGTAGTATATACATATCGATATCATAGAAGTAGTAGTAGTAGTAGAGATAGTGTGAGTAGTAGAAATAGTAGTAGTATACACAAATAGACTTCAATAATGATATGATTTCATTTTTTTTGTTTCAATATTCTTTTATGTGAATTACTTCTTCATATTCATATTGTAAATGAATAGAAGATTGAGGAGAAAGGGTATTCTTTTCATAGAGGTGTGTGTGTGTGTGTGTATGTATGGATATGTGGGTGGAATTGAACCATTGAACGAGATGTTTTCTTCTCTAAACTACAAATAATACACAGTAATAAAACAAACTGGGCATGGTTTCTCAATTAAATTAAGGTGTATCCATGCAATCTCATGCATCATCATGATATTTAGTTCAATTATTTGTATTCATTGATATTGATAAGGTACCACTGAAAACTAGTAAACGTTGGACAACTGTTTCGTTTTGGTATGCAATTCTTCAAAAATATGCGTTTGTGATTTCATTAAGGAATCCAGTCTATGGAATTAAGACTGGCGAACACTTAATCCTCTATAACAGTCAGCCACATTATGTTCAGTGGTAAAACTCTCACTTTCATCGATTTGTGATATAGAAAAACAATCATCGATTGTTACTAGTGATAACTGTCTCACTCCTGACATATCTGAACATCACTAGTCACAACTTCACCCTTGCAAATCAGGAACATCCTTATGTTAGTTACTACTGGGCTGATTATTGCATAGGATGATTGTTGTGCTATATCACGAATTGATGAAGTTGGGAATCATACCATTGGACGCTGGCCCAGAAATGCAGTTGCATAAGTGTTTGACGTAACATCTGAAATCCATGTGTTCGATTTCACTCTTGAAGAGTTCACACCAGGACTAAACAGTTGTTAAATGCTCACTAGTTTTCAATGGTATCCAACCAACATCGATTCGTGATAAATGGAAGCGAATGATTTCCATATCATATTTTGCACATTTTGACTCTTTACTATTATGACACAGTCATCATGATCAATTAATTGATTCTTAAAACTAGCATACTCTTACATTTGTCCAAGCTTTATCATTACGTAATCAATCTTAGTTATCAACTGACTTTTGCATTACGTTTTATTATCATCAATTACATTAATGTTATTTAAGATGGACGGTGACTGGCAAGTGGAATCCAGGACGCTCGTTTCGTCCTATTTGGGATTGATAGGCCGGTTGTGGATGCATCCTAATGTTGAAGTTCACACTGAGATTGAAACTTAGTTCATTTCGTGTCAAACTCCACCGCATACACTACTAGACTACTAATTACAGCGAGTCACAGTTGAGTAACGAGTGTATATAAGATCGTCCTAATTATTGTTATTCTTATTTTGTACTTACGTCTATTTAATGGTATTGATTCTCTGTGCAAATACAAGATAATGGATGTTGTACTTGATGAAGAGTTAACTGAGACGAAAGTTATTTCTTAGATTAATATGTTATTCTCAATCCAATCATGAGAATGTCTACTCATTTCCATTTAAAATTGTTCTTATCTTGGTTTTCATTGATATTTTCATCGACTACTTTGTCTTTCCATTGTTAGTCGAGTGTTTTGAACGTGGTGTTCTACACTCTTTTAATCTGGAATTTTTCTATTCTGTGTCCATGTTTACTTTCGACTACCATTTTCTACAGATGATGTAATTCACTTCGTCTTCTTTTAGAGACTGTTTCGTTACCACGATGAAATTATTGATTCTTCAAATAGTGTTAAAGTATTCATCTTAATATGACTATCTATTTCGACTGGTTTTGAAATTGATATTCTTATGACACATTGATTAAGACGGTATCATTTTGATACTGCAAAGGTAACCAACTTTACGTTTTAATCTTAAATCATCCTAAAGTTATCTAAAACAACGAAAATCAGCATTAAACGAAATAGATTGTTAAGTACTGTGATTATGTTTGTCATTACAAGACGTACTATAGAAGTAAATGAAGGCCTCCAACTTGAAGTCTATTCGTTCATTCAAAGCATTAAACCAACTTACAACAGAATTTAAACCTTAAGTGGTATTAATCAGAGCTGCTTCTTAAAGTTCACCCAGAAATTATATTCTCCTTGTCTAAATATTCAAAGATCGATCTCGTACTAGAAGGCTTACGTATCAACTTACAATAAATAAGTGATATAGACATAAACTGTGAATGTGTTCACACTATAGAGTCAAATATGTTTATGGCATGTTTCTCATCTCTAAAATAATGAATGTTCCCTAAGGGGTAAACAACTTCATCATCCTATTTGATGGATCAAAAAGACTGGAGTATTTGAGTACATGAACTACTTCTTTTATCATGGAAGTTTGATTACCTATGGTGAGTTGATTAGTGTTTGGTGAAATATCTGCAAAAAATTATACAGTTCGTTTATCATTCACCAACTCAAGTCACTTATAGTGATATATGTATCTCATAACAAAAGAAGGAGTACAAACAGTTTGCATTCAATTAACTCGTCAGTATAAAACAGACTATGAATTTAAATGACATATAAATGCTACATGACTCATGTAGATAGATACGTACTAAAGGTAGTTAAACTAGAAAGGTAAGATAAGTTCAAGAATACACTGACTGTTGACCTGTACCGTGCTTGTAGAAACTGATTATTCTGTTGGGTTCCGTAAGGCTTAAAGATATAGCGTCTTAACGTAACTGTGAATTAGTCAATATACCACAAGTATATATTCACTCTTTATCTTCTTGTAGGTCATGAGGCGTATTAATTTGTCACAGATATTATCTATTCAGTCTTCCTTGTTGAACTTTATTCTAGTATTTTCCTACTGCTTTGCATTAACATTTCTAATTATTCAACTAATTTACTTTGTTGTTTCTTTTCATCACAGATCAACCTAAGTTTGTTTTCACTAGCAACTAGACGATGGGGACACTAAACAGGTGTCTTACCCTAACGTGGAACTCCTTCAATGTGCAAATCCTCTATTTTGTCCTAACACTGAGCTCACAACCTTTACTCCTTCGTCAAATGCATAAGTATTAGTATTACTTAGTTCCCCTGTGTAGAATTTTCATTTTAATTAATTATCGATTTAGCATGACAGACCATCGGTCCGATTGGTCATGAATGTTTCACTTCTGACATATCTATATCCCACCAGTCACAACTTCTAATTAAAACTCTATGAATACCTTGGAAGTAATCACTAGTTAGCTTATTATTCTAGTTGCATTGTCTTGCAGTGATGCATTCAATCATACTCAACCAAGATCAATCTGTAACGATTAAAATAGCAACTCAGTTTATCTTACTTGTAACGAAATACTTACAAGTATACAGGTTAATCAAATAAATGCACAATAAACAAACTTCACAACACGCAATTACAATCACTATCAATTTACTAGTAACTACGTCTGTAAGTAATTCTTAGTGTTCTAATGTGAAGATGTGACTAGTCAAGTTCAACTATGTTGAGTGTTAGCCAGTTACCTAACGACAGCGATGAATGAGATCATGTCAATATATCACGAATTAACTAAACTTGAAATATTCATCAATTAAAGTCGGCTAAGAAATTCTGTTAGTTAAGAATTCTCAAGAATGCATAATGGTTTTAGTCTGTATTATCTGGTGACGTCGTGGATGAGCACATTTGACGACTTCTATACAATGACAAAACAACTGTCTAGTTCCATGTCCTACTTTCTAATAGTTCTATAACTCAGACTAATTCATCATATTGAATTTGAGTAGCACGTGTTTAAGAGGTTAAAATGAATCAAAGAAAAGCATTTCTTACAATTTGATGATTTATTTACTTGTAAATTGAATTTGTCTACACAAGTGAATGGGATAATCCCACTTGTAATTTCATCTATCCACTATTCATCATTTTGATCAGCATGTCACCATTAAAATAATAAGTTTCAATGGATTTAATTAATTTGGTAATCAATATTTTCATACACACACACACGCACACATGCAGGTACATACTTAATCCATCGGATTATGTAATCGACTGGATTACATAATCCAACTTGAAGTGTATATTAAATAAAGGAAACTGATCAAGTAGGAATAGTTTAATAGATATAAATGAATAAAGTCAATTATTCCAAATTACTTTCATTGTATTTATTGATATCAATCGAAATGAAACACTTGACTAATGAAATCATTTCAGTAATTCAGTAGTATGTAAAGTAAAAATATATATATAACTTTTCAAGATATAATAATAAATATTCGTTGTGTATGAGAAGAAATAGATTACAAGTGTTAGTGACTAACTTCTTAAGGTAATTCCTGGAGTTCTAGTGAGTAGACGTAACCAGTGGAGTCCAACAAATTCGAGTGTAATGCAGTTATTCACTGAGGGCAATGGATGAGGTCGTGCAAACGTATCACAAATAGACTGAATTAGGAATATCAACTGTTGGGAGCCGACTCAGTGGTCAAATAGTAAAGCATTCGCCACGAAGTCATACGGTTGAATTGAAGTGATTTTATAGATTCGAGTAATTCAATTGATTATTTATATTCACTATGGAATGTTTTTATTTAGATACCATTGTAAACCAGAAAATATTGCGCGGATGCTTTTCGTCGTATGGGACACCTCAGTGATAGTGGGGAACTTTGACCTCTTCAATGATTCGGATCAATGACCATTAGACTTTTAGGAAATTTTATACACTTGATTACCTTTATTAACTTGACAAGAGCCAAAACATAGAATTGAGTTGGAATAAAATAAATTTTACTTCATCTAGTTCTCATCAGCTGCATACAACCTATAGCGTTTCAAATAAAATTTGTTCATATGAAAAATTTACACATTTTTCAAATACTACTGATTTGAGATGAAAAAGTTTAGCGTCATCGTAGAGTAAAATCATCCTAGTGAAGTTTACATTGACACAAAGAAATGATGCGTATAAATCTAATGTCTCAGAGAAAATTCTAGAAACTTCGAGTTACTAACGAGAAATCCTAAAATCAAGAAATTACATAATGCAGAGGTAGCAGTGAGTGAAATGAATTACGAAGTATGGAGTATGGAGTATGACGTAATAGGCGAGACGACTAATCAATCAATACCTGTTACCCCAAATAAAGTATAAGCCACCAGCTAACATTCTTCAACCTACTTTGACCTGGGCTTTTATTTTCAACTCTTATCATGTGCTATTCATTCTGTTATTCATGTCTGCCTCCAATTTCTAAAACGATGTGCCTTTAGGCCTTCCTCTTCTTCTTTCATGTTGACGATTCCAAGTTAGTGCTTGTCTTGTGACGCAGCTTGATGATTTCCTCAATGTGAGTCATATCCACCTCCATTGTTTTTTCCTAATTTCTTCCTCACCTGAATTTCAGTTGGTTTGTTCTCTGCCAAAGATGGTTGTTACTGATGGTGTCTGGCCAATAGATCAAAAGTATTTGGGACAAGTTATTGTTTATAAATACTTGTATCTATTGAATGATGCTTTTTTCAGTTCTCCGTGCAAGCTTCAACTCCATACAATATAACTAATGATCTTGCCATTTGTACAGAAAATTATGAATTTGATGTTGATTAACAGCTAATCTTTCCCATAGTCAAGGAAGTCGATGTAAAGGGGCGAATTTCATTCAATTTGTTGTTCAGTAATGATTTCGTAGGTTCGCGATTCGGTCAACACACAATCGATCCATATGGAATCCGGTTTGTTAATCCCAAAGGTGTACGTTGAATAGATCATTCATTTGGTTTAACAACACTTTGTTAAAGTCTTTTCCTGGGAGTGAAATTAGATTGATGTCATTGTAGTTATCGCACTTGCTAAGATCTCCACTCTTCGGTATCTCAATGAAATACTCTTCTTTCCAGTCTGTTGGTACTTGTTCTTGATCCTAAATCTTTCTGAAGAAAATGTGAAGCATGTTCACAGTTACTTCTATATCTGACTTCAATCCCTCACTCAGCTGGTATGCTGTGTCACTCTGCTGATTTGACACTAGGATAACATTACTGATTTGTTCGATTGTTGGTGAGATATCATTTATAGAAAGGTTTATAGATGCTACTTCGATGACTGATTGGTACAGTGTGGCTGGTCTATTTAAAAGTTTATTGAAGTGCTCTACTCACCTGTTTTGTTGTTTTTGGGTATGATTGATTGTTTTCCATTCTTGTTCTTCATTGGTCAGTCAAGTTTACTGTATTTGACAGATAGCTTCTTTTTTGTTTTGCATAGGTGTCACATGTTTCCTTCTGTCACAGTGTTTTTTGCTGTCATTGCTAGGTCTTCCACATATTTCCGTTTATCCACACTAACGCTCTCCTCTACTTGTCTATTCTATTCTGCGTGTTTGTTTATACATTGCATTTCTCGTTTGTTGTTTGGCTGTTATTAATTTCTATCTTCTTCTTGTTTTGTTCTCAGATCCTAGCAAGGGTATCACTAGAGATCCATTCCTCACATTTTTATCAATACTAGTAATATTTGTATACCTACTATACTAATAATCATAGTAACAATAACTTTATTCAATAGTATGTTTAGTACAGAATGAATTTTTAGCATTCACTGTGTCATCATGTAGTCAAGATTCTTGAATTGTGATTAAACCACAATTATGGTATCTGTTTAAGCTAAGGAGATATTGTAGACAATTCACTCTTCTGATAAGAGATCTACAGTTAACACTAAGAACTTCAGAAATAGACATCTAATGAATATTGATTCTTTTCAAACGTGTACTATCAAACACCAAGATATCTTCGCTTAGATCTCACTATATTACTCACTATAGGTCGTAGATTTCCTATATAGACAAGTAAGTACCCAATGCAATTTTGTGAAATGGTTGAGCAATTAGAGCGAAACAGTAAACGAAAAGTACCTTGTTTAGATATTTGAAGAAAATAAGGCAACCCAAGATTTCAAACAAACCGCTACTACTACTGACACTACTACTACTACTACTACTATTACTACTACAACGGGTGTTACTATCACGATTATTACTACTCTCATTACTATTCATAATGCTAAGGCTACGGCTGAATTTATTGATGAGAATAGTGATAATAATAATCGTGATCAAGTATCATTACTTCAATTCTTCATATTATTTTATTATTGATGGAAGTGGGAATTCTACTGTGGTGGATACTACTTATAAGTCATCAATAAGTAGTAGGTAGCAGAGCGTCAAAGGAAATCGGGAAGAATCAGTAAACAGCAGACGAGACGAGTTGCGAGAGGGCAAGAGGTGCAGCATGATCGAAATACAGAGAACAATCGAGAACAACCAAGAAAAGCAGGCTGATAAACGATACAGTCCAGACAACGCAGAGGATGTGCAAATTGATGCGTGGAAGTAATGTATGTAATATTTTATGACCTACTCTGTTTTCGCCCAATTTACATTGCTTACCCAATTGTTGTTCTTCACACTACCACTGAATATCAACCAGCCTAGTGTTGCATAGTCTTACGTGTTTGTCAACCTAAAGCATATGAGGTGGAATCTGAGATGCTCACTACTGAGGAATTCCACACTCAAATGAAGTAGTTGTAAATGATACCCAGCCAGTCTCAATCTCTGAAATATTGAATTAATTATGTGAATTTGTTTAAATTTATTTCATTCACTTTGAAATATGTTAATTCACATTAATGAAGTTTGTATACACTCGATAGCGAACATTTTAAATGTGATGATACATTGATTAGTTAACTATAATTCACCATAACTCTATTTATTGTATTAACAGTATTGTCATTCTTTTTAAGCTTCATTCTTCTTCAATAGAGTAGTAGACTATGAATATTCAATCATCAGGAAATTAAGTTTAGTGCTTCGATTAATTTTCTTATTCAACATACTTAATCACAGGTTACATAGACATAAAGATAAAATGCCTACGGCTAACTTCACTCACTCTCTCTCTCTCTCTCTCTCCTTTTCTTCATCTCTATTCATTCAACTTTATGGCATCTTTATTGATGTATTATTTCTTTTATATGATTCTAGTTTGTATTCAATGTATAAACTACATGGCTAAATTGTTAACAATTTCATTTCATCTTATCTTATGTTTTAATTCCCTATTTTTAATTTATACGCATCTATCATACTACTACTACTCACACTACTACTATTACAATTACTATCACTTCTTCTTCTACTATCACTACTAATATTACTACTTATGATAATACTAATACTACTATAGTTATTGATACTATTTACGCCAGTATCATTAACATTATCATTGCTACCATAGATAAATAAATAGGCATATATTCTCCTTTTGTATATCAAGCATAAATTCTTAAGTAATATGTATTAACTGATAAATAGTTTTCTTTTTCTTGTATACATCAGGAAGACTGACGTTGTTGTCGTTGTTGTTGTTGTTGTGTCTCATTGTGAAAAATGTTGATTTCTTCATTTCAATTCATTCATTCATCCAGACAACAATCTATTTTGGTTTACTTTTTTTTTATCTCATAATGACAAAATAAATAGATTGTAACAGGGTGGTGTAAGTGTAAAATTGTTGATAAAAAAAATGTTTTTGTTTTCTTAGAAAACACTTGAATTTTGAAGAATAAACTAAGCAACTCAATGAAGCAACTCACATTTACACATACACATATACAAACAAAAAAAGAATGATACAATCATTTTAAGAGTCACAAAAATGAAGTACTTACAACTGTTAAACTGTATTCACTTCATGAATAAGGAGAAGGGAGGGGATTAGTAACTATGGTGGAGTAATGAAATTGAAGTTTTACTCTTCATTATTTACAAGTATCATTTTGTTCATGTTAACACATTAGATGATACATATTAAATAGAATCTAATTTGTAAATTAAATCTTCTTGAATTAACTATATCATAAACAAATTTATTGAAAATATTCATTATTATTATATTATTTACATAAAAAAAAATAGTTTTATGGAACAATTGAATTATCATAATGGTCTTGTCAGCTGTTTTAGAAAACGTTTTTACTAGAATTTTTTAACTACTTATAAGTAGTTAAAATTTAATAAGTAAAAAACTTATGCATTCGATTTTGATATATTTGTTATTGAGAAATTGACAATTGAGATGGTTATTTTTTCTGGTGATTGATATTTTTAATGGATTGAATATATCACAGATTGATGATGGAAGGGTACAGTTGAAAATCAAGAAGCAATGAATTGTTGTTTCGTTTTAGTGTGCAATTTTTTAACAGTGTTTACCCCAGACTTCACCTCATGGGCTTCAATTTGACAAACACGTAAGCTTCTGTACAAATTAACTGCCTGATGTCCAATAATAAAATTCCCGATTTCCTCAAGTTTTGATATATTGTGACGATCATCCATTGTCATTGGTGATAACTGTCTCACACCTAACAAATCTGAACTCCATCAGTCACGACTTCTCACTAGAGCTTCAGGAACATCCTCGAGCTAGTCACTAGTGAGCTGAATATTATAGTTTAATGAAAATGGTTACTTTTATGGAGATTGGAATTTTAATTGTTTGAATATACCCGAGATTAATGTTAGCAGGATACCACTGAAAACCAGGAAGCACTGGTACGGAACCTTGGGTACAAATTGCTGGGAGGGCTTCACACTAGAACGATATAGCTATCCGGTGCTCCCTGGTTTTCAAAGGTACCCTGACAACATAGATCTGAGACACATTTAATTTAATAAAATAAGTTTAGTTTTAGATAAGTGGTGTTGTAAGCATTTGATAAGGATAATGATCATGTTCATTTTAATACCGACTAACACTTGAAAGCATTTTTTTAAGCAAAACAATCAGATCATGAGTTGATACAATGTGGAAGAAGTTCAGTAGTTATACATCGTGCCAATGAGCATATATCATTCTTTTTTCACTTATTAATGTCTTCTGCCTGCTTATCTTGTGAACGTTAATTATTCAAGACACTCTAAATAAATACTGTAAGTAACTTGATTACATCTACATTATATTCACACTAACATTTATAAGTTTAACTTCAAATGCTTCATTAAAACATTTCATTATAAGCAACAATTGAGCCATGACACTTCTTTGTAGTTAGTTTTTCGTCAAGGATCTACATTAATGTATCTATATACAACTGATGATATTAATGATATAACAATACTAGACAAATGGTGATCAAGTATCAGGTTATACTAACAACCAGTATCAATGGATTTATAACGATAGTTGAAAATGATTAACAAAAGGTGACATATGCAAAGTGACTACAAATCAAAGATTATACATTATTGATGAATGAGTGAGGATGTATAGATAACAGGTTCACTGATTGTATAATATGGTGCAAGAAAATGAACAAAGAGTTCAAATATTATTATTAGAGATCTGTAAGACGAGTCAGAATAGTTTCGAATAAACTAGAATATCAAAAAATAGTCAATAGAAAGGGGACACTAAGTCGTCCTGAATAAGCCCTCTAGAATTATTTATTGACTTCCATAGACCATTTCATATAGTTTACTAAATCGTCATTTAAATGTGTCTGAAGCTATTGTTCTCCATATTCACAAGCTTAATGTGTTTTCAGAAATGCTTGTACAGCTCATTGCTCTATTTTAACTACAAAGACAAGTAATATCAACACGTACCTGGAAATAACAATAATTCACAAGTTTTGTTTGAGTTGAATCACAACTGGCAAACGGAATCCAGGACGCGCGTCTCGTTCTATGTGCGACTCGTCAACTGAATGTACATGTATAACAAAATTATAGATACATGCCCGTTGGATACGTGTGGGTGACTGTACTGAGTAATCTAGTTGTAAAAGCAATGGTATTTGGCACAAAATAAACTGAGTTCGAGTCCTGGTGTGAATATCAACACTGAGATGCAAATAAATCCAGTTAAGGAGTCCCAATGTAGTGCGAAATGTACATCTTGAAATCCGCTTGTCAGACATAAGTCAACTTAAACAATACTTGTTATGTATCATTATATTGAGGCTATCCACTTAGGACACATATATAGCAAGAGAGACTGATCATCTTAGTATAAACGTCTCATTAGTTGGTTCACTTAGTAGTATCATATCATTACAAGTTTTATTACAATTAGATTGTGATTAATAGTAGAATTTTCATGCAATCAGTTTAAATGTAGAACATCAACATTTAAAATCTAGTTATGTATATTCAATTGATGAATCGTAAATAAGATGAAATCTACCTTAATAACTTTACTATTCATTACAATATCACTTGATAGAAATTATGTATTCATTACATTGATATAATGAAATTCATTAGTTCTCATGTAAATACTTCATATTCATATTATCTATTTGTTAGTTTGTTTACTTGTTTGCAGTTTTCTACATCACAAATTGATGAAAATAGAAGTTCTTTCATTGAATATCTACAAAATAGTGTAAAGAGTTAGACATTCATCAAACTGAAGCTTATAAACTGGAATCTATAATATGCACAACTGAGGAGTCCTAAAGAAGGATGAAACATGTATCCAATGTTTTTCATGATTTCAAATAGTACCCTATCAACATTAAACTGTGATAAATTCAATCAACTAAATCTTATTGCTAATCTATACAAAATAAACTCAATTCAATTACATTTTCTATCAATCAAAATAACTAATGAATATTAACTTATTTCATTTAATTTATTATCAGTAGATAACGAAAAGAAGAAGGAAAAAAAAAAGAAAAACATTAAAGTAACGAGTATCCTATTTTTTTTTTCATTGGCGATGGTGGTGGTGTTGTTGTTATTGATTTCCAGTTTTATTCATCACTTTATTTATCCTCAATATTCACCGTTTCTTACTCGCCCCCTTCACTTTACTCCCCATAATCTTACACTCTTCTACCCTTCTTATTCCTTAATCTTCTCCCCATCAAAATGTTATTATTTACTAAACATTTATTTATTGTTGACTTTTTATGAATTTAATAATCATTCGTTACATGAATACATTTTAAAATAACAAAGTTGAGGTGATGACTTCATGGTTAAAGTGGGGAAGGAGGATGGGAACAAAGAGCTTACGAAGAGAAGTTGAATAATAAAGTTTAGCACTTGTCACAAACTTGTGTTATTTGGTCACTTTTGCAAACTAGTGAACAATGAACAGTTGTTTCGTCTTCCTTTGAAGTCATCAACTTTAATTCAACCAGGGAATTCTATCATTGAGGGTTAGCCCATTGATGAAGATGAATCAGAGTTTCATCGCAAAACTTGAAGCTCCTGGGTTCGATTTCCTTGTGCGGTCAATGGCTTACATTTCTGAGAAGTTACATACTAGAACGAAATAGCTATCCAGTACTCCCTGGTTTTTATTGGTATCCAGACGACATTAATCTATGACAAATACAAACAACTGAAATTAATACAAATCTATCTTCACAATACCATATCAATGCAATTACGTAATCAGTGGATACTTATAATATACGTATAAAAAGATTAGGTTTCATAACACTGATGATTCTGTTATCTAGTTTAAGGTAAAGTAAAACAATTAGTCCAAAACATTTTTATGATGAACATTTGTTACCAAGTATTCGTTTATTATCCGAATGTTTTTCAATATTCATTTTGTTTAAATTAAAGAAGTAGACCTATCAACCGAATATGGATACTTGGACACTTTCAAAGAATGTTTATATTCTATAAAGAATTTAATAACTAGAAATTTCACATTAGACTATTTATGAATGTAATTCATATGTTGTCTTACTGTTACCATTCTACTTCTTCTATTACCTGTAAAAACAAGAGGGAATTACGAATGAGAATAAATTAGAATGAGATAAAGAATAGAGGAGAAGTTACATTTGATCGTAAGTAGAGCGTTAATGAAACGGCAATGTTTAGCCTGGCAAACTAGAGTGAGATGCTTTCCACGGTGCGTCGTGTCGTGATCTAATGGTAATGCCTGACCGAACATCTTCGGTCGTGTCCACTAAGACAAAAAAGGTCAGCATCAATGCCGAAACCTATGCACTATTTATTTTGGGGATCATTTACAGCTACCTATTCATTCATCTAATAGACATTAGACTACATAAAGAGATATCACATGAATATGAGACTGACTGATAATATTGATAAATGGATATGAAATGAAGGTAACCACTGTTTATAAATGTTATGAATAAACAATTATAATCTAATAAACCAACTTATCCTCATCCTCTGGAACACTCAATGTTGACTCCGTTTTGCTTTCTCGAATGCTACAGTATGCGTGATGGATGCTTTACACGAACCAGTGATTAAAGAACTACACATATTTTTTAATTTTATAACCTATATCACGTATCATTGTTGAACATCAATGTCTTTTTGATATCACAAATTGATCAGAATCAGATAACCATTGATCACCTGAAAGCACTTGACAGCTGCTTCGTAATAGTATGGGACTCTATAGCATTACGCATCCACGACCACATCAGGAATCGAACCCAGGACTCTCAGGTTCTGCGGCGGTGGAGTTCAGCCGTGTCGGGTATGAGGCAATTACCCACTGATGGCATGAATGAGGTCGAGCAAACGTATCACGAGTTGACTAAATTAGAAATATCAGCCGTTTCGAGTTGATTCAGTGATCCAATGGCGAAACGATGGCCTCAAAACCAAAGGATTTCGGGCTCAATCCCTGATGTGATTGTGGGTGCATACTGCTGTAGAGTACCATACTAAGAAGATCCAACTGTCCAATTCATCCTGTTGATCAGAGGTTATTTAATTCAGGCCAATTCGTGATATCAACCTAAAACAATTAGATGTACTTCTCTGTCAAATTATGTTAATCTCAAATGTCAACAACAATTTTCAATCGACGAGAAAGTTTTCATTCAGGCATTAAGAAACTAGATAGGCAGTAAAAAAAAATGTTTCTTTTCAATTAGTTTTTTATCAATGCTCAACACAAAATACATCTACACATCATCTCCAATAGTCTTAAAAGTATACCCTAGTAACTGGTGGTATGCTAGTTGATAATAATTCTACAATTTCAAAGTGGTACAGATGGTTAGGCATTCGACACAAGAACAAAACAGCTATCCAGTGCTCCCTGGTTTTCAATAGTACCCTGTCAACATCAATCTGTGATATTTTCAATCAACGAAAAGTACCAATATTCCGTGAAAATAACCATCCTAATTGAAATTCAAAGATGTTAATACAGTTAATTACGTTTAACTAACATGGTAATTAAGACATGAAGAATGATGAAGTAATTATAGTATTTTAAAAGTATACAAATGATAATTAAATAGATTACTATACTACTGATTACGTAATATCTTTATTGACTGAAAAAAAACTGATAAAATATTTACAAGGAATCTGATGACCAAGACTGTTACGTAAGAATTAAGTGATAATTAAGATGCATTAAATTTTGAAGTTATGAAGAGGACCTAAATTGTAATAATAATAATAGTAATAATAATAACAATAATAATAATAATAATCAAATAAAGTAGTGTAATAAGTCACTTGTAAACCATCCAGGTATTGGCAATTATGATAGCCAAGACAAGGGAAGAGATTGTACAAACTTCTTGTACATACACAGGTCCAGTTTGAGAATGTGAATACCGATGGCTTCAGGTATATGTAAAAGACGTATGCGTAAATAATTAAATAGATTAAATAGGACTCGATAAATTATTTTAAAAGCTTTATTGACGTCTACTTGATGTTTCATATTGGCCAGATGTGCGAGTGAAAATCTGTTATACTTATCGTAATTGACCTTTGCTCAGCGAGGTTGAGTGATGCTAGGAAATTGTATGACGGACCTACCGAATTATACATCCAACGTAATCGGTTCCATAAATTACGTCGAATTAGTATATACACACAGATGAGGTGAGTTCAGCGAGTATGTCTTTAGTTCCCGTTCTTATAATAAGGCTGTTGTAGAATATGTTATGTAGTTTGGCTGCAGTAAACGACATTTGCCATAATCTTCTAACTCATTGCGTAATGATTTCACTAATGTTGTCACCTAAGAAAAATAAGCGATTGCCTAAGAACAGTTGGAATTTTCGAATTTGATTTTATGTACATCCTGCATTTTCTAATGAATTTCAACCAGTAAGCGTTCCTACCGAACATGTTGTCTATGGTGGTTATTTCTTCTTCCACAGTACCTCAGAGTATATGTATCTAGCATGATACGGTTGACTTTTCACCAAATCCTGTTGTACAGTACTGTGTAAACTGTCTAAAACTGTAGAAATATGTATACTGACGAACTGACGTTGATTTTCTGTATATATTTCTTCTTAATGTATCATCTATTCTTCTTTTTAGTAAGATGTCTAATAACAAAATATTATCATTACGCTTATCTAAAAGTGATTGGTGAATGAAAGTCATTAAACCTTCCAAGTATAGCGTCCTTTGTTTAAGTTAGATTGTGACTAGCAATCGCAACTCAGGACGCGTGTTTTGTCCTATTCAGAACCTGTAAGCTGAATGCACCTCGATCCTAACGTTGATCTATGCAATGAGAATCGGATTTAGTCCGTTTCGTGTCAAACGCCATTGCATTCACCACTAGATTACTAAGTTCAGACAGTCACACTTGAGCAACGAGTGTATATGAAATTACATATACCATCCTTGTTTACTTAACTTGAGCTGACTATAAATGCATTATCGACATAGTCATAATCGAATGACAATTGACTGTTTTCCATTTTGTGGAAATCATTTTTTCTATTAATTTAACACGAGAAAAAGTCTACGAGAAGTAGGCCCACTGATGATCCAATTGCAACACCATCTGATTATCTGTAAAACTCATTATTAAACTGAAATGTTTACTTTTATTATGTATCTAAAGGTAAACACTTTTCAGTGTAGATATTCTAGTTTTCCTATTCATTTTCATAAGTTTCCTACATATCAAATCGATTGTTTCTTATAAGGGATGAAAACATGTTTTATGTTCACTGTGGTTCACTGTGGAGAGGAAGGCCAAAGAACATTCTGCGTCGAGAACTGGAAGCAGACGTAAAAAGAATGAACAGTAACTGGAGACAGCTGGAAAGGATTGCTCAGGACAAAGTTAAATGGAGAATACTGGTGAGCGGCCTATGCTCCTCCGAGAGGGGAGACAGGCGTAAGTAAGTAAGTGGTTCACTGTAGTTCATTGTAGGTTTTCTTATACTTACCAATCAATATTTTTTGCAGATCATAACTATCTCTTAGGAATAGTTTTTAATGTTTTTATATTCTTCCTGTAGTTAATCAACAGTAAATATTCATTCTTCTTTAAACTAATGATTTCTTGTAACTAATTAGTATGAACATATGTAGACTGTTCCATGTATATTTTTTGATAAACTGAATACTGTATTATGCTCATTTGTATGCATGACAATATCAGAAGTTAGTAATCTTCATTCTTCTTCAAGTATTCCATAGTAAACTATATAACTGAATAGGGTTAACTGTTTTTGTTATTACTGTTTTTTTTTGTTTTATTATTAACATTTGCTTATTACATAATCACTAACTTCTTATCCTCTAATCTCCTGTTACTAACGAAGTTTTCTATAAATAAAAAAAATTTTACGATATTCTTTGATATATGGATTAATAATTACAATGTTTCCTTCAGTTGAATAACTTGATGTACTTCTCTGATGTCAAGTGTCAATAAGAATTTCCAATTGAAATTCTTTTGTATAAGCGCATATCTAAATCTCTTTATAAATAGGACTTTTGAAATACTCAAATGATTGTACAGGAGTAGATGAAGTAAACTTATTGAAATGAAATAAATCGATATTTTATCCCGCTTAAATATTCACGCTTACACTACTCAAATAAGTAAAGTGAACTTTGTATATACAGTCATTGAAATCTATTTACATTTCTTTGAATAAATGGAATATACTTCGTTTTTGAATAGTTTATACTGAAAATATTAATTATGAGTTGATTATCATGAGTCTGTTTTATTTTCATATTTATTGAATGTTTAGATGATTTGATGCTTATTGTTACGTAATCATCATTTCTTTTAGTAATTCTATTAGTCAATGGATGACAATGGATGAGGTCGCGCAAACGTATCATGAATTGACTGAGTTAGGAATATCAACCGTTAGGAGCCAGCTCAGTGGTCGAATGATGAAAGCGCTTGTCGCGGAGACAGAGGGTCCTTGGTTTGATCCCCAACGGGGTCGTGGATTCGCACTGAAGAAGAGTCCCATACTAGGACGAAACAGCTGTCCAGTGCTTTCAGGTGATCAATGGTTGTCTGATTAAGAACAATTCGTGATACAAGGATTATCTTCAAAATGTTACCTTTCTTTTTATCATGATTAAACTAAGAAATAGCTTCCAACAAAGTATTAAAGTTTTGGTTAGTTTAATTCATCAAAGATTGATGTTGGTAGGGTACCAATGGAAACCATAGAGCAGTGGATGGATATTTCGTCTTAGCGTCAGACCCATAAGCAGTGTACACCCTATATTTCGTCCCAAGGGCTTCAGGATAGTGAATGCCTAACCGTCTGCACTAAAGGGTTATCCTCTATAGATAGAATTCCCACTTTCATCAATATGTGATATAACGCAACCATTATCTACTTTTACACTCTTGACAAACCTGAACTCTACTAGTCACGACTTCATTAAAGTTTCAGGCATATCTTGAAGTTAGTCACTAGTAAACTGATTATTACAATCAAAGTTTCAATGATACTCTATCAACGCCAATCTGTGACGAATTCAATCAACTATGAAACTTAATACCAATCTTAACAAATCACCTGAATTCAAAGAAATAATGAATAATTTAAAGTTTATTCTATAAATACCTAAAGAAAGTGTCATCAATTGAACATTCACTTCATAGTCTATGTATGTGTATTGTTTTTTTTTTTTATTTTTATAATTGAAGTCTCTTTACTAAGAAATAGCCTGAAGGCAAAATAACATATTTTAGTCTATCCATTGTTATGCATATATATACAGAATATATATATATATATATATATATATCACCTTATTCTAATAATCTTCTTTTTTTCATTATTTAATTGTTTCAATTATTTTGTTTTACTGTATTACTATATTTAAACACAACCACTCCCACTCCCCGCTTTACACACACACACTATGACCTTCACAGTAGGTGGCCTATTTAAAATTGAGGAAAACTTTAAATTAAATTTAAATTTTCTCAATTTAAGGTGTAAGCATATCTACATGTGTGTGTGTGTGCGTGTGTTTGTATGTCAGTGTACGATCCTGGAGGTTGAAACAACAGATCATAACAATTTCCCTAGATTTATTTATTTATTTTTCAGCTAAAATAGATGTAGATGTTTATTAAGAAGTCATGATATACACGTGTTTAGATGTTTGTTTGTCTGTTTGTTTATTTGCACACTTGTGTGTGTGTATGTATATGTAAGTGAGTGTATGTTTAAGTGTGGTGTATGAATTTAAATAATACAACCAAAAATAAAATAGAAAAACAAAATAAACAATGAAATTGACACATTGAATAAGGTAAATACTTTTGAATTAAATTAATTGAACTTTGAATAGATTATTAAATAAAAGAAAGAAAGAAATAGAAATATGGATTTATAAATAATAAACAAAATGAAAATAAGCATGTAACGTGATCGTTTAGTTGGTTCAACATTCAATTCATTCATTCATTTATTGATAACCTGGAACAAGTACAAATGCCCATAGGTTTAAGTTGCCATACCACATTAGCACTACTAGATCAAATTTACAGAGGTAACACAAGAGGGGAGAGTGAAGTAAAGGTGTATAGAAAAGAATAATAGAATTTAAGATCCAGATGAAGGTAAAGAGTGATTACATTTGCACCACTTTGACCGATTCTGAGACATATCACCCAGTGTCTCCGGCTATTCATTGCGATTATCACGTGGACCCTAACCAGGTAATCTGCATCTACCAACATGGCATAGGTAAATAGTCAAAGACTTCGTAGACTTATGCCATGTTTTAGTTTGGTCGCCCCTACCCTTGTTCCATCCTACTTCAGCCTAAGTCAACATCGTGTAACGAGGTAGCCGGTGGTCGGGCATGCGCAACACATATCGCAATCATCTCAGTGAATAAAGGTTAATGACCGTTTCTACTGGTTTATCATATTTTTCAAGAAAATTTTGTCTAACCTCAACACTACTTGATCGACTGTTACACAATATATGAGCGATGCTACGAAAATTCCTATGGTTAAATACCTGAAGACGATGCATATCTTGGGTGTACATTGCACAAGTATTGCAGACATATGTTAAAACGGCGCCGGCTGTTGGGCAGTACACCCAGCCTTTCGTTAAAAGACAAATATCTCGCCTGCGAAACAATTGGTGTAAATTGGTAAATGCCACTCAATAATAAGAAATACTTATTGAAATGAATCAGACATTAAGCAACAATAGTTAACACCATTGAAAGTGTGTTTTATAGTAAAAGTTTATGATCAAATAGGAGAATGATGAAAATGAATTAATGAAATTACTGAGACAACTTTCAACAGTTGTTATTTCTAATTCAGCTAATTTGTGACATATTGACACGACCTTATCCAATATTATTAGTTGGTAACTGGAATTCCTAGAATTGCCTCCAGAAGTTAGTCACTAGTGAGATGATATCGACTGTAATTGGATGTTTAAGTTGGATTGTGACTGGTAAGCGGATACATCCAGCTAACGAGTCCCAAATAGAACAAAACGCAAGTCTTGGATTCTACTTGCTAGTCACAATCAAAATTAAACAATACTTGTGACATATCTCTGTACAGAGGAAATTTGCTCAGAATGTACATATAACAACGATGACTGACAAGTTTCAAACCATGACAAGTCAACGGGAACATTCAAATGCATCCTAATTGTGTGAATTGTTGTTATCGAGATTTTTGAATGTTAATTTGATATCATTAATTGATCTAAATTAGACAACGATTGATCACCAGGAAGCACTGGATAGCTATTTGATTCTAGTTTGCGACTCTTCAGCATTGTGCATCTATGATCTTACCAGGAAGTGGAATGTTTTGCCATTTTTTCAGTTTGCATTGTAAATTTGATATAAAAATAAGTTTAATTGCCAGTTTTTAGTAATTTCTATATTATCACATATGATAAACGTATCATCCACATGTCTTTTGTATAGTTGTATCTGATTGATAATAGTCAATAGTTTTGCTCTTCTTAAATCTAACACAATTATATCTAGCGCGACGATGCAATTCGGAACTCTACCATTAGATACCTGCCCAATAATATATAGGGTTAGGTGTTCGCTAACTTGAAGCTCCTAGAGTGGAATCTCAGATGCGTACTAAAATGAAACATTTGTCCAGTGTTCCCTATATTCAATAGCACCCTGTCAACATCAATCTGTGACATATTTAATCAATTAAAAATACCAGTCTCTACAATAATAACCATCTCAATTCAATTACATGCATATTCGCATAGAATTGACTCATTAGGTATACTGCAAAATTTACTTACAGAATCCAAAGAATTACTATCAATAACTTGTTCATGCATATAAACAGTCTTATAACTACATATCAAACATACAAATATTCTGTAGAATATTCTATGGAATATCTAGATCTTCTATTTAATTCTTAATTTTATTCTCAATATTTCATATTAAGAAGTTCATTGTCATTACTTAGTTTCTTTAATGATAACTGTCCAGTGTTTCCAGGTGATCAATGGTTGTCTGGTTCAGATCAATTCGTGATATCAGCATTAATAAATTAACTATCTCCACAACAACCCCTTTAAATGTGACAATAAAAATGTTTGTTGCATAAACTTGTAAAATATTCATCTTTTTTTTTTTTCTTTCTTAACATTTTTATGACTTATCATATATGAATTCATTAGGTATTAATGAAATCCTCTATTCTTATTTCATTCATTCATACATATACTACTTATAGAATGATACTACTATAGAACTATCTCTTCATTTTATCTATTTACTTAGAGAAATGTATACTTCAACTAAGAAAATTATTCTCATGGGTAACATATAATTTACAACATACATAGTGTTCCTATATAGTAATTATGAAAGTGACAGTGAAAACATAAATCACTTGTCTCATTTAATACTATTGTTGTTGAGTATATGTTGAGTATATTAAGTAAAATTGATAGAATTTAGCATTTTTTTATGGGTTTCATATGATGAATTGTAAAATATGAAGTGAAATTAGTAACCTAGTGGGATAGCACTGGAAGTGTAGAAGTGGGGATGAGGGAAAGTCAGTGAAGGGAAGATAGTAAGTAATGAAATGTAAAATTTCTAAAATATTCATTTTATTTTGATTGAATATAACAGTATTGGTGTTGACTACATTTTTTTTGTATACCAGATGATTATCATTCAGCCTACTTAGTAACTGATTTGTACTATAATAGATAAAATGTGAATTGAATTCAAAGTGAATGAATGTTATGAAGATGGGATAAATTTAAATTTATTAATCGCATTAAGTTGAATATTCATTGAGATAAACAAGGAGGAACTGATTCAGATAAGAAGGTGTCGATTGGGAAGAAAGTGGAAGAACAGAATTCTTACAATTGAAGAATATCTGGAACTGAAACCAACTGTCATGCAACATCAAAGTCAGAATTCTCATTAAAAATATGAAGACATTTAGTTATATTGTATGAAGCTGAAACTTGGAGGACTACGGAAATTATTTTCTAAAAGATGCAAGTATTTATAAACAACTGTCTGGATAAGATACTTCGGATCGATTGACCAGATATTATCAACAACAACCTATTGCTGTAGAGAACAAACTAACCGACTTCTAACCGAGAAAGAAATCAGAAAAAGACGCTGTAGATGGATATGACACTCATTGAGGAAACCACCAAACTGCATCACAAGACGTTTACTTACTTGGAATCGTTGTTACGAAAGCAGAACAGGATGACCAATCAACATATTACTCTTGGAATCCGAAGCAGACATCAAAAGAATGAATGTCACTTTTGACGAACTATAAAGCAGATTTGAAGACATAGTTGGTTGCAGAATGTTGGTCGGCGGTGTATGTTTTATGTTGTATAACAGACACTGATTGGTTCAAACAACCATCAAATATTAGAAGTACTACGCAGATGTTTTATCACTGTATGCCATGGTTGCACATTACTGAAGAGTCTCATACTAAGGTGAGTCAATTTTCCAGTACTTCCTTTGTTCTTAATGGTTATCTAACTCAAACTAATTCGGGATATTAAATTTGAATGTAAAGTATTTCATATTCAGCACCAGCTCCACCTCTCTCTGTATCTTCATAAAACCTTGATGTTACAAATGTGTCATAATTAGGAATCGAAGTCCCTGGGGTTGAATTTAGGGCGCACATTGCTGAGAAGTCACATATTTAGATGAAATAACTGTCCACTTCATCCTGGTTTTCAGCGGTATTCTGCCAACGCCAATCTGTGACAAATTCAACCAACTAAAACTTAATACTTATCTCCACAAACCATCTCACTCTAATTGATATTTGTTAAAAAAAAAGTCGCTTCTGAATTAAAAGATCAATATGAACGTTTCGTTATGGCCCAAAGCTCTTCAGCACTACTTAATGTGGCACTCTATAATATTACAATAATTACACTATATTATTCTGGTTTCTGTTATGACTGGTGCTTTATAGCTTGACTAGCCGCAAACAACTTTACTGCTCGAACGCTTTGAACCCTCCTAGTCGCGAATTCATAAGACAGGAAACGAGTAGATAGGGGACTGCATGAAAGTAAGATAGAGAGTGAGCTCAGCACAGAATAATGATATATTTATAGTTTCCGAATTCATCAAAACCGGTATTATAATTCATGCAATCCGAACCAAGAAGATTCAACAATTACCCAATCAGAACGCTTCATGTCTAGATTCTGGAAGGTTCTGTCGATCAGTGACTGAACAGAATGTCTCCGACTCTTTCAACGGTTCTGGAGGCTTGATTGTGGCTTCTACAAACCATCTCAACAGTTTCTATAGTTAACTTCTGAAATTTCATATTATTTCAAGAAGTTCCTTAACCATTATTATCTTTTAGAGAGTAATTGCATAGCTCACTAATAGTTAGTTAACTAATAATCACTGGTTATATCAACCAATTTCCAGGTTTTAGATTATCTGTTTGAATCTTGTCTTGTCTAAATAAGCTTGAACAGAAGTTAGTGGAACCGCTAACATTTACATTTACATTTAATGAAACGAGTTTGTATTCTCAGGAAGTTAATGTTATGAGGTAAAACTGACAAGTCCACGCCACTACGAAAACATAAACTCTCACAAGTAAATGTATTATTGAGTGTGTATTTAGACCCATTGGTTTAGTGAATAAAATCGTGATATTTGAAGCAAATAAGCCGATTTTAAGTGTTAGTGCGAACATGATCTCGTATTTGGAGAACTCGACAACAATCCAGTCCTGAATCCCATTGTCAGCCATAATTCTTATTTAATTAAACTTAACAGAAACAGTTATTGTATAACTGTCTCGTCATATAACGGCGATTCTTCAGTAGTTCGCATCTACGACAGCAACTACAGGATCAGTTCTATGACGTTCAGATTTCCAACTGAATATTCAACACCTAAAACGTTAGGTCAGTCGTCTTCTATAGTCAATATTTTTAACCTCAGTCAGTTGACAGTATATATTTTGTCGTCAGTGGTAACTACCTCGCAGTTTACATGGTTGTCGAGTGCTGTAGATTGATAATCCTAGGCAAAAGTTTAATTCTAGATAGAATTCATCAATGAGATGCTTCTGCTGATAATCTTCATAATATTCAAACGTGGAACCGAAATGGCTTTATCCAAATAAATCAGTCTTAACACTACATACTATAAAGACGGGTTATTCAATCTCGACTTCATGAAAGTACATCAGTTTCATAAAGATTTCATGTATATCTAGCTTAAAGGTGTTAACCACCAAGCAACTTCAATCAATCAGTGTTTTCTAGCTGCTGAGTCCTAGAACACATAGGGGTAATTAGCTGGCTACAATAAATTTTTACTTAAACCCAGATCTATTTATTCATAGAACTTTAGTGTTCATGAATGTTCTATTTATTATAATCAACATCTATCAAGCAATCATTTCAAGGAGTTTAGTTGCTTGTATAGTAATCCTCCCTCCTCATCTAATGACATATACGGGAAATATTGATTGATTAATGTTTGCATGTAGCCCATTTAAGCTGTATATGTGCTATTTATATATAAAACCTTTACTTTCATTTAACCTACTGGCATAGATCGTTTACATTAATCCTAACGAATGAAACAACAATTTAATAAGATGCTCACAAATCGTTTATCAGTATACAGATAGTATTAATAGTTGAAACCATGGTTCAGGACCCATACATTTTGAATCACTCAAGTGAGTTGTAGTAAATACTGAATGCTTCTAGAAGTGAATTCCAGGAAACGAATCTCTTCTTATTTCTAACTAGTTACATGGATTATTCTGTATTATAGGGTTTCTATTGACAATCGAGACCCAAACGTAGTAACTCATTATGACTATGAACACTGAGATCCAAGCCCATCCAACTGACGAGTACCAAATATGACATAACTTATGTCATTTTCTCTACTTCTAGTCAGAATCAAAATTCACTGAAACTTGTAACTAAGTGAGAATACCAAGTGAACTCATCGGTCATTCATATATCTCAATACTAACTAGTCAGTTGTAGCCTTAGATTTTTCAACAGACGGTGAATAAAAACCTTAACAGATAAACATCTGCATTCAAGCGCTTTAAGTCAGTATTGAACACAAAACAAATTTCGCTTATGGAAATAATCATCATGTATGTCAAAAACTATCTCACAAATTAGATATTAGAGAAATATATCAGTCGAACAAAATCTAGTAATTCCCTTAGAGAACATTCAAACTGAGCACGATGCTGATGAAAGTTGGTTTTCTTTAGTCATAAAGTACAGTTGTCTGCAGGTTATAGAAAGTTATAACCATTAAGAATACGGCTCACTGTCATTTAATCACAATATAAGCTCTCAGAACAGTATAGGTGATCAAAAGAAACTACAACAAAACAGATTAACATGTGCTTACCGTAGTTTACATTCCCTCTCCCTACTGATGATGTCGAAACTATGAAATAATACACATGTCAGCAACTTCTGTTCAGAGATTGTTTCTTATTTCTTGGAAAACATACAGAGGACGTCTATCAGGGCAATATGAGATCTATGTGACTTACTATGCAACGAATAACTTGAGAAGATGGATTCTCTACGTTATAATACCAGAGATTAAGAGGTTATTTAATTATAGCAAGACTGTTTTGAGGAGATGTGTATTACGTTTCGTTGATAGGGTTCATCACAAATTAATGTTAGTAGAGTACCATTGAAAATCAGGAAACTCACTGCCCATCTCCACAAACCACCTTACTTTAATTACACTAAAGTTTTCACTAGTGAGTGATTTCAGGACGTTTTTGAAGTTTTAGTGGGAAGCCGGGACCCGTGGGAGTCAGACTTGATATGAGACAGGTAATTATTTAACTATGTTTATTTTAGAATGTTGACAAAGGAATATGGTTTCGAGTTGTGTACATTAAATGGTTGCTTAGTTCTACTATGGGACTTCTCAGTAAGAAGCATTGAAAGAAAAGGATAGAATCTAAGATCTTCGGGTTTCCAGGTAATCTCCCGATCGCCAGACAAATAAACCAACCATGAGTTAAACTTGATATTTCTTATTTAAACCAGTTCGAAATATATTTTTACGGCTTCACACGTCGCCGTGAGTAGGTAAGTATATGACACTCGACTAGGCTGAAATCTATTAGTCATATCTTCTGTGCGAATTCGCAGGAAATAACTTTTGAAGTTAGTCACTTGTGCATTGATATTAACAAGAATCGGGTGTTGTGGAAATTGTTTAGTATTACTTCGATATGACACTTGGGACCAACTCGGAAGATGAAACATTAAGCATTCAGTGAAAACCCTGAACATCGCAGGTTCAGTTTACCTAGTAGGGTCCTCGCTGTACACTACTAAGAAATCGTATATCACGACAATAACAATTATCCAGTGCCTATTCTTAATTTTTAGTAAATACCTAACTCAGGGTAATTTGCAGTATCTAATTCAAATTCATCAAATTCCACAACACCGATTTACAATTTTAATAATATGCTTATATCGGCAGTAAATAATAACATTACTATAGGTGATTTCATGTTGACTAATTATTGTTCATCATTCAGATTAATAGTAGCACACTAATAAGGATGTTCGGAGTAGTAGTAGTAGCAGTAGTAGTAGTGGTTGTAGTAGTAGTAGTAGTAGTAGTAGTAGTAGTAGTAGTAGTAGTAGTAGTAGTAGTAGTAGTAGTAGTACTAGTAGTAGTAGTAGTAGTAGTAGTACTAGTAGCAGTAGTAGTAGTAGTAGTAGTAGTAGTAGTAGTAGTAGTAGTAGTAGTAGTAGTAGTAGTAGTAGTAGTAGTACTAGTAGCATTAGTAGTTGTAGTAGTAGTAGTTGTTGTAGTATTAGTTTTAGTAGTAGTAGCAGTTGTAGTAGTCGTAGTAGTAGTAGTAGTAGTAGTAGTAGTAGTAGTAGTAGTAGTAGTAGTAGTAGTATAAGTAGTAGTCGCAGTAGTAGTAGTAGTAGTAGTAGTAGTAGTAGTAGTAGTAGTAGTAGTAGTAGTAGTAGTAGTAGTAGTAGTAGTAGTAGTATAAGTAGTAGTCGCAGTAGTAGTAGTAGTAGTAGTAGTAGTAGTAGTAGTAGTTGTAGTAGTAGTAGGTTGTTGTAGTATTAGTTTAGTAGTAGTAGTAGTAGTAGTAGTAGTAGTAGTAGTAGTAGTAGTAGTAGTAGTAGTAGTAGTAGTAGTAGTAGTAGTAGTAGTAGTAGTAGTAGTAGTAGTAGTAGTAGTAGTAGTAGTATAAGTAGTAGTCGCAGTAGTAGTAGTAGTAGTAGTAGTAGTAGTAGTAGTAGTAGTAGTAGTAGTATAAGTAGTAGTCGCAGTAGTAGTAGTAGTAGTAGTAGTAGTAGTAGTAGTAGTAGTAGTAGTAGTAGTAGTAGTAGTAGTCGTAGTAGTAGTAGTAGTAGTAGTAGTAGTACTAGTAGCATTAGTAGTGTAGTAGTAGTAGTTGTTGTAGTAGTTAGTAGTAGTAGTAGTAGTAGTAGTAGTAGTAGTAGTAGTAGTAGTAGTAGTCGTAGTAGTAGTAGTAGTAGTAGTAGTAGTAGTAGTAGTAGTAGTAGTAGTAGTAGTAGTAGTAGTAGTAGTAGTAGTAGTAGTAGTAGTAGTAGTAGTAGTAGTAGTAGTAGTAGTAGTAGTAGTAGTAGTAGTAGTAGTAGTAGTAGTAGTAGTCAGTAGTAGTAGTAGTAGTAGTAGTAGTAGTAGTAGTAGTAGTAGTAGTAGTAGTAGTAGTAGTAGTAGTAGTAGTAGTAGTAGTAGTAGTAGTAGTAGTAGTAGTAGTAGTAGTAGTAGTAGTAGTAGTAGTAGTAGTAGTAGTAGTAGTAGTAGTAGTAGTAGTAGTAGTAGTAGTAGTAGTAGTAGTAGTAGTAGTAGTAGTAGTAGTAGTAGTAGTATAGTAGTAGTAGTAGTAGTAGTAGTAGTAGTCGTCGTAGTATGTATAGTAGTCGTAGTAGTCGTCTCGTCGTCGTCGTCGTAGTCGTCTCGTCGTCGTCGTCGTCGTCGTAGTCGTAGTCGTCGTCGTCGTCGTCGTCGTCGTCTCTCGTCGTCGTCGTCGTCGTCTCGTCGTCGTCGTCGTCGAGTCAGTCCCGTAGTAGTATCGTGTAGTGTCGTCGTCGTCGTAGTAGTCGTCGTCGTTCGTCTCGTAGTCGTAGTAGTGTCGTAGTCGTAGTCGTCGTAGTGTAGTAGTAGTAGTGTAGAACACAATCTTAATCTTCGAGTAATTGGACTATTTTTCATGTCCATGTATACGTAATTCACGTTTGCCATGTAGTTAAATGAAATTGAAATGATTATAAACACGTCCATGTATTCTCTTCTTACCAGTCATTAGAATGAGCGTATCTTTGCTTACGCGTACACAGTGTTACACAATAGAACATATACATATACACATAGATACTTTATGTTATATAAATCTTTAAGTGAAACTAGAAAAACATGAAAACAAGTGATAGGGAAATGTTAATCATTATAATACAATGCCTAAATGAACATTCATTGATAAATAACATCAGTTACCTGCCTACGCTTTCAGAAAAACCACAATCTGATTGAGAAGTAACAACAGTGGACAAATTAGTACTCGTAGTAATAATAATAATAATAATAATAATAACTATACAGACTATAGAGAAAACAGACAGAGAGTAAACCAATCAACTACTACTATAACCACAGGGAAGAAAGTGAATAAAGAAAAAAAAGAAGATACAAAAAGATGCATAAAGAGGGGGGGCGGGGAGAAGGAAGAGATGATAACAAATAAATAAAGAAAAAAAATTTTAAACAATAAAAATTTATCACGTTAAACCAATAAAAATTGAATAAAAGAATAGAAATCTCTTTGTAACTAACATTCATTTCTACTGTCTATCTTCTTTAATATTTTTTTTTTTTAGGAAGAGAGAAGTAGTAACTAAAAAATAAAAAAAAAAGTTGAAGGGGTTGGCAGGGGGGAGTATAGGAGGGTGGTGATTATGACAAAATAAAAAAAAAAAACTTTTTATTTTAGATTATTTAACAATCAATCTGTTTGATTTTACTAACTTAAAAAAATAATAATAATAAACTTAAATGAACATGTAAGTTGATGATGAAATCACTGGACAACAATCCATTGAATACTTGTATATAAACAAACAAACAAACACACACACACACACGTATACACTCACATAGACATATCAGTATACATCTATATATATGTATATATATACCTCTATATAGAGATATAATTCAGAATCTTTCAACAATATGAATAGTACAAATCCATTTATATGGAATCAATTAATGCATTATATAACAAATTATAAACAATATAACAATCATAGTGATATAAATATGCTAATTCAATCATTTCATTCAAATGGAATTATATCAAATATACATTCATCTTCATCAACTATTGAACAATTAGATACAAATCAATTATCTTCTATACATGATTATGATGTAATGTCTAATAATGAACAAATGAATTCTGTAAATGTAATAAAAATGTTTATGAATTCAGATTTTATGTTATCAATGTCTAATTCTAATCAAAATAATATAATTAGTAATACTATAAATACTAATAGTAATAGTAGTAATAATAATAATAATCAATTACTAACTTCTATTACATCATCACCAATGACAACAGCAACTATCTTTCCATCAATATCATCAATATCTTCAGTTCATTATGACCCTAATCAATCTCATCATCTTAATCAACGAACTACTTTATCACCTTCTCCTTCATCACTTCAACACCGTCATTATCATCATCATCATCATGATAGTCATTCACATGTAAAGCGTCCAATGAATGCATTTATGGTATGGTCACGTGGACAACGACGTAAAATGGCACAAGCTAATCCTAAAATGCATAATTCTGAAATAAGTAAACGATTAGGTATTGAATGGAAATTATTAACGGATAATGAAAAACGTCCATTTATTGATGAAGCAAAACGTTTAAGAGTTAATCATATGAGAGCACATCCAGATTATAAATATCGTCCAAGAAGAAAACCAAAATATTCAGGAAAACAAGAAAAATTTACATCATCACCTGTACAAGGTAAGTAATGTGTATAGTAGTAGTAGAAGTAGTATCACTGTGGTTGATACTACTTGCAAGATTTTATATAAGTAGCATATAGCTGAACGTCGTGTACACTGGTAATAATAGAAGGTGATTAAGAAAAAAGCAAAGTGTAGAAGGTGAAGGACTCAACAATGTCCAAACAGATGAGTGAACGTAATACACGCATTATGTATCCTCTTCTGTAATTCATAAAACAATCCATTAGTTTTGTCCAACCAGCAGCACTTCAAATATAGATCACATGAAGGTGTTGTGACAACAGCTTTCCGAAGGAAAGGACGTCAGATCTTCATGCAGTAGTTGGAGGCAATTTCTGTGCTGATTGATACGAAAGACTAAATAGTGAAGATTACAGCACTTGGTAATTCAGTGAAATGCCAGACAGAGGCAGTTTTTGACAGAGCGAGTGCTATGTATTATAGGACATCGTAGTTTCATGGATGGTAAATGGGTTCGACAGGTGAGTGGCATTACAACAGTTGACTGTCACCATAAGTTAGTTCAATGCTGCTTTCTCCTGTTTCCCTTCTTATCTCATACCCATTTTGTTTATAACTTACTTATTCCTTAGTTAGTTATCTACTGTTTCCACTCAGCACAATGTTCCGCTGTATGATATATATAGGAAGTCTTACAAGTAATATCCATCACTGTGGTGGTACAGCGTGTAGTAGTAGTAGTAGTAGTAGTAGTAGTAGTAGTAGTAGTAATAGTAGTAGTAGTAGTAGTAGTAGTAGTAGTAGTAGTAGTAGTAGTAGTAGTAGTAGTAGTAGTAGTAGAAGTAGTAGTAGTAGTAGTAGTAGTAGTAGTAGTAGTAGTAGTAGTAGTAGTAGTAGTAGTAATGTGAGTAGAGGCAGTAGTGCATATAATAAACTGTATACATTTTAGTAAATAAATAGTTTTGAAATTAGTTTTTGTAACGTGTCGATGACACCTGGTGAATCGTCAATAATTGGGCACTACACACATGTTTTGCTACGATATCAGATTATTCACCGACTAAATTAAAGATTCATGGTGTTATTCAATGTTTCATCGTCAGGATAAAATGTTAAGTTGTCTCGAATGCAGAACATTACGAAACTTTAGTGACCTCTTTTTATATCAGGGATACTTCAAATGATATCTTTTTATCATAAACATTAACCTTAAAGTACGCATAACTTTTCATGAAAATACTTTACTGAACAAATCATAACTCATTTGAAAGATGTCTAGTTATGATAACTGTGGGATTCATATTTTAATTCATATTGTTTGCATCATCTTAGTACATTTGAATGAACCTGTCACTTCCGTAACAAGACACTTGTAAACTTAACAAACCCAGTTTCCGCACGACAAGTATCAGTTGGTCATTTAGCAGAATAAATTATTCCTTTGATCACTGATTTAAGATGAAATTTTTGTATAGATCGGTATTTAATTTGTTGTTTATATTCACCACAGATTGATATTAGTTAGGTTCCACTGGAAACCAGAGAGTACATTCTTTTACATCTTCTTCGATAACAATAAAGTCAAGAACAGTTAGTTTTCCCCATAGAAATTTATTAAATGTCATCTCTACGAAACAGCCTTCATACTTCTTTTGAAGAGATTGATAATGAAATCATGTAGAATGATAACAAATACATTACGACTAATATGATGGAACTCAAAAGACAGGAATCCATCGGAATTCTCCTCTGAAGTGATAATTTTCTATCAAATTATAAAATTTCTCAAATATTGATCAATTTCTGAATGGATCCTGATCTTACTGAAGACTTCCATGCAAACTGGCAACTCATTAATTAAGATAATAATAAGCTTCTTATACTCAACTGTTTACTGTGAATCACTTTATCAAGGATATGATTTCTACTGTATCGATATATTTAAGTGAGGTGCTTATATAATACTGAATAAACTGTTTAGTGAATGCTAACTTCAGTCAAAAGTAATAAATAATCAACTAAGTGTTTAATATTTCACATCTGTTTTTAATAAGGTCTAGTTCTATACTTACTGATACATGGTGTGACATTATACTTACATGAGAACTACATAACATTGATACCATCACTGATGACAGAATTTATCAGGCAGATTCTTCCTGTTGCATTTGAACAGCCATTAGTAGTTAAATTGATGGTATACTATCGACTATTGAAAAGTAAGTGATCAATTAAAATTAATTGAAATATTGATAGTCTGTCACCAGTGAACGACTTGGAACTGTCTTATTATGATTTGTCATCTTTGTCTTCGTCAATATTGAATGAAATGTAAAATTTTTAAGAGAATATATTGTCTTTTTGGGATCACCGATATATCCTAATGATAAGTAATAACCTGTCGGGTTCAGTTTATTCCTTCTATGAATTAAAAATAAAGTGACTATAAGACATATAATCAACAGGATGCGATTCAGTACCATTTGTTATTCTAGTTTGTACTACTTCTATTTACAGAACTTTATTCGTCCTGTTCAACCAATATCTAAACTGTAAGTAATAATTGCTTCAACGGTGTAAATAGTTTATATCATCCATTGACCACAAATTACTAAATGAGAGTCTTGTTTTAGTATGGGCTTCTTTATAGTACAAATGTATAATGTTTCTAGGAGTCAAGAATAAAGACCACCAGGATTTACCGTATACACGTCAATTTGAAACCATTAGATAAGCATACAGAGTAGAAAGAAAATTATCATCAAAGGTCAAATGAATTTCATTCCATTTATCCTTCATTCTTTTAGAGAACAGACAAAATGCAAAATATTTCAGCCAATGTTATGTTCTCTTTTGAATTCTCAAGCCTCCGATATATCTAGAGTACAACTTACTTACTTACTTACACCTGTTACCCCACTTGGAGGAGCATAGGCCGCTCTCCACTCAACTCTCTCCTGAGCAATCCTTTCCAGCTGTCTCCAGCTACTGTTCATCCTTTTTATGTCTGCTTTCAGCTCTCGACGCAGGGTGTTCTTTGGCCTTCCTCTTTTCCGTTTTCCAACAGGATTCCAAGTTAGTGCTTGTCGCGTGATACAGTCTAATGATTTCCGCAATGTGTGTCCTATCCATTTCCAACATCGTTTCCTGATTTCCTCTTCAGCTGGAAGTTGGTTTGTTCTCTTCCATAATAGGCTGTTGCTGATGGTTTCCGGCCAACAGACATTCAATATTCTACGTAGACAGTTGTTGATGAATACCTGTACCCTCCTGAGGATGTTTGCAGTAGTTCTCCACGTTTCAGCTCCATACAGAAGAACTGTCTTGACATTCGAATTGAAGAGTCTAACTTTGAGGTTGGTAGACAGTTGTTAGGAGTCCCATATATTTTTCAACTGTAGGAATGCTGCCCTTGCTTTGCCGAGGTCTCTTCAAACTTTTCTGTTATCTTTGTACTCTAGATAAGTTTATTTAATCTGGTTAGCTTGCTAAAAAAACACTAACTAGATTAAACAAACTTATCTAGAGTACAACGATAACAGAAAAGTTTGAAGAGACCTCAAATGAAGGCATTAGGTTTAATTTCTTGAGGACTTATATAAGTACCTTGATATACAGTTCCATAATAGAACAAATGTCTAGTAAATTATATTCAAAAGCGAATAAACAACACAAGTGAATACTTATGCCATTGGTTTGACACTTCAAAGAAACAACTTTACTCTTATCTACATCTTGAACTTAATCAGACCATAACAAAAAGGTAATACAATCCTTAGTCTAACCTTAAATCTGAATTCCTAATCTTAGATCTTCAAACCTATAATCTTACACAAGATAATAAATATCAATAGTTAGGTTTTACGATGTCAGTAGTATAAAGTGCTGATTTAAAGTATGGCATTTCCTTGTAAACACCTTTTTGTTTACATTTTTTTTATGTCGACATTAGTATGATTATGGTATATACTAAACATAGTAATCGACTCTTGCAGTATGATCTTAAATAATTCTCTGGAATATAAATGATCAGGTAACATAATGTAATTCCACCGCTTTAGTCATACTGATCATTAACAAGAAGACATAAACACTTAAAAACTACACCTAGTTAAACTCTTGTACAGAAAGGTAAAGAAGGAGGGTTTTATGCATTTGAAGGTACAGAATGGCAATTCAAGGAGAGTATTTCTATATCCGGAGCTCAAAAAAGTCATCCAATATCCGTTGGCCAGATATTATCAACAACAACCTTCTGTTGCATAGAACAAACCAACTAAAATCCGGGCAAAGAAGAAATTAGGAAGAGACACTGGAGGTGAATCGGACATACATTGAAGATAATACTAAGTTGCATCACTATATAAGAACCAACAAGTAATCTTCAAGGCCAAAGTAGAAAACGAAGACTCAAGAACACATTACATCGGGAGTCGGTGGCAGACATGAAAAGGATGAACATCACTTGAGAAGAACTTGAAAAGAAAACCCAGAACAGAGGTGCTTGTAAAATGTTGATTAGCGGCATTGATTGAACCCTCGTAGAATCATAATTGTTTAAACTTACTAGCTTAATGAAGTACTTGGTGGTATTTCATACGACTGAATAGAATCAGAATCTCAATATGATGATCAGCACTGGGTTATAATCGGCATATCCATATTAAACGAAACTTAAGTTGTGAATTTCACTAATAGAACACAATTTAATTCTGATCACTTGCTTGTATTGCACTAGGCACACATTTCTATACAGTCCCAATCAATAATGATGATATCCATCTATTTCCTATGAAGCTTTCAGTTATGAATATTAGTTATTATTCACTTAATCACTAACTACTCTATTACATTTTTCATATCTAATGAATGTCATGAATGAAGTTGATATGTTGAATGATGTAATAGTAATAGAAATGTATAAGAAGTTAACATTTATCAAAGAATGAAATCAAGTCTAGTTCAAGCTGACAGATTTGAAAAATCTTGATCTTCTATCATTTGTATGCATTTAGATAGATTCCTTTTATAATTGATTGTAGACTTCTTCTATAACATATAACGTTATGTAGATCGTTGAATTGTGAAATTTTCATATAATATACTGACTTTGGTTAGAGAACTAATGAAAAATAAAGAAGTATTAGGTATCTAATCACTTTAATCTGGGATTTCAGATCCGCGAACATCTACAATCGCCTCATTGTAGTGAGTACTTAACAGTCTAATGTTAGATGCAAAATTTTAAAACCATCTACTATTCGTGAAATCTAAAAATCCTGACTTTAACACTTAGTGTGTTCATGGATGCATATGGATCATTTCCTTAATATGATTTTTGTCTAATTTATACGTGTAAATCGATATAAGAACAGAGTCGAAAAATGAGTTAAGGTGGTCAAATAAAGACTGATTACTAATTTTTTTCTTTGTATTACTCACACAATGCTCTCGGTTAGCTACCGTTGAAACAGTAGAAATATCAATAGTGAAACGATTATCACGTATGTTATTGTATAACTATCGAGCTATATGACAAATTCACTGAAGTTGGAATCTTTCCACAGGACTCTGGTTTATTAGCACTTTTGATTAAGATCCTACATTTGATACCCTAGTGATGTTGAGAAGGTGCATTACTGAGAAGTTTTATATTGGAAATAAAACAAGTGTCTTTCAGTTCAGTTTAATAATAATTCCTAAAGACTTCTCATTATTTAGATTTAGTTCTAAGGTCATGTATTCTCCTAGTATGAATATTCTAAATGAGTTTGAATAATCCCTGCTAATGTTTTGGCTTCTCAATAAAGTATACATTATGTATTCTACGGATTAAAGCTGTCTAGGAAACAATGTAATATTTTAACTACTTTATGAATCTTTGTATAATAAGTTGATAACTATCAATGAAATACAACATGATTCTTTCTTCTTATGGAAAAGTATTTAGCTGAATATATCTGAAACATACTTGGGATTCAAATTCATATCAACATAAGAACTTATTGTCATTAGCTTCATACGTAAAGACGATATTCATTGAACTATTTAGTCTAGAAAACTAATGACTTTTACAACCAATATAAAAGTATTTAGAAATGTTGATAATTTTACATTGTTGATATTTTAGATCTACAAATGATTAATCTCTATTGTTATGTAAGTATGTTTTCTCTTAGATGAACTTGCGAAGGTTTCAGGATTGTCAGTCCACTAACAGTAATGTACAGTGTGTTATACAGACATTAATGCTAGTTGTACAATCATGCAAATGAATTGTACATGTTTACCGTAACCTGAACATACTATAGTCATGAGAATATAAGTATATTTCTACATAATAATAAGTAATTTTCAATTTTCATCATAAATGGAGTGATTTTGATGTTTATAATCTGTTAAATTTGTTATAATGAACTGAATATTGAACATGTAAAGATCATATATTTGTTAAGCTCACTTTCAAGGTTTATATTTATAATATTGAAAGTAGGAGGAGTATTGATACCACCACAAGGTTTGAACTTATGATTTAGTGATTGACTTATTCGAATGATTCTTTTTGTGACGTGTTGATTTACTTTTGAAATGGTAAGTTATCTTATGTTCATGTGAGCCTACTAAAAGTAATCTAGAGAAAGCCCTACTTCAGTACGAACTGTACTTAGAACTCATCTTAAATTCATATAGGACGCGTTTACTGTGCAGCAGTCAGATCCGTTTTACTTTATGGATGTGAAACATGGCCTTTAAGGATAGAAGATATCCATAGGCTCCTAGTATTCGATCATAGATGTCTCCGAAACATTGCTCGTGTTTGCTGGGACAACCGAGTAAACAATGCATGGGTAAGGAATAGAGTACTAGGTAAATACGGTAAGGCTATTGATGAAGTAGTGAATCTTCACCGGCTGAGGTGGTTAGGACATGTGTTGCGTATGCCTGACCACCGTCTACCTCGACGAGCAATGTTGTCTGTTGTGGGAGTAGGCTGGAAGAAAGCTTGGGGTGGCCAAACGAAAACATGGCACCAATCCATGAAGACATTGACAATTAGGCTGAGCCATGTTAATAGGTGCAGACTACCTGGTTGGGGCCCACACGATGATCGTAACAAATGGTTAGAGACTTTAGGTGATATGGCTCAAAATCGTTGGCAATGGCGCAGGCGCATCCACTCCTTGTCTTCCTCCAAATTCTAATTTTTGAGCTTATTATAATTTTCTCTTTACTGAATCACTTTTTATCTCAAATCTTATCTCTGATCTCTATGCCTTTCCATTAGTACTTACTCTGTTACTACCTACCCTACTCTGGGATTTGGTCAGACAATTTAATCTTTATCTGCTAATTGAGGCATGGCAACTTGAACTGATGTACGCATGTACCAAGTTCTACGTTGTAACTGACTTAAATTCATATTGCCTAATAACATAAATGTGAATGGAAGCTGTAAGAGTCAGAGTAAAGTTAAAGACTGTACGCGTTGATTCTGTACTTATTAATTAAGCTTAAACTAATGGATTGATCAAATGTCTACAACGCACAAGTTATTAGTTTGTACTCTAAATAACCCCAATTGCTTTTTAACACAGATGATACCGTAAAAGGATTCTAAATGTAGGTGGTAACTTGATTAAAGCTAATCAAGTGTTCTTTTAGTGAATTGGAAACAAATTTACATTCATCTTTTAGAATCTAAGCTAGACAGTTATCTGAGATAAGTATAGAATGTGTTCACTTTGTAGTATCAGTATGAATAGTGTAACTCGAGTAAATAAATAGGTAGATCTGGCTCGAAGCAGAAGCTTATCTTCTTAACATCTTCAAATCATAAACCAAGAAGTATAAATTCCTAACTTTACAGACTAGAAATTTCTGCTTAGAGATCTTCAAATACGATTTTTTAAAATCCCTATATCCATATCACCTTTAAATTCCATATCCATGAAAAGAGTCGTTTTTCTATTTAGAAAGAGATTTTTCAGTTTTCAGTTTACGCTGAAGGTTACTATCAACGAACCTAGTAGGATAACAGTTGTCGACGAGTATTTGACTAAGATTGAGTTGTTCATCATCAACTGTATCCTCACTGCATATTCATTTGATGTTTGAGGATAGACAGTGTACTAACTTTCATTAGTACTCAGTTGAACCCACTTATGAAAATTGTATATTTCTCATTCGAAATTAATTTTCACTTTATATATCCTTGTAAGGAACATTCATTCTAACAACACATCAGGTAAATGAATTTCAAAGTTGTCATTTAATTTTAATGTAACATTAATTGACTGTTGACAACTATTGATGGTATTAAGATTTATATTTTTATCCCAAATGATGAATGTATCATCTACGTATCACTTATACAAATGTAAACTACCGATTGCAGTTCAGAGAAGAGTATCCTGTAGAATAGTCACTAAGTAATCAGCTATCATATGAACCTATGATGACTCCATTACAATTCTATTAGTTTACCTGTATTATTCTTTACTGAATCGGAACTGTAAGTTAAAAGTACATTGAGGAAGGAATTAGCTTAGATAGTGTTTCATGATATGATGACATAGAAAGCAAAATTGTCTCCATAGAAGAAAGTATCAGTTGTTTATGTTGTGTTCTCTGTGCTGGATATTTTAATTGATAAAGATCCAGCCTATCAACTTATACAAAACATACCTGTCAACCTTATGATACGAATTCATTTGGACAAGACAACTAACGTGAAAACAAGGAAGAATAATGAAAAAAACTCAATCGCAAACGTTGTCACTAAGATAGTATGATCTTAAGTTTGTGTAATCATCACTTTTATATGTAGTAGGTGCCAAAGTTGTTGCTTAGGATAGACATAAAAACTTTACAATGAAACCATCTAACTATGAGAACTCTATAACACCATTACCAGGACTATGCATGACAACATTGATGTATACATTCACTTTAACAATATCTATCTAATCAGTAAATAGTTCGATGTATGTCTGATTTAACAGAGATGAATAATTTCCTTGTCATTGTTATTTACAAATTATCAGATAGATTGTATTATTAAGTAGTATTTTTTTTTTTTACTTTCTAATCGATTCATTGTTATTATTGTTCATATTATCATTACTATCGTCATTACATAACAATTGTAATCACTATTATGTAATATATGTACTTAGACTATTAGTTATAATACTAATCAGTAAGCGCTATCTATGGGAAGAGTATTACTACATTAACGAGAGAATTCATTGTACAATTCCTTTCCTCCCCTCCTCCCACACCCTCCTCCAAAATAAACTAATATTATTAATAGTATTAATGGTAATCATAGTATTTTGCCTATAATCTATTCTAAATTGAATGATCCATTATGATATAGATCAAATCTAATCATATTCTGCTAATAGTTTATTGTTTCTATTTTGTTGAAATCAAATCAAATTGTTCTTTTTTTCTTTTTTTTTTTTTTATATAATTTCATTTACCGCAAATCTAACAGTATACCTTATCTGAGCGTTTCTGCTGACTTGACATGATGGTTGGACTTGTATATCATGACAAACGAGTAGAACTATAGTGGTTGGAATATTCGCTCTTTTGTATCCTATTATGTCAGATAGGTCGGTTAAAGAATGAAATTGTTAAAAGCCTCAAATCTAACATCCAAGAGCTAAATCATAATGCCTACCGTAAAAGAATGTGACGATAGTGGGGTGTTTACTCAAAACAACTATCATTTTAATGATAATATTTTCCCACAAAATAAATGTGGGGTTAGAAAAACTCGGCTTACAAGATACAATGCTAATTTAACTTCACGAATGTCCGGTCTAGGCGACAAAGCCGTAACAAGCACGTTACATTAAAAGTTGCTACTAAGAAAGTTATACTTGAAAGACATCAAAGAGTTGTCCATCGGTCACTGTGGTCACGATTTCGAGTAAGTTCAACCCTAACCTGCTTTCCTTTAGAAATGCTTTAAGTGAGAAAACTCCCCCACTGTATGACCAACCGGAATGTGTCAGAACTCAAGATCAATTTAAATTTGACATTTTTGAGAGTCTTATTCTGTCTACGGCCTTAGGTCTTTGAATGTTGATTATATTAATGACGTTACAGACTTTAAAACCTGATATAACTTTTAAAACAGTGTGTGTCGTTTGAATTGACCTATTTTGTCATCAGTCTACGACATGGCGTCGTTGTATTAAAAGAACTGTATAAAAGTGGCCATTTCAATACGTCGTAAATCCCTGGTGGGCGTTCAAAGAATGGTGCAACTCAGTGGTACTGCTGAGGAGTCCCACGGTGGGGTGAAGCAACTTTTCAGCGTCCCATAGATTCTACTCGTACCCAATCGAAGTTACCTGGTGAAGAACTAGCATAATTAATTACCTATCACTACAAAAACCACCCCAGCTAAAATCCATAATCCTGATAGCCTTCTTAATAGAAACATTGAATATTTCTCAATACTACAGGTCAGCCCTTAAACGTTTCAAATTGCACACAAAAAGCTATGGGTTTCCGTCTTGATTCTATCTCAACAGTTTAATTTAATTTAACTTGGGTTAATTATTATATTCATTATGTAATCGATCATATTACGACATAAAGGTGTAAAACTATTAGTACAAATAATTCCGTAATGTATAACAATATGAAAAAGTGTATGTTTATTAATCGATTTCGGCTGTCTCATAATCTAAACGACTAATCCTAAGATCTATGGAGGCATTAAACGATTTTGAACTTTTTATTTTCTACAAGAAAGCTTATTTTTATAGAATAATTCCTATGACAACAGCTTTCACTGCAATGAGTTGGCTTGATTATTATAAAGTAGAATATTGAACATGACTGATTATTGCCTGGTTTTTGATTTGTTTAAATTAAATGAGGTAGAACATGGATATTTGCAAGTTTTACTTTATTGTTGCATGGCTATTTTGGGAGAGACTTACGAGTACAGAAACGTAAACTACTAAAAAGTAGACCAATGGATAAATAATAGGGATTGATACAGAATAAAGTATTTGATAGTGTTACATTATTGACTAACTTTTGTTAGACAACTACTAAAAATCAGAAAGTTGTAAACACCTCGTACATTTTTATGGTGCTTCTCAGCATCAAGTATACGCAGCCTAACCATATATGGAGACACAGATCATTCTCGACACTCAACAAGCACTAACTTTCAGGTTATTGAAATGACACCAGAGGGGTGACATTTTTGGCTTCAATCAATTCGAGACCTTCAGCAACTGACCTCTGTTTCCGTTAGTTGTATTTGCTTTGTTCATAGATTAATTAAATTCCATTTGTTCAAGGAATTACATTATAACTTCGGAAAGTGCCTGACAAGGTTAGCTAGCAATATAAAGATGATAACTGAATTTTGAATATATCACTGCATAGAATCATTCTTCTCATTAGTAATTATGGTATCGTTTGATTTACCTTGCGTGAACCATATACTTGTCATGACTGCTAATCTTTTAGTTTTAAGTAACCTACCTAACAAATGAAGCTTAATGAAGAATTACAGCAAGATGTCAACTGAAGGTAATCAATACGAAACAACTTTAGCAGATACTGTGAAACAGCATCTTCTATGAGATTAGTAAACAAGCATCAAAGAAGTTAAAAATGCACCTGTTGATGAATGCTATGAATGCATAAATTAATTTTCTATAACAATAAGATAAAAGAAGACCTGTGACTGCATATAACTGAAGAGTTTCATTATATGTCGAAACACTTTCTAGATTATTAATAGTTTTCTTGTTAATATTAGTTAATGTTATTACCTATAAAATATTCATCTCACAATATCTTAAACCTAAGTTTCATAGATTATAATTCTAGTCAATGAAGCATAATCATTGATATTCTCATATTCTTTTAGTCGTTCAATACTTTTTTGTGAAAGTACACCCATGAACCAATTTACCTACGAACGAACAGAAAATTCTTATTTCTCATTGAATAAAAACTACAGTATTGTCCTGTATATCAATTCGCATTGAAAACTGTTAGCAATACGAATACATGGGAATACATGAAGTTATTGTTTACTCTAAGTATTTGGCATCTTGGTGTGTAACTTGTAAATATCATTATGTTTTGAGTTACATTGTGAGTGGCAAGTGGAATTAAGGATTTACGTCTTGTCCTGTTTGGGCTAACAACATAATTTATACTTGTGAATAACCTCTGTATTGAGGTTATCCGCCTAGGATATACATATGGGAACAGTGGTCGTTCAACTTAAGTCCATAATAAATCAATTAATCCATCAATACCTGCTACCTCACGTAGAGCATAGGCCACCTACCGACATTCTACAACCAACGGTGTTATTAAATCTCCTTTTCAGTGTTTTACAACTGATATTTATTCCCTTCATATCTGTCTCTATCACCCAAAGCAATGTGTTCGTTAATCATTCTCTTCTCCTTTGGCCTTGATGATTTCATGTTGGTGCTTTTCATGTGACGTAGTTTGATAATTTATTCAATGTGTGTCCTATTTACATCCAGTGTCGTTCCCTAATTTCTTCTTCTCCTGGATTTTAGTCGGTTTTTTCTATGCAACAGGAGATTGTTGTTGATAATATCTGCCCAACCTATCCGAAGTATCATATACAAACTACTGTTTGTTAATACTTATATCTTTTGAATGATGCTTTTTGTAGTCCGCCATACAAGTTTTATCTTCATACAATATAACTAACTGTCTTTACATTTGCATTGATAATTCTGACTTTGATGTTGACTAACATTTGGTTCGAGTTTCTGATGTTCTCTGATTGTAGAAATGATGCCATTGTCTTGCCGTGCTAATAAGTGTACTCACATTGGCATCAGATCCTCCCCATTTATCGATGACGCTGATGCCTAGGTATGTAGAAGTTTCCATCCCTTTTAGAATTTCTCCATCAAGTGTAATTGTGTCGGTGCTCGTTGTCTCGTGTTGTATTTGAGGATCTTTCTTCTCCCTTTGTGTATATTGAGGCCTACTGCTGATTGCAGTGGCTGTTGTCACACTGCACGTTTTCATCTGCATTTATTGTTGTGTGTGGAATGGGAGAGGTAGGTTAGTCACTTGTGAAGTCCAGGTTGTCTAGCTGCATCTAGGTTGTCCACAGTGTTTTGTGCTTCTCTTGAGACGTTACCGTTTTTATAATCCAACCAACCACCAGCAGAAAGAGAGGGAGAATAGAAAGAGTAATCAGCCTTGACTGATACTGGTCTTCACTTCAAATTAATCTGTAAGCTTCCCTCCATGTACGATATTGCAGTGTAGTCTATAGTAAGTATTCCTTATAAAATTCACTATCTTATTTATCTGGTACACCATAATGTCGAAGAAGGCTTCATAATATTCTCCTGTTCACGCTGATATATGCTTTCTTGTAGTTGATTCAATTACTGTAAGATGATGAGTTCCATTCAATTGCAAACAAACCAATAGGAATATACAATTATCTTTAATTACATTATTATATCATTTCTAATAAGCATAACATGTAATTAAGATATATAATTTGGTTTCAGTTTCATCTACCGTCTTTGTCAGCTTCATGAATAGTAGTTACGATTGTACTGTAGCTTCTTAGCTCAAGAGAACAAATTTATTGAAATAGTATCCATTGAATTAAGTGATTATATCATGAAGCATTCATTGTCAGCATTAAAGTCAGAACTGACAACACATGTGACTAATTGCTTATCCTACTAACTTTCCATTTGATTGATCACTGTTAAGATGGCACACTGTCATTTATTTCAAATATCTTCATTTCTTGATCTGATTATAGCCATGTTACGATCTTTTCAACTGATTGATCAGTTAAGACTGCTTTGCCGATTGCTGACCAATTAAAATGCAAGGCTTCTAGAAATTCTTTAACCTACTTTGTATTGTCATGATTCAAGTTGAGCTTGCTATTTATCCAAGACATATGAAGCTATACTGTGGAATTTTGATAATTAATTAGTGTTCATGTAAAGGCAGTTGAAGAAGGCAACTGCTTTGTTGAATGTAATGTCTTTAAAAGTTGAAGAAGTGAAAATTCTACCAATGGACACCAGCCAAGTGATCAAGATGATTAAGTGTTTCTTTGTGATGCCTAGAGGTGGAATCAAAGGTGCATATTTTTGATAATATGCAGGTTGTCTTCTTTCAGCATTCTGTCAGTTGATTTGCATAAACCTGACTAAAATGACTGTATTGGCTTACGACTAACATCTATTTCTGATGGTTTTAGTATTTTTATTTATATTAAATATTAAAATCAATTGTCGCGGTGGGGAAGTAGTTCAACTCATAGCCAACAGGATTCGGACTAGATTTTACTTTGTAACAGCATTGAATTTTATTGACTAGCTATTCATTATTCTACAAAAATAGAAATAATCTGTAGCTCACATTGACGTTTTTGCTTTTGTTGTATCCTCTGAACTCATTGGTTTAATCCTAAGTCTGATGTTGTCTAAATAAATAACACTACCAGCGTTAACTTAGCATAGAAGTGAGAAATTAATGATTTCTGATGACTATATCTTTAGGTAATTATCTTCGGAGGTCTTACCTTCGTATTTTTCATTTTCTAGCTGACCTCTTACTATATTGATATTCTTGCCTAAATTGGTAAATTGAGCCCTTGCACTATGTATCAGTTGTAAATAGATCTGAGTAATTTCATTTAGGATATTCTCATGCCTTCTTTGAATTTCTTCAGTCTGCAATTTCAACGTTATCTTAAATTTATGATCTTCTGGATGCATTGATTTAATGCAAAACATTTGTATTTATGTACGTTTAGATAAAGGTGACATTCATTTCGTACATTTGGCATAATGTATTTCATAGGTGATATCACATGTATTCTTTTCCGCATACAATCAAACTTAAGATATTCTAGATTGCAATAATTTACTGTTACGTTTATTGTCAATACTACTCTTAACTTCTGCATTGACATCAAATATACAACATTCTCAACTATTATCAATGATTTACGGCACAGATTTTCATCAGCACAAGTTATTATCAGTCTTATAGAGTTATAGTTTATTACAATTATGTAATCGCTGATTGCCATGAATAATCATATCAGTTATTACTTATGTTTATTTGACTAGTTGAATTCATCACAAATTGATGTTGGTAAAGTACCAATGAAAATCACAGAGCACTGGACAGCTGTCTTGTTCTAGTATGGAGCTCTTTAACAGTGTACACCCTCGATTCCAGCAAGGAAATCCAACCCGAGGCTTTCAGGCTGTCGAACGCCAAACCTAATACATCACTGACATGGCATCCAATTGTATAATTCCCACTCACATCAATATGTGATATGACGGGACGATCGTCTATTGTTATTGATGATAACTGTCTCATTCCCAACAAGTCTGATCATCACTAGACACTAGTGAGCTGATTAGTACTTAATAGTTGTATATGATACCCTACTAGCAGCAATCTGTGATGAACCTAATCAACCAAACTTATTAACCTTCTCCACAAAACTACTTCAATCCAATTACGCTTATGTTTATTTGATTATTTGTTTTTTACAAAACTTTAGATACTGCATACCAACTTTATGGTACAAATCATGGATTAACTCAATGTCCTGTATTAAATAAATCATTGATTAATCAACAATCTTCGTTATCTTCATTTCCTATATGTAATGACGATAAAGCAATTCATTTATTAAATAATATCAGTAGTTTATTCACTGATCAATATAATGAACATATTGATACATTGAAAAGTATAAAATTGAATTCATTACATCATACAATTTCAAAACCAATTGATCATTATATTAATGAGAAAGATACTAATAGTATGGTGAATACAGATTATAGTAACTATGGTAACGAATGTAAACAACAGCAACAGCAACGGCAACAACAACAACAACAATATGATGTACAACATCAATTAACATTAAATAAAACAAATTCATTAGAATTGAATAAACCAACTTTTATGCTTTCACGTTTATTAGATAAAATAGGAAATAATTCAGAAAATAATAATTCCATTAGAGAATCAATGATAACTACATCGACAAATACAATGAATATGACTATTGATACATTAATATAAAGTATTGAAACAGATATTAATGAATAATTCATTCTTGACACGTTTGACCTCTAACCGGTCACAATTTCTTACTAGAGCTTCAGAAAAATCCCGAAGTTAATCTCTGGCTACCTGATTATTGTAAATAATTTGAGGAGGGGGGGAGTTATGAAGATTGGTATTAAGTTTTACAGTTGATTGGATTCGTCACAGATTGTTGCTGAGGAGATCTATACTGGAACGAGACAACTGTCTAGTCCTACATGATTCTCATTAATTCTCTGTCAACATAAATCTATGGTGAATTCAATCACCTAAAAAATTTAACATCAATCACCACCAACCACCTGAATTCATTTACAATAATCAGTTCACTAGTGACTAACTTCAAATTTGTTATTGAAACTCTAGTAAGAAATCATGAATGATAGATTTCAAACTTGTTGAGAGTGAAACAGTTGTCACCAATGACAATGAATAATTCATTGTTTAATTAACATTCATTAGTTTTAAACAAATTGAGTATATTATTTCAATGTTCAAAATTATTCAATACAACAATATTGAATATTGAATTGTGTATAATTTTTTAAAGAAATGAAATTCACTTCAATTGATATCATCATTGTTATCTAACATCAATCAAATTATATTCTATTCATTAGGAAGTATACATTTTCTAAATAATCTTAACTAATTTATTTCTATTGAATACATTCAAAGAAACAATTTCAATGATTCAATATTCAATTGTATGAATATATACATATACGTATAGTGTATATACTACATATACTACAAGTAAATGCCAACTTCTCATTTCACATAGATAATCCTTCAACATGTTTGTCTTTTTTTTCTCTTCTTCATAAGATACTACTATTGAACATGCATAATAATATTAATAATATGGTAAGGTTAATTAAAAGTTATTATCTTGTTTCCTTAAATATATCCATTGAAAATTGAGCATTCATTAATGCTAATACAACATATAATAGAGAACGGCTTTGGTATTCCATCTTTTTTACCATCATTGATACATACACACACACACACACAGTGATAATAATGTTTCCAATCATTGTGAATGTCATACACATAAGTAGTTACTTTGTATTCCATGTCATTTTGACATCGTACATACTATAGAAGACACTATAGGGATACATATATATATATATATATATATATATATATATATATATATATAATTATTGAATAAAGGATTTACTTCTGTAATTTTCGATGGCACTTATATCAATATCTAATCTACCCATTAGCATATTTGACAATTGAACATTTAACATTCATTAAAACAAATACAAAGCAGATTTATGATCAATATTAATTGTTTTATTGATTTTATCAGTGAAAAAAGATAAATAGTACTGTTTAAATGAATTCATTGTTGAATTCAATGTTTCAATTGTACAATTTACTTTTGTTTTATTTATTCATTTTAATTTAAATTTCAATTAAATTTTCAAAATTATCATTATCAATAACAACAAAAATTGTATTTTAATAAAACAAGAAAAGAAAAAAGAAAATTACTGAATGGAATGAATTCATTATCAGTCGATTAAAAGGTTTCTTATCATCAATTTGAAATGCCTTTAAATTACAAGAATCTAGGATGTACACTGCTGAGGAGTCCCATACTAGAATGAAAAAGCTGTTCAATACTCTCTGATGATTAATGATACCCTGCTAACTTCATTCTGTGACGAATTCAATCAATTAAAATATTAATACTAATCTTCATAATCCATCTCAATTCAATTAATTAGAGTTAATTGATAGATTTACTTCACTTAGTGAAGATATAAAGGTTGTTTGATATAGTATTGAATGTAAGATATGATAATAAATGTTGTTAAGTTTGGAGTATATTTATATGAAGAGTAGAGCTAGGGAGTGAAATTAGAGGGCCACGCTATAGTTAAAAAGAGAAAAAAAGATATTACGTAGTTGTATTAGGATTAAGATAGTACCTAGTGAGTAGTTTGGCAGTTGGTAATCAATAGAAAATTTTAGACTTAGGTTTCATTCCTTCTGACACTCACTAGTACAAAGCGTTCAGACAACTTCATGGGATTTGACGCTTTAGAGCTATTTTTACTTCGAGTCAATCGCTTACAGAGTTAGCGCCCATCACACCTGAATTATTTGGCAAATGATTTCAATCCCCCTTCCCTGTGAAAGTGAGAGGCATAGATTGGTTATTTAGCGGGTAATGACGAATGTCATATTTGTCATGCTCATGATAGTAATTATCGAACTTTATCGATCAAATTTCATTTTATACACTAGTCTAAGTGACTCAAAATCGCTAGTACTGTGTTAAGACGTCGTAGATTATAAATAATGAACTGGCTATGGAGCGTCAGTTCTTCCAAGACTGTAGGTACTCCTTGGGGGGCGAGTGCTAAGTATTAAGAAACTAGGCCCAGGATTTCCAACTGTCTATCCCTAAACCATCATCCGCTTCAGTATAGTTATTTGAACTACTACTACAATACAACTTTAAGGTTAGATTTCAATCAGTATTATAAAGAACTTGACGAATATAACATTGGTTGACAACCAGATAAATAAATGCTTACACAATTACTCGTTATAACCAAAACAAGGGTCAGTTTAACAATTAGAAAAATGAAACACTGGCGAAAATGATATTTGTAAATACAGTGGTAAGTATAAGCTAATCCGCCTGTACACGTAGGTCAATAACCAATTTGGAGTCTTTCTTATTTACATGCTAATGTAAGCATCTGTAAAACTGTAAATATATTTGGAGGCAACATCTGAAAGGTAATGAACTTTCATTTGAATGATCAAATCATTTCTCAATAAACATTACTCATAGTATACAACATTACCAAGGTTAATTTTGATAATTTCAAATAAATTGAGCATTGGATAGGTTGTTTATAAAATGAGTTCTATATATTTGTAAAATTCCAATGAGTAGAAATTAACGTTTTTCTGACGTTTCGCGGCTTAGTGTAAGTCGCTTCTTCAGAGAAATGAATAACCGAATTGAATTAGCACAAGATTAAATAATACAATGGAACAAATCAGAATCAAAATAAGTTCGTACAATCAAAATTGCGAGTTTCGATCATGTCATGTCAAGTCATTTGGGTCAAGGTAGTTTGATGTGAGACATGTGTGCATGCATATGTTAGTGTGATGTGAACTGAGATTATGTGAAAATAAAATTGTATGTATGTTCATGTGAATGAAATTTGAATGTTATTTAATTGTGATCAGTTGGATAGGAAAGTCCATGTTGGGTGGATAGAAAGGCCTTCCCTTTTGTTAAGTGCAGTTGGATTTAACAAAATGTGAAGTGCTTCGGCTATTCGTCTTTCTTTATAATTGGAAAAACCTTTTTGAATAATTTGGATATTTTTAATATCGATTTTATGGTTATGATAGATAGCATGTACTGCTATTGCTGATTTGATTTGTAATTTTTCAAGTTCAACAGGATTATTAGGAGGTTGTTTAGTGTAGCTTTCATGTTCTTTGGCACGAGTTCTGATTTCTCGAGAAGACTCTCCAATATAGAAAGCATCACAATCAACACAACCTAGTCTGTATACACAATTCTGTGCAGAGGTGAAGGGAATTTTGTCCTTTATTTTAACTAATGCACCTCGTATAGTGTTGGTGGTCTTGTAGAATATTTTGATTCCATATTGTTTTAGAATTCTTTGTAATTCTTCTGTTGTGTCATGGCGGTAAGGTAGAACGGCTGTACCGATCCATGATGTTTTGATTGATTTATTATTAGTTAATAATAAATCGTTACGTTTTTGCAAATTTTTAATAATATTCATTGGAAAATTATTAAGTTGTAAGATACTAATTACATTTTTGTATTCAGATTTCTTGTCATCTTCTGATGTAATGAGTTAATTGGCTCTTCTGAATAAGTTTAGAGCTAGAGATATTTTTGCACTAAATGGATGTGCTGAGTTGAAATCGATATATCGATTTGAGTGAGTCGGTTTACGATAAATTCTCAGATTAAGAGTTCCATTTAAATTCCTTTTGACTAGGCAGTCTAAAAATGGTAACTCATTGTGTTCATTTTCACTTTCACAAGTGAATTTGATGTGCTGAGAGACGGTGTTTAGTCGTTTTGAGAAAGTTCTGAGAAAGGTCTTTTTAATAATGACAAAGGTGTCATCTACATATCTGAGCCAGACTCGTGGTTTGATGACATTATTGAAGATATGCGATTCAATATGGGCCATAAATAGGTTTGCTACAATTGGTGAAACGGGGGAGCCCATTGCCACTCCGTTAGTTTGTTTATAGAGAATCCCTTTGAAAGTGAAGAAAGTTGAATTTAAGCAATAGTTTTAGGGATTTCATGATTAAATCGATGCTTAATGGACAACGGCTGGATAGTGTATGATCATTTACTAACAATCCATTAATATATTCTAGACATATATCAATTGGAATACTTGTATATAAAGATACGACATCAAAGCTTACCATTGTTTCATTATCTTCAACTATTAGATCTGAAATTTTTGATTTGAAGTCATATGTGTCTTTAACAACATTGTGTAAATTCTGCTGTAGTGGTTTCAAAATGTTGCTTAGATATCTAGCAAGTGCATATGTTGGAGTGCTGGTGAAATCAACTATTGGTCTCAGTGGGATACCACATTTATAAATTTTCGGTAAACCATAGAAACGGGAAGTTGTGCAAGATTTAGGATATAAAGTAAACCAAAGAGAGGTACCAATGAATGGTTTTAATTCTTTCAGAAATTGACCCGTCTCAGATTTCACTTTGTTTTTTATTGTTGAATGATTTTTCGAATCAATCATTTGAATTTTAATTTCTACTCATTGGAATTTTACAAATATATATAACTCATTTTATATTACTCATAGTAATTTTAAGTTGTTAACAATGAATGATAAGATACCTTGAAATAGATTGATGAGGAATGCCGACAATTTTGTAATTCTTGTTCTCTTTACGTTATTCGAAATTGTTAAGAGTTCAGTGTATGCAAATAATGAACATGATAATAAGCATCATTTACAGTAGATGAATTGAAATGGTTTAATTGTGAAGCATACAGTGTCTTTTGTGATAACATCATCAGTGGATACTTTATTCTAAAGTATACGCTGAAGATCTCGCCAAAATATATTGAAAGTTCTGAAAGTAATGTCTGAGTGCTTATCATTCATCATTTTATATCGTACTTTTTGTCATTATTTTAATTGTTTTCTCTTTTGACTATGTGTAGGACCTATGGAGTTAGTCATTGTTAATGAATCTATTTCTTGTTGAATAACCTAAGTCTTATGATTCAAAAATCTTCTTGGGTTTTGTTTATGTTTATTTTTTTCAGTATTTTGATGTTCTACCGATGAAATTTATGTTTATTATTGTCAGCATGCAGCAACGATATACCATGGTGTTTATATTGTTAGTTGATATTCATGTAAAAGTACACAGAAAAGATAAGCATCTTTTTGTGGTTGATACAGTTCATCTTGCAAATGAAACATACTTTATTTCCCCTTTTCTTTTACTATAACGCTTAGTTAGCATAAGACTGATTACATCGATCTTGTAGGTTAATCAACTGAATCTAGTCCTTACTCATGATGCCAGCTAATAATCTAATAAGAACTGCACAATCATATCATTCAACTCAAAGGATGCAATACTACTTAATGGTGTCTACTTGAATTCTGTCCATAATGAAATATCTATTTACATTAACATTTGAACATACAATCTAGTTAGTTGAAAATTAAAGGTGGTGGAATGATGTATCAGTAAATTGAATCATTAAGTTGTTGAGAAAATCGTCAATTTCATTCATCATTCCTGTGAATGGATGTAGACGTTTACATGGATATCATTAGTAAACATAACTACAAATGATTTAAAGTATGTACATTCACAAATTACTAATTAGTAACTAACGTTATGTTCGTCTTGTCTACAGTACTAGAAGGATTCAAATTGAAACTTTACTTCGTGTTTTAGTATCAAGTAGTCATAGAAAACTAAAAGGAAATCCTGTTTGATCTAGGTTTTATGAAAGTTGATATTCAACAGTTAATTGTTCCTAGAATCTTTAAGGAAATAATGATTGCTATTGAGTTAAAATAAGCTTCATTTAGTTTTACAGTTTATGATCATTACGACTGAACCATTGAAATCATGACAATCTTCCTGTTAGAATAACATATTTACACTGATCAATCAATATGTTGTGAACTATGTCATGTTAGCCTTTTTCTGTTCAATGATGATCAGTTACATGAGAGTAGCTCCTTTAAATCTTTTGATGAAATATGTAAATAATCACAGTGACATTATAGATGCATTGAATTTTGAAGTTGTAACATTTACTTTAGGTGAGTAGTCAGTTACTTTAGAAAGAAAAATTACAGATAAAAATGGTTTTTTAATCGAAAAACTGTAGAATTCAAGACTTTTACTATAAATCGAATGATTAGTATGATCTCATATTCACTGAAATAGAGATTTTAGATTGTCTGAAGGCACTCAAACCATCACGATGTCCAGGACCTGATAATATTTCGTATTTTCCCTTGAAGAAACATGCTAATGTTATGTATCTGCTAGTGACTAGTATCTTTAACTAGTCGTTCTCTACAAACATTATACCAAAAGTTTTCTAGAAGATAATAATAACACTTAAAAATCATCGCTATAACTTCTCCATTTCTCAAAACTATGGAAAAAACTTCTACTACGTAAGTTGTAGCCAATAACAAAAGGGAATATTTACCTATATCAGTTTGCATACTGATGCAATAGAAGTACACTGAACGCGGTAGTTGTCTTACATCATAGTATAGTGTTTAGCTTAGAAAAATGTGAAAATTATGTCCTAAGTAAGTTTCTCGATTACACTTCCGCTTTTGACTCTGTTCCTAGACTTATGTTACTGAATAAACCTGCGAAGACGAACATAGAAAGCTAGATAATCAACTGGCTGAGTTACAGTTTCTTTAGAAGAGAACAATATGCTTTGTACAAAAGAAAGTGCTACACTCACCTGTTAACAGAAGTTGATGCACCTTAATGTGCTGTTGTTTCATCTTTTCTTTTCCCATTTTTTTCTTGAATGACTTGCCCACTTCAATGAATTATACCTTTGTTAAGTATGCAGATGATTTTACTATTTTTATACCTATTTTATTTAACTGTTGTGAAATGAATTGCATTTTAGCGAATGTTTAACGATGGTCTAGTTTGAATGATCTTCGACTTAATCCCTTCAAATGTCAAACAGTCAATTTTAGTCTGACACATGGAAAGGACCTGAATGCTCTTGTGAATTCGCACGATGTTTGTAAAATTGGAGACTCTATAATTAAGACTAAGTTGAATGCTACTTATCTTTGTGTAAGTTTTACATCTGATCTATCTCGGTCTTCGTATGTTTCGTTAATCTGAAATAGGGTTTTTCTTTTAGTATACTATGTGAAGCGATTACTTAGTTTTGGTATTACCAAGCACCTATTATTACAATTTTTCAGTTCCTCTATATTATTGATTATTTTATAATGCTCCGCATTATTTTTTCCAGACTTTTGTGAAAAGACTATGTTTTGTTGCTTAGAGTACTGAAAGCTTTTAGTAAAGTATGTGGTGAGAACTACGACGTTACTATTAATACGGTCGTTGATAGACATATAAAATCCTGTAGACTACTATCTAGTGCTATTCTATCTGATAAAAACCACCCCCTTCATTAACATCTTTCACTGTGTATATCTTCTGGCAGGACACGACGCTGTTACATTACAATTCATATATATATATATATATATATATATATATATATATATATATATATAATTTTTCAGTTGTGTACATGGATAAAGAGTAACTCGTTGAGACACCGTAGGCTGAAAATTCCTATTGTACTCAACAAACTATTGAATAAAGTTATTAATATTATGATTAGTGAGTGTCACTTTGTTAGGCCGGACCACAAAGAAGTGTAACAAACTGTCACAACTGTGTTTTGGGAACACCATTTCATTTATTCGAACTGTCTGTAATGTAAACATTTTGTTTCTATTATTGTTACGTTTCTCTTACTCTATCCTTCCGTCTAGCATAATTACTGTTATTATATTGTCTCTTGTTATGGACTACAGTTAACTAGTTGTGTACGCGTTGTTTCTATTCACTACCACTATTTCCCTCGTTCTGTATTCATGTTAATTTTCTAATTGGTTCGCTGTGTGGTTTGATTTTATGGATATATAAAAGAATGCTTGAAATATAATATGATTCTGTCTGGCTGATCTATTGGCTCGCATTCTTCTTATTTCGACTTGGGACTAAGTGGGCACAGGGCAGACGCACAGTTACCGACTAGGCACTAGTGATTGGCATTCGGCCAACCAACCACCCAATTTTCTGGCGTAATAACACACTTCAATAGTAAAGAGTTCTATGATAGTTGATAGATACTTAGTGTTACCTACTGTATAAAAATGATATTTGTAAGATGTAATGTCTTCAAGTAATAAATTCACTTTTATAATAAATTTTTGTTTATCAGTGGTAAGTTTTAAGACTGATCACTTAGTGTTCTAGTCAAGAGATGTCAAATGTAGAATCAATCAGCCACATTGTCAATTTATTGATATCTTGCTTTAAGAATAAGCATAAATTCCTTGAGCTCGAACTAATACATAATATTGGAATTAGAAATTAAAGTAACTCATTCAAGACATATACATATGACAGCAGACACTGATCAACTGTAAAATATAAACACTTTTAAATTATGTATATACTTACCGGTTACATTAGTATGATTGCCATTACTTAGTATCAAAACAGAGAACGTAATGGTATTTGATATGAATGAATTACGTTCTAGTCTTGGTGTAAACAATAACATAATATTATAGGTATATCTAACTGACAATTCCTCCCCACTTAAAAAGGACTAAATGCATATCCTTCTCCTGGCTTGTTTTAAATAACTGTCTCTTACAAACATCCTAGTACAATAATAAATTCTAAATCAATTGGTCAATGCTTGTTACTCCATGCGGAGCATAGGCTACCGACCAACATTCTCTTCTACCAGCTCTATCCTCTAATTTCCTTTCCAGTTCTTTTCAAATGATATTCATTATTTTCGTATATACCTCCATTTATCGATCCAATATTTTCTTTAGTCTTTCTCTTCTGCTTAGGACTTGAGGATTTCATGATAGTGCTTGTTTTGTGATGCAGTTTTCCTGAATTCCTCAGTGTATGTTCTGTCCACCTCCAGTGTCTTTTCCAAATTCCTTCTTCACCTGAATTTTGGTTGATTTGTTCATTGCTATAATAGGTAGTTGGTGATAATGTCAAATCAAGGGATCTAAAATATCTTGTGTCGTCTGATTCATACTTTCTGTAGTTCACTAATTTCCCTATCTCTTAATATAGAAACCCGAGCAAATGTGAAGAATTGAACATGAACTTAGCAACTTTATCCACTGTACAAAAGAACCTTACTGAAAAAAAAGAGAATCAAATTGCAATTATTGAACATGAATTCAGGGATAGGGAATAATTAAAATCCTAATAACTACTGTATATCAACACAATAATCTAAAGGCAAAATATATCAAACTAAACAATTTCATTAGTCTTCATTATCATCATCATCATTTCTTAAGATGATGTCATCTTTCAATACTCACTGATAATCAATGTATCATTTTCATTGTTATAAATCTTTTATCACTATCTATAACATGCTGTTCTTATGAATAGTGTTATTTAGTATAAATTCCATTAATACATAAAGAAACTACTTATTAAATTTAGTGTATTGTATTGTATTCTACTGAGTCTATAAGTCAACAAACTCATTCACATAAACACACACACACAAACACTCATTTCTTTTCTTTGATTATTGATATTTCACTATTCTGTTTTTATTCTTTTTCTTTTTCTTTTTATTTAATGTTTTTTTATTACTGTTAATAGTAGTTGATATTTATATGTTTTATAGTTGTATTATTTCCCAGATTGTTGTTGTTGTCAGTGTCTATGAGTAAGGATCCAATTTTGGAATTGTTCCAATGGAATTGTTTTTTGCCTTCTTATGTCTGTTTTTTTATTTTAGTTATGGAACATTATTGACCATACCATCAGTGTTATTATTATTATTATTATTATTATTATTATTAGTAGTAGTAGTAGTAGTAGTAGTCGTAGTAAATTAGTATTGTCAAATGGAATGTAGCAATAAGAAAATAAAACGATAGAGATCATGAATAGATTTATAACTGTTTGTTAGTGTATATGCATCGATGTCTTTGTAGGTCTGTTCACTATTCAACTTTACATTTTATTATTATCTATTGTATTAACAATAACAATGCAATTATTAGTATTATCATTACTACTTACTATAATTTTTAGTAATATTCTTAGTAAGTAGTAAATGACATTGAGAGATAATTATTTCTATCCTCCAACTAAACACAAAGTCAAAAAAAAACTAAAATTGACTATTTCATATTATTCATTATATGTTCCTATATTCTTTCTCTTCTTCATAACCGTTCTATTCTTTATCTAAACCCACCTACCATCCTATCCCTTCATAATAATCATCAATTTACTAAAGATTATTACGTTATTCATAAAGCGCGACTAATTATCTTTTTTCTTTTTTAAAAAAAATATCTATTATACTACTAATAGTTTTATTGTTATTTTGAATTATCGCATAAAAAACATACTGAACAATAACAATATTAACAATAATAATGATAATAATGCAAAATAGGAACGAAAAGAATCAAAGCTCCACCACATTCTATTATCATTATTCATGTTACATTATGTTTCTAAGCCAATTGAATGTAATTGATAATAAAAGCTTTTTATTATCACTCTGTTTCTATACTACTAATGAATAGATTGCTAACATCATCAACATTAATCAGGATACCATTATACACAGTATTAATAATAATAATAATAATAATTACTACAACAGAAAAAAGTATCACTTATTACACTTTATCCGTTTATGCATGTCTCATTATTCTACCTGAATAAAAAGATAAATAAATAACAAACAAGCAAATTGTATCATTTGGGATACACTTCTCTATGTGTATGTATGTGTGTATTTCTATTACTATCTCCCTTTAATTTGACTACTTTTATTTTTATCTCAACTTTGATTGTTTGTTATCATTTTGTCCATCGTATAACTATTCCCTCCATTCATACACACACACACACACACATACACACTCATTTTCTCTCTTCATTTCACTTTTGTTTGCTTTTACTTCAACCACCTTCTTCTTATTATGATAATAGAAGTTCATTCATTCTATTTTTTTTTCTTCATTGTATTTAATGAGTACAATTAGATTCCATTAATTGTTTTCTCTAAATTTTTTTTTCATTATTTCTTTCTATTTATCATTCTTTTTTTTGTTGTTTTTTTTTCTTTAACAAAAAGTAAAAACAATAAATTGTAAATTGTAGTTTTAACCTTATCATATTGATTGAATTCTATTTCATTTGTTTAAGTTCATTATTTGTTTTACTGTTTTAAGGTCATCTAGAAAAAAAAGGTGCGTGAATTGATTTATTTCAATGTCTAAATTTTAATTTCAATTTTAGAAAAGTAAATAGTTTAATCGTAATTAGTCTAATTTCACTTAATTTTTTTTTGAATTTCTTTTCAAACAAATACAACTTTGTAAAAGATTGAAGTCAAGAGTATCACTTGTTGATTATTTAATAGAAGAGTTGGTAGTTAATTTATCTGGAAAGTTCTTATGAAATATCTTTATTATTTGAAGGAAATTGTGTCTTCTTGTTGATTTGATATGGACTGAAATTGGTCAATTTCCGTTGTTATTTGTAAATTTGATTGACTTGATGCAACGGTAGTTTCTATTATTGATGGTTTTTGCTGCATGCACATGTGTGGATGTTTGGACCTAGTAGCCTACTGGAGAAAGTAGTAGGGTTCATCAAGAAACGAAATGAGTTTAAATCATGGTGTGAACATCAACACTAAGATGAAGGTACACACAAGTGATAAGTTTCGATCACAAAGCCACGCATGTTCTAGATTTCATTTTTAAGCTACAATCCAACTTGGATCAAAAAATTCTTGTCCTAGAAACCAGTAATAAAGGATGTGTTAAGTGTGAATTTATTTTTAAGTAATTTGAAAGCTGTCAGGAGATGATCTTTAGTTTCTTTGTAAGATAATAAAAATAAGTTTAGTTCAATTAGTCTCTTATCAAACGGTATCTTTTTTTAATTTTAGGAACCAACTCAACCGAAGTCCTTTAAGCCTTCCCCAAAAGCTCACTGTTTTCTTTAAGAAAGGCAATAGGTATTTCGATACATAACAAATGTTTTTGTCTCATAAAACACCATAAAAAGTCAGAAATGTTCTTGCGTCAAAAAGGCTAAAAGAACTATATATTCCCCATATGTATAGTGGTTTACAAATCTTCGCTGATGGTAACTCCTAGACTACTGTATCTGAACAACGGACTGCACAACATTACTCGAACGCACATACATTTGTACCATAGTGTCCAATATGTATCATAATGCAATTCAAAGCATCCTCTAGCAGCTACAAAATTCTAGACCATTCCTTTAATGTCTGCAGGTTTTTGTAAAACTGTGAATTGTACTCTATATTAACCATTTTTTCTTAGCATATTATAAATCTGATGGATCATCGGCGTTAGATAAAATCATACACATGGAGTAGAGTAATTCTAAATATGGATATATCGGTGAGTGAGCATTGGTTAACGGACGCGGCTTTTACAAGATCGACCTTGTCCTGAGGTTTGAGAAATTGAGGTAAGCCTCCTACAAGGCTCCTTGTGAAGTTATAGGTTTCTATTTGGTTCATCGACCATATATATATTTTGAGATACAAAAAATGAAAGGGTGAAAAAAATGACGGACAGCAGATCAAAATAGACAGGATACGAGATTAAATTAAAATTATGATGAATTCACAAAATAGTCAAATAACCAAGCGGCCAATTCCTTTTTTTATGTTGAGGGCTACGCCATCGCCTGAGACTATTGGACAAACAACAAGTGTAGCATCCAATGGTGGATGTCTTTTTTTTTTACCAAAAACTGCATTTTATGTTTTAAGCACAAGGTGATATATTGTCCGTGTTAAAGAGAGGAATGGAAAATTACCTGTCTTTATAAAAGTCAAAAATACATAAAGCAACTGGTAGAAACTGGTATTTAAATAAAACGAGTAAACCAGTTAGAGTATCAAAATATATAGACGATATTTTGTCAGTTGTTTTGGCTAGTGAGGGAAGAAAAATGGAGTAAGTTGTTAATAACATACGGCTTGTAATGTTATCCGTGAACTCATACGCTGAATGTGAGGCGGTACATGACTTATCATGTCTCGATTTTCAGATAGTTCACGAAAGATTTACTGGGTTCAACCAATATCTAGGAATTAGTTTATCATGAGTTTAAATTTTATTAAATTATCACAGAAGCGGATAGAAAGTGGTAACCTATTCCATAGTAGACGGCAGAGTGTTATAATAAAGTCATTTCGTGATTGGTGTTTGCTTTTTTTTGGTATACAATGTTTGAGTCAGATTACTCAGGTTACATTGAGGTGCGGTCTTCCAGACAAGAAAAGAGGTTGAAAAAATTAGGGTTAGTCTTTCGAAAACATCTATTATTGAAGTTTTACGGAATGCAACTTACAACTTTCTACGTAAGTAATTTGAAAGTTATACTCCAGTAATCGCGGGTGAAAGTTTTCTGGTGATTTTCAATTCGCATGGTATATGTGTAATTCATACTACAGAAGACGAGCGAGCAGCATTCTCGGTTAGGACGTGCACGCGTCCTGTATATCGCAAGCTTGGCTTCCGCAGTGTAAAAGTTTCGACGAATAAACCGATTCGTCGTCCTGACTTAAATATGACTTATGTCACATGCTTAGTAAACTTAAGGCTATTGCTGTTGCATATACCAAAGTCACATATCAAGCTCACTGTTTAGATTTTATATACGCTCAAATAGAGTTCTTGTTGAACTTCCTATTTTTCTAAATGCATAATCTTACACTCGCTGTGGTTGAATAGTAGCCATTGTATCTGGCTTTGTATCGATGAGTTATCTAGGTCTTTGTGAATGTCAAGTGTGCCTTCATTAGATGTGCTAGGCTTACAGCTGTACATTATTTTTTGCTGATCCACATACAGGTATGGTCTGCCAAAACGTATGAATTTATGTATATCATTTATATACATGAGAAAGGGAAAAAAACCTAGGACCTTTCCCTGATCGTAGTATTTTGGCACTTTATGTGGAAAACATGGGGTTTTGGAGATGCTAAAATCTCCACAAATAAACTTGCTAGTGAAGGGTATAAAGAATGCTAATATGAAATTTTCTGGGTGGAAATTTCAACTGGCTGAGGTTGTATGTGATTAAGGAGGTTGCATATACCATGTGGTTGGAAATTATGTCAACCAGTCGTTTGTTAGTGGTGATTCTATGGAGTGTATCCTGAAAAATTTTTGGTTTTGGTCCATTATTTTATAGAAAAGTGAAGGTTGGGTTGAACCCATTCTTAAATGTATCACTTTATGGAGGGTTTGGAAATGGTGCGAGCGTGTTGTTACACATATTTGGATTAAGACAGCTTATAATTCGTGTTTGGGTTAATGCCCTAAAGTGTCTCACCCTATTGTCGCAGGTGCACTTCCTATAGTAGCCAGAGTTTTATACTGGATGAGGGGTGAGGAGCCGCTTCTCGAAATGTGGACTATTAGATTTTAGAGGACGCAAGTATACGTATCCACAAAAAGGTGTTCACCGGTACATGATGTTTCCTCTGGAAACATATGGAGGTCAACCACATGTGTTGCTCTTAACTTGAAATTTAAGGTAGAATCAAGTGTTGACGGGCTTGTATCCTGATATATGTAATAATTTTCCTCTAGTTTAATAAGGGATATTTTTAGTTGGTTAGCACTTGCAGTACAATTATTAGGTGTGGGTACATCTCTTTTCGTTGAGCGACTTTGGAGAGGGTTATTATTCGGGTGAACTTTATAATTTTAAAGGGAATCGACTTCCTAGCCTTTTAACTTAATGTATAGTTTTGCATTTCTTAAACAATTAAATTCAGACAATAATAGGCGATTTTGTTCATTTGACTTTTTTCTAAGTCACGTAACTTGGTATTGAAATTCTAGCGTACCACATACTTTCAAAAATGTATCCCTTATTTATACTAGGAGTCTACGGTTGGAAATAATATATACTACCACATTGCATCAAGAAATATAACTTTTTACTACTTCTGTTTCTACAAAGTCAATCAGACAATCAGCCTTTGCAAAGTTTCAACATTTTAATCGTTAGTATAATCTCCGATATTTGTGAGTGGTGTCAGTTAGTTGAGTCAATTTGTGTCAATTTGGCGGTGGATTTTTGTACTATTAGTATATCATGGCTGTTGTGGACTGTAGCAAAGTATGATATACTATGTCAGAGGTCTTAATCTGAGGGCTTTTTAGGTTATCATTGAAAACATCGGACATTTATTTGGTCTTCTTGGATATATTGGTTGAACTGTTTCGTGTACATTTGTCATAGCTTATACGTTTAATCGTTTTTACCATCCTTTGCATATGGTAATAAAAGCGTCGCTGAGAAAAGTATAAAATTTATATAGAAATATGTAATGTCTTGCATATTCGTTATCAAAAGTTATTATTTTTGTTTTATTGGCAGCTTGAAGTGTAACTGGATATACCCACCAATGTACCTCGCTTTTATTTATGTAAATAATGCAGAGTGCTGCACCGTACAAACCAGGAAGTTTATTCAGAAACTCTCATTCTATAAAAAACCAAAAAACGGTCTGCATTAGATAGCTGCCTAAAATGAGGCAGGAAAATGAATTTTATGTAGGTTAGAGGCACTGTGTATATTCAGATGCTACGGTCTTCAGAATTCAAGTTCATTAGTTAGGTTGACTTTAAAGATCCTCACAGCTCTTGAAATAAAATTTTTGGGCTCGTGATATGCAAACCACGATATGAACGTTAGACAATGCTGACTATTAAAAATTCGTGTTCTTTTCGATTTATTTACTGTGAAGCAATAAATGGAAAACTGGATTCTGTCCGTTGGAATGATGAAATCATCTTTTAGCTAGTTAACTTAAGTCGCTACAGTATAACCAAATAAGCTACTTGGGTTAGAAACAGATTTGCCAATGAGTATTACTATATATTGATGCTTGCCATAGTTCAAATCATTTGTGAATACCTTTCAAATTTAATTATAAGGCTAATATGGCCTGTCACTGATTATCTTTTTGCATCATGCCTAATGGTGTTACAGTAATCTTAGAGCGTGATTGTGTATAAAAAATAGGCCATAAAAAGAACTTAGAGACCAATTAGTAATATATTGCTTAACAGAATTCAGAATAATGTCCAGCATCTGTTTTTAGTGTTATAAATGGGGTTGAATTCTCAGTCTGTCCGTTCGACACGGTGTTGATAAAGTGTTTGTTACCAAGAGGACATTTTAGTTTTTATTCTTAAATAAAGCACAGGATTACGTTTGTCCAAAATCTATTTGTCATACAGAAAATAAGTAATAAGCTTTCTGCGAATCACTCCACCTATGAAACTCGTGATATTTGACGGTTTCATGATATGAAAAATAAATTCCTCAGGGCCAACAAGTTTCGAGTTGTCGACTAGATATTTCACGAGGTCGAAGCTTATGTTTAGTGCAGCTCCACTTGCTATACCAATATTTCTGCTGTTACGATGCACTGACGTTCAGGGTGTGGTATGTATCCTATATGTGATGTTGAAAAGTTTCCTATGTATTTTTACCCATAAAAATGAGTATAACTTGGATTATCTTATGCATACAGTTTGTTTATCCTGTTCATCAGTTGGCCTTTCCGTTTAAAAGTAGTTAATTCTTTCTACAAGAAACTCATAAATGTCAGTATCATCAGTGTTCAGATAGGGCAATCAGAATACAGCGAGAGACATACCTATACGAGGATCTCGAACTGATCAACCCTTGCTTTTTCCGCGCCTTTTTATTTTCTCACAATGAGCTAATGTCACCACTCGTCCCAGTGAATTCGTATGGGAATAACTTTTGTCATTACGTCATCTTTCCAGGTTTAATTTAATCTGTTTTAAACTGATACCTGTCACTTTAACTTTATTTTAGATAAGTATGTAAATGAATACTGAAAATTTAGAAACATATTTCTAAACAGATAAACTCAAGGAAGGTTTGTGTCTAAGAATGTATTGGTTCATCTTCTTAGGTAGATCGAATTAAAATAATTCATCAAATTAAGGAGTGTTGATTTTTATGTGTCTACTTAAATTCATTGAAATAATTATGGTTAAACTACCAGAAAATCACGTGTGACGTCTGTTGTAAGAACTACAAATAATTGATCGTAGTCATATTAGGTCTGAAGTGTACGCGGGTATATGACGAAGTTACGCTTGTCATACAACCACTGCCACTTCTATCTATTGGACCCACTCTTACGAATAAGAAGAAATCAGAAGGCAGTGAAGGGTGGAAGAGAAATTATATTTGATTGCAAACAGAGTTTAAATGGGATAGCAACGTCTAGGCTAGTAAACTAGAGAGAGATGCTACCCACGGTGGTTCGAGTTGTGATCTGGTGGAGATGCGTGACCGAGCGCCTTCAACTAGCTGTGTCCGCTAAAGCAAATATGGTTAGCATCAATGTCGAAAGCCTATGCAACTATTTATTTTGGGGATTATTTACCGCTACAGGTCCAACAAAATGCTAATCCTATTTATATATGATGCTCGCATGTTAGTCGATGTCACGCATATATACTTTCTGGAAAAATGAACGAAAAAAAATCGAAGTACAGAGAATCAGGTAAAAATGTATTTAGGTGTCTTAATAATCCAGCAAATGCTCAAGATTCAAACATTTCGGAAGATTAGTGTTTAGTCACAACTTGGATATACATACACTAAGAAATGTTCAATTTAAAGTTGACATGTTCAGGAAATAATTTAGGCATTTACAAGTGTAAAATTAATCCTAAAGATCATTGTTTATGAATATTTGGCAAGTTATATGAAACTTTTCACATTACGAAAAATGAAATGCTGAATGTTTAATAAGACCTTGACCTAGATAATGTTCTCGAACCGCTTTTCCTGAAAATCTTCCCAGCTGATTGATGGCGCGGAAACAAACAAAGTGGGAACTAGTTCATCAATTTGTACATGAAGTTGTTGATTTCAGCTCCCAGTATGGGTCAGAAAGTGGAACTGGATTCACTGCAGCGAATGTTGTCGGTCCATGTCAGGTTTATCCGCATTATTGTGATTCCAGTGCAACCTGCGCATTCGTAAGTTATTTTATTTAGTTTTTATCTTAAATATATCATTTTGTTTAATGATACATAAGTAATCAGCCTGGGTTTAGAATTGAAATGATTGTTGGAATTTATGTTTGGTTATAAATAGCACTATGTCAAAAAGGTGATACGTTGAACCTATCTAAATCTTTAATTCCGCTTTCATTACATATAGCTACTCAAACGAAGCTTGTTAGTTAGTTAGTTAGAGGTTAATAAACTATATAATTCATTAGCAAATTAAAAACTTTAGTTACCTTTTAACGAAGTCGCGCGGACTATTTTTTTTAACTTTCTTAAACCTGTATTGAATAATATGAAAGAATATTTCAGGTCAGCTGTACACTTTAGTATTCGGTGCATGTCGTATTCGTAGATTGTTGAGTATAATATGACAGTTTCGTCAATTAAGTCCAAATATGATTCTGTTACGTTTTCTGGTCCAGCAGTTTATTTTTTTCGGAGGTAAGCTTAGATGATTGCTAAATAAAACCACAATTTTTCGCCTTGTAAAAAACAAATTATAAAAATTTGACGTCTTTTAGTAACAGACCGCGTTCCTTAAGGGAATGTTGCTACTCTGTAATTTTTCATAATGTAGACCAAACCACCACTCAAATAGTTTATTGTTTAGCAAATATCTACACTTTCTGTAGCACATTATATTGTTTAAATAGTTTGTTTGTTTTTAAGGGTGAGTTAAGTGAGGAAATATCAGTTAAGTTTCGGTTACTGCATTAAATAGACTAATCGAAATAGCCGTAGTCAGACATATGGTCAATATTCCTCTTATTAAGGCCTCAGTGAAATTTCCCTTTACTATCAAAAGGTAAAAGGCAGACTCTCATTGTCTTACAGCAATATTCGATTAGACGGAGTTTTAATCAAGCCTATTTTTTTGTCTTATTCTCATAAGCGGTACTTAAGTTTGAGGTGATAATCTCTGTCTGGGCCTACAATTTTTAAACACTAATGAAATGTATAATGGCAATATTGCGCGTACCAGTCATTCACATATAACGCGGAACTCGGTTTATGTATGCATCGGTCAAAGTTACTACATCTCATTAGGACAGTATGATGCTTACCAAGGCATTGAAAATATTGGCTACATTAGCAGTAGTAAAAAAAGTTGAACGTAGAGGATACTATTCTGGAGTCAAAAACTAGCTGTAAAACGAAAGGCATAGGATAATTTTATTCTTGGAATTTAAGAGGAGCCGAGGAGTCTAACTTCATTGTTACTTATTCAGTAGTCCTAACAAACGGAAGCTATGTCTGAGAGATATCAGTTGTCAAATACTCGTAATTCTGACATCCAAACTTTAAAAGCAATTACGTTTACTCAATTTCGATTGAAAGTGGATTGCCTTTTTATACCCGTTGAGTTATAAGTCTTAAGTAAGGTTGTAATATGGATATTAATGGAAGCCAGAACATATGTTTTCTTCCACCTCGAACATATCAACTGATTGTACTTGCATTCTTGTTCACGTTTACACTCAGAATTAAACGTAGTCCCTTTCATCTCAACTGCTAATTCATTATTCAGTTATTCAGTCAAGTTGAAGCTACTTATATAAGAACTTGAATCTTCATGTTGTTGATATTATGAGTTATATTTTATAACTTTATTGTGAACATTAATACTGGTATATCCAACTTACAGATTCCAGATGAGACAAAACTTGCATCGTGCATTCCAGTGCTAGCCGCATTCTATCTTAAACAATATAATAAAATGTATCTATGTAACTCGCAAAGTGGGTTGGAAATAGTCCGTGAGTGAAAAATCCTTAACATTGATATTAACTCCATATTACACCTTAGCAACCACATTTATCTCAATAGTTGTTCAATATTACGGCGTAAAGCATCATTTTGATTGTTATTCGGTAGCTGATTCGTGAGAATGAGATTTACATAGTACCCTTCATCCATACTGTACGTATGCATATGGACATTTATATCAAACTAAAACACTAATCAATCCAACTCCATTACACATTCCGTAGTTGTAAACTTTCCTACAGAAAACCCTTTTTTCATTCATTTTTCGTAAATCATATTCATTTTATTCATTGGGTTCCTTCCTGTGTTTGAGTATTATCTGTTTTAAGTATAAATTCAAACTCGGTTGTTTATTAATCATGATTAGTCAATTTTTCCCGACTATGTAATAAACTTCAGGGGATATTAATAATGATATTAAAGAAATACGTTATGTACGGATGTAACGTGTAGTCATTCATTCATGGATACATCACATGCTTGGCAATATTCATACGTTTACATATCCATTTTTCTTAACGTGAATATTGTAAGCAGATTATAAACTAGTTGAATAAAGTGAATTTATTTTATTAGTAAGCACTAACCAATCAGTTGGTCATATACAACGTAGAACCTGCTGCTTTTGTGCTTCAGTTTACGTGCCACACCTCATTAACACAACAAGATGCGTATTAGGGTAGTAGAAGTTATGATAACATCAGTGATATTTAAAGAAGATTGAATGTAGAGGTTGTATAAGAAAAGAAAATTAACCTGTGGAAAGATATTAAACAATATTATGCTCAGTATATGAGGGGGTATAACAGGTGAATACACAAACATTGCTCTGACTGATTTTGTGCTATCTTACGAAGAATCTTTAACCATCGGTTGTGATATTGCTGAGGACTCCAATTAAGTAGTTTTTATCTGCCGACACGACTCAAACCAACAATCAAACGACTTTATGGACTGATGCTGTGTTTTGGTTTGACCAGTCCAAATGATTTTTAGATAATTAGGATATTTATGATATCCTTCAAATTGTATTAATTATATAATTAAGCTGTCATCTAAAAGCCTTTTATACAAGACTATTCTGTATTTACGAATCCTACATTCAAGGTACTTTTAGTCAAAAGCGTAGTACAACTTTGAGATGGTACGGAAATTTGTAGCTCATAAGGATGGTTTTGGTTATACTGTCTTCTCTAAGCAGAATGGCTTAGTTCCTCATCATATCACGAGTGGAAATAAATCCAAGTTGCCAGACCACTTCACTACAACTAAATGGATATATAAAAATAAATTACGAAGTTGTGTTATTCTTAGCCCACAGGAATTCACTCTTTATTGCTCAACAGACGTGTATTAAAAGTTAAAACATGTATACGTTGCAAGTATTTTTTCATTAAAACATTGATAGAATATGGTGAAGCGTCCATATGGGCAACGCTAAGACTGGGTGTAGGATTTTAAGCATATGTTCCAAGTTAGTTGATAAGGCAGAAGTATTTCAAAATTCATTAAATACGGTTAGCAATCGCATACGTTGTTTACAATTGATTAATTAATTGTGTCATTTGATCGTATTTGTGTATCGTCTTGGTTGATCATCAAACAATCCAAGCATATTTCGGATGCGCTTCTCCCCTTCTAAATGCAAAATGCTACTCCAGGATTGACCTGCTTCTCCACCTAGATTAATAATAGGAAGTAAAGTAATTGAATACGTTGACCACTTCCCTTTTTTCGGAAGTCTCATCATCCCTGTTGGGTCGGTGTCGGACGAAATCTCAGCACGGATTCAGAAAGCCCGATAGGCATTCGTCAATTTACGCCACTTGTGGCACAGGCGAGATATTCATCTCTCAAAAAAGGCCGGGTGTACTGCGCAGCAGTCCTCACCGTCCTAACATGTGGCTGTGACACGTGGGCCATGAAGACTCAAGATATGCATCGACTCAAGGTATTTGACCATAGAAATCTTTGTAGCATCTCTCGGATATCATGGAACAGCAGAATAAGTAGTATGGAGTTTAGATAAAAGGTTCTTAGGAAATATGGTAAGTCAGTCGAAGACGTCATTAACCTTCATCGACTGAGATGGCTAGGACACGTGTTGCGCATGCCAGACTACCACCTGCCTCGTCACGCGACGTTGGCTACGGTTGAAGTAGAATGGAAGAAGAAAAGGGGCGGCCAAACCAAAACATGGCATCAGTCCATGAAGTTTTTGACTGTTGATCTAAGCCATGTTTGTAGATGCATATTACCTGGTTGGGGTCCGCGTGATAGTCACAATAAATGGCTGGAGACACTTGGTGACATGGCTCAGAATCGGTCAAAGTGGCGCAAGTGTATTCACTCTTTAACTTCATCTAAATCTTGAATCCTATTATTAGTTTCTGTACAACTTTACTTCATTCTCATCTCTTGTATTCTGTTATTATGTTACCTCTGTTATCTCGTTGTGCTGATGTGGTATGGCAACTTGAACCTGTGGGTGTATTTGCCCGGTTCTACGTTGGTGATGATCATCATCATCATGAAATGCGTTAATTGTTTTCCCTATCAAGGAACTCCCATCAGTTCTAGTGGGTTAATATTCGACGAAATCTGTGCACAGATTTAGAAAGCTGGCTTGATTTTTGTTAACTTACACCGCTTGTGATATAGATTTGTAGTCCGTGTGTCAACCGATGGACGAGTATGCTGCTCAACAGTCTACTCTGTATTATTCTATTTACTGGCTAAGAAAGTAGTAGTCTTTCGTAGGTTGCACATTTTCGAAGTAATTCATGAGTATGTTAGGACAACTAAAATAAAAAAGCTTGGATAAGGACTAGAGAGCTACTCCCGACCGTAGCTGACACATTGACGTGGTGGTCGGGCTTGCCTAACATGATGACTCAACCGAGCTATATTGGCTGGAACACATGTTGCTCTAAATCTTACCATGCCAACAGGTCTGTTGGAGAGCGATAAGACTATATTCAACAACCTAAGATCTGTTGGCGAAGTCGTACTACTGACTGCACTGGGGTGTGACATCAGTAAGGTTTTTTTCTCGGATAACCATCGTCTGCAGTGATTCTGCCTCATGAATGGATGGAAGGGATTAGAAAAGGTCGATCTTTAAAATGTTACACCTCATCTTACTCCACGAATTTTCGGCGGTAAAACTTTTTAAAGAACGGAGCTATCACTTCAAAAACCCCCTAAAATGACGTTATTTATGATCAGCCTCAGGCAGTTGTTCCTTGGGCCCTGCGATTACGCTCTTAGGTTACCATTGACCAACATCAACCCATTTTCCTTTTTAAGTACCTCAAGAAGTAATATCCTTTCATTGTGTGGACAGCCAAGTAGTGCCAACCGCCATCATACCTCTAAGAGCACGTGATATCTTGTTCGAGGGAACTACTCGTAATAAAGCTATACCTCCTTATATTGGTGTGGTTAGAACATGCATCACGAATGTCCAACCATCACCTACCTCGACAGACAGACAGATACAACGTAGAACTTCGTACGTACGTACGTCCATCAGTTCAGGTTGCCCCACCACATCAGCACAGAGACGCAACTGTCAGTTCAAATCCAAGAGTGATAGCGATAGTAGAAGTATTAGCAGTAATGCAGAAGATTAGGGAGCGAAGATATGATTCGAAAAGTATAATTCAGTGAGATAAATTTGAAAGGAGAAAGATAGAGAGTTCAGAAGGTTAGATTTTGAGAGAACACAAAGAGTGGATGCACCTGCGCCATTGCGAACGATTCTGAGCCATGTCATTCAAGGTCTCTAACCATTGGTGACTTTCGTCCCGCGGACCCCAACCACGCAGCCTACATCTACCAACATGACTTAGTCCACTTGTCAGTGACTTCATCGATTTGTGCCATGTTTTGGTTTGGCCGCCCCTAGCTTTCTTCCAACCTATTCCTACACCGCAAAACATAGCTCATCGAGGCAGACGGTAGTTAGACATGCGTAACACATGTCCCAACCACCTTAACTGATGAAGTTTCAATACTTCATCTATTGACTTGCCCTCCTTTCCTAGAACCCGTTTCCTAACGACAGCGTTGCTCACTCGGTTGTCCCACGATACTCGAGCAGTGCTTCGGAGACACCTATGGTCGAAGACCAGTAACCTACGAATGTCCTCTACTCCTAACGGCCGTGTTTCGCTACCGTATAGTAGGACAGAGCGAACTACTGCACGGTACACTCGTCCTTTGGTTAGCAAGCGGATATCTCGCTTGCGCCATAAGTGACGCAACTTGGCAAAAGCCAATCGATCTTTCTGTATCCGTGCTGAGATTTCGTCAGTCACCAGGCCATCAGCACTGATGAGACTCCCCAGATACGTGAAGCGGTCTACACGCTCGACGACTTCACTCCCTATCACTAGTACAGGTGCCAATGCAACCCTATCCTGAAGCAACATTTTGCATTTCGAGGGGGAAAACCGCATCCCGAACATGCTTGCATTGTTGCTCAGGGTAATCAGAAGACTCTGCATTTTGTCAGCGTCTTCACCAAATAGGACTATGTCATCAGCATACTCTAAGTCAGTAAGCGAGGCTCCTGGTAGTAAGTCAACTCCTGAAAAGTCAGACGAAGACATGGTTATATCTAGGAGCATGTCTATGACAAAATTAAACAAGAATGGGGAAAGTGGACATCCCTGACAGACACCACTTGAAGTGAAGAATTCCGATGACAGTTCGCCATAAACTCTCACTCGACCTGTAGTTTTAGAGTAGAGAGCTTGTACAAGGTTAATGTACTTCTTTGGTACACCTTTCAATGACAGACACTGCCACAGAACCTCACGATCAACAGAGTCGAATGCCGCCTTTAGGTCCAGGAAGACAACTATTGTAGGACGCCTAAATGTGTGTCTGTGTTCCAGGACCTGTCGCAGTGTGAAGATGTGGTCTATACAGCCACGTCCAGGTCTGAATCCAGCCTGGTTTTCTCTAGTCTGCTCTTCACGAGTTCTAGTTAGGCGTCTAAGTATAATCGACGCTAATAATTTAGAAACTATATTAGTCAGACTGATTCCCCTGTGATTGTCACAAGAAGACTTTTGTCCTTTCTTATAAATTGGGATAATCAGGGATTGAGACCAGTCAGATGGTATTACGCCCAGTTCCCAGATTCTACCTAAGATTTCAGTCAATCTAGCTGCTAAAACTGGACCACCATCCTTAAAAATTTAAATCAGGTTAATGATTTTACTAGGATCCTGTATGCGCGTTTCCGAGACGCAGCATACATCGATTTAGTGAGATTCTAAAGTCTTAGCTAAGGAAGCCTGTTGCCCTATTTGACTCAATGTCCATACATTAAAATCTCCAACATATAGTCTAGAACGGGGTTTCAAGAGATCGGGAATGACTTTTCGTGAGCTCGCATCGTTTGCATTAGCGGTGCAGTAAGATGAAGGAATGTGAGTAGACTTAGTCGTAGAGATAAGAGAGATATTATGGGGTGTAGAAAGGAATTGATCTTAACCAATTTGGACCCTCGTGCTTTTGCGGGTATGAGGGCAGTTGTCACTTCCCGGCTGCCCACACCGTGGAAGGGTGTTTCTTGAAGAACCTGAAAAAGAAGGTAGATTAGTGTCGGTCTCAGAGACCTGAGAGCGTGACCGCAGAGCCCAAGGGTCAACTGCTTGAGGCCTGTCACGCACGGCCTTTTTATGAAGGGTTTTTTGAGTATTAGCTCCGCACTTAAAAGCCCTTAGTGGGCACCCATACCGCCGGAGACGGAAATCCGTGAGGTAGGGTGAGGTGTGACATTTTTAGGGTCGACCTTTTCTAACCCCTCCTTCCTTGTGAGAAGGCAGCATCGCTGCAGATGCTGGTTGTCCGAGGGAAACACCTTACTGCTGTCACACCCCTCTGCAGTCAGCAGTACGACTTCGCCCTCAGACCTTGAGTAGCTGCTTTTAGTCTCATCGTTCTCCAATCGACCTGCCTAGCATGGTAGAACCTACAGGAACATATGTTCCAGCCAGTATAGCTCGGTTGGGTCATCACGATAGGCAAGCCCGACCACCACGACAAGGTAGCAGCTACGGTCGGGACCTACCTCGACACATGATAGTGACTGACGTAGGATGGAAAAAGTTAGGTGCTGATAATCCCTAAAGTATTTAACAGCCAGCCTAAGTCGTGTTGGTTGATTTATATTATCTAGTTAAGGTGCATACCGTTCTCCTCACTAGATTAGTCTTCAGGAGATATGACTTAGAATCCTTAGGACTAACACATTTACATTTAATCTTTACCTTCCTTTAGATCTTGAGTTCCAGTTTTTCCTTTTATAATCTTTCAATGTATCTCTAGCTAATTTATCAATGTTTAGTATGTCGATTCCCTCAGGGTTTTTTTTAAATTTGATCTCGTCATGATGATACTTCTTGGGCTCAACGTTATTTATGAATAGCTGATTATGTACATAAACTTTTGAGCAGCTTTTGTGTAATTATTATTTTTTGGGCATTAATGCTTGAGGCACTCAGCTTTAAATTACGTGATTATAGGCTGTGAACTTTCAGTTTTATTTTACTATAGGAAATTGGTTAGTATTACAGCCCCTCATAAATAGTGTGGTTTATAACCATTTACATTTATAAGCGCTTAGCAAATAAATTAGTTTCCTTATTTCACAAATAGAAGCTTGTATTTGATCTTTTATTTATGTTTACAGCGAACTTACGGTAAATGGTGGCATAACAGCCCAAGTCATTTACAACCAATCAACTTAACACTTAGTGATGATAATTATACAAGTGAAGATTATATTGATCTGTTCTTTGATATTCCTGTAATCCCAACGCGTTTACAAATATATGAAACATATAATCCAGGTGGAATAGTACGTATTTCTGCTTGTTATAGACGACAACCCGACGATGGTCCAATTAATATGCGTAAATTGCAATGGTCTACATTATGGAAATTAAGTGATTCAAATCAAGACAAATGTCAGTTAGTTCAGCGTCAACACGTCTATGATGCCAATCACATTCACCATCAACAACCGTCAAATAAACTTCAGTTAACTTATCATCCGGATAATGTATGTACCACTCTAGCTTGTTCAAGTACTACTAATTTTAGAAAGCGATACATATCTGATATGCATTGTTATAGATTCTTACCTGCATTAGAATATGGTGAAAATACATTTACACCTGAATATTCACCTCAATCACGTATTTTTCAACCACCATTGGTATGTATCTTTTCTATCTAATTCTCTGTTATCTTTCATGGGTTATCCGTTTTAACTGGTTAATTTTTAAATGAAACGTAATTAGATGAAAGAATTTGTCTATTTCAGTTTCCGAGCATCAAAATAACATCCGTAAAGTGTATGTATTCTGCAGATTACGTTAACTAGATTGATAGGAAATTATAGCGAGGTAGCTTTTATTCAAAATACCTGACTGGTAAAACAATAGGTTACATGTTCGAACCTCACTCTACCACTACTTACTTTAACGCCGTTTATCAATGCAAAATGCAAAAGAAAAGACCTTAGTAAAGTAACATAGACGTTTTTGTATTACGTGATTAAATACCGGTAGTTTTGAGCTTTTTACATAACTTAAAGTACTGTTTGCTAGTTCACCTTATGGGTCGTTGTTTAATAGAAGTAAAACAACTATAATTTCTAACCTCATAGTCACCCTACAATTTTGCTGGAAGCGTTAATAATTCTGTTTACTAAAACTAATATGTGAATAATGTCGACTTGATATCACGAATTGGTCTGGATTAGACAATCATTGATCACCAGGGAGCACTGGACAGCTGTTTCGCCCTAACCCGGGACCCCGGCAGTGCGCACCTACAAACCCACGGCAGACCGAACCCAGGAGCCTGTAGCTTCACTGAAACCGCCTTACCACCAGACCACTGAGTTGGCTTCTGACGGTTGATATCCATTATTCAGGCCATTCGTGATACGCTTGCTCAACCCCATCCATTACCATCGGTAGTTAACTGCCTCACACCCGACACTTCTGAGCTCCACTGATCACGTCTTCTCACTAGAACTCTAGGAATTAATATATTTTACCTTTCGATTGAATATTTACCAGTGATTACCTCAGCTAACCAACAATACACAGCGTTATAGGTCATTGGGTGTACAGAAAAATTCATGAATTATAGAGTACTCATAACACTCGTTGATCTGTCTAGCCCCAGTGTAAAGTGGTAACATGTGAAATCGAGCCAACTAGTTGAGAAGTCTACCATACATTTTAAGCAATTTCAGCATTATTTGCATAATTTCTTAGACCACACACAAGAGCAATTAGAGAGATAATATTTGCATAACACTGGGACATTTGTAATGCAAACTCAGAGTAGCGAACACGTAAATAATTGGTTTTGATTTTGAGCCATAAATGATATAATAACAGTTAATGGTTTTAATAAAAGTGCAGAACGAGGACAATATTTTGATTATTTAGGAGAATGACTATAGCACCAAACAGGTAACTACTTGATACTGATTACACATTGCCTTCGTACGAGTTTTAGATGTGTTAGCTCCGTATGTCTAAAGGCCTTACAGCTGGTGACAGAAATTTGTAGAGTAAGATAAGGTGTACATTTCACCGCTGACCTTTACCGTCTGTTTTTTTGGTTCTAAAAAGGTAGGATTGTTGCGATTCTGGTTGTGTTAAAAAAACACATTGCAGCGGTTACACCTCTATAGTCGGTAATATGACTTCACCATCATACTTAAGTTTCTTGCTTTCCGTCTTACCAACCTCCTATCAACCTCCGTAGTGTGGTATAAACAAATATTCAACCAGCATAGCTTGATTGGACCATCATGGTAAAGAGCTGACGAGACCTTGTTGATGAAATATATTAAGAGAACATGAAAAATGCTGCCTTCAAGCCGTCAAGTGAATATGTATGTATATGAATATGTCATAGTTTGTTCCTAACTAAAATAGTGGATATAATTCCTTGCGAAATAGTTAAGTCCAATGATTTCTCTACATCATTACTTTGATACTGAAAACATTCTATGATATACCATTTTAAAACAACCTAATAACTAATTTCACTTTGAGGGATGAATTATTTTGTATGAAATCTGTTCGCATAAGATAACGTTGACGCTTTATATGTTCCTCACTAATAAGGTTATCTCATAATAGGTTTAGCGAAGGCAAATCTATACCTAATTGAATGATTTATCGCATCCAATTGTTATAGTCGCTAAGTTGCCCATCTTAACGTTCTGACTGACAGACAGATACAACGTAGAACTTCGTACGTACGTACATCAGTTCAGGTCGCCATACCACATCAGCACAGAGATGCAACTGTCAGTTCAAATTCAAGAGTGATAACGATAATAGAAGTATTAGCAGTAATGCAGAAGATTAGGGAGCGAAGATATGATTCGAAAAGTATAATTCAGTGAGATAAATTTGAAAGGAGAAAGATAGAGAATTCGGAAGGTTAGATTTTGAGAGAACACAAAGAGTGGATGCACCTGCGCCATTGCAAACGATTCTGAGCCATGTCGTTCAAGGTATCTAACCATTGGTGACTTTCGTCTCGCGGACCCTAACCACACAGCCTACATCTACCAACATGACTTAGTCCACTTGTCAGTGACTTCATCGATTTGTGCCATGTTTTGGTTTGGCCGCCCCTAGCTTTCTTCCAACCTATTCCTACGCCGCAAAACATAGCTCATCGAGGCAGTCGGTAGTTAGACATGCGTAACACATGTCCAACGTTCTGACTGACATGAAGGTTATTTTGGCCTTGACGAATTTCTTCTGTTGATTACTTTGATGATTGGAGGGATACTTGTATAACTATCAAGAAATGATGAATAAGTGTTTAAAGAGTTCAATTTTTAACCACTTAGTCGTAAATTTGAACTTCTATTCACTTATATCGGTCTGAATAAACGAACACAATCACTATCCCTACACACTTGAAGTATGATTCGTAGCCGAGCACATTAACTTGTATCTAGTAAATGATTATATATCATATTTCTGAAAAATACTTCCATTTTTATTTATTTCATTCTTTTAGTTTAATATCCAACCATATCTAACAGATTTAATACGGATTGAATTTGATAACACACGATGTAGATATTATACACAAATCGATGCTGTACGTTTATCCGGTTGGGCTGAATTAACGGTTTCTACGTCACGATGGCCTGGACAACTTGAAGCACCTTCATCGTCAGTTGATTGTAGTTCAATTAGTGTAGATCAATCAAACAGTCGTATAGAAAATACTTTATCAACTTTTTCTGATTTACTTAGACCATGTACACCACGTCTGAGAGCATCATCTTATGATGTAAGTAATCTTCTTAGTATTTTTGACTTCAGTAACTATACACTTTAGACATTATTAATCAGTTATAAACTTTCACGATTCACCTATAAGAGTTTTATGTGTCATTTTCATTGATTCTGGAAAATTGCTAGTCACTCTAGTTGATATTTTAGTATAATTTCAATCAGTAGTCAATTGTATTCCTTTGAAGATGTGAAACATCAGTTTAGATAAATTTTAAGAAATACTCAGAAGTATCGGCTTTAGTGGTTAAGATATTGAATTTCCAATTAATAGGTTGTATATTCTAGTCTCACTACACATTTAGACAGTAGGATAGGATACTCTCACACATGTTAATGCATAACTAAAAACCGAGTACACAAATCTGTAATTGTTATATTGTCCTTACCCGCTTAGTATTCTACGATTCGACAACGACTGCGACTGAATCCCAAATCAGAACAAGAGAGAACAAGTAGCAGAATGTATTGAGAAATTAACGGCTGGAGGCAAAAGGCAAAGTCAAGCAAAGTGATTCACACTAGGGTTTATATAAACAATGGTATCGAGTATTCTAGAAACTTCCCGATTAGTCGTTGGCTCTAGTTGGCTAAGAATGGACCAATCACAGCACAGCTTCGTGAGCATGTTTTGAGCGTGCTTTAATCAGGCTCGTTTCGTGCCAACAGTATTGAATAATTAAGTTATTATCATAATTCACATCAATCAATCAATCTATTGTAAGCAACATATTAAGATGAATCCATGATCAAAACAATTTAATAATCTAAAAGAATAAATTATTTTTGTCCACTTGATAGATATAAAGAAGAAAAACAAAGTTGGTTAGTGATAGTAATAATTATGAAAAGTTAGCTGCGACCTTGACGTGTTGGTCGGGCTTGCCTATCGTGACGACCCACACGAGCTATACTGGCCGGAACATATGTTCCTGTAGGTTCTACCATGCCAGGCAGGTCGTTTGGAGAACGATGAGACTAAAAGCGGCTACTCAAGGTCTGAGAGCGAAGTCGTACTGCTGACTGCAGAGGGGTGTGACAGCAGTAAGGTGTTTCCCTCGGACAACCAGCATCTGCAGCGATGCTGCCTTCTCACAAGGAAGGAAGGGTTAGAAAATGTCGGCCCTAAAAATGTCACACCTCACCCTATCTCACGGATTTCCGTCTCCGGCGGTAAGGGTGCCTACTAAGGGCTTTTAAGTGCGGAGCTAATACTCAAAAAACCCTTCATAAAAAGGCCGTGCGTGACAGGCCTCAAGCAGTTGACCCTTGGGCTCTGCGGTCACGCTCTCAGGTCTCTGAGACCGACACTAATCTACCTTCTTTTCCAGGTTCCTCAAGAAACATCCTTCCACGGTGTGGGCAGCCGGGAAGTGACAACTGCCCTCATACCCGCAAAAGTACGAGAGTCCAAATGGGTCAGTTTGTTGTAAATTATTACTAAAAGATTAAAAGAAATAACAAATAATTGGAATCTGTTACTTTGAATTGTATCTTACCATGATCAACTTGTAATGAATACAAACAATTAATTAATGCTAATCTCCGCTAAACAACATTAATTTAACTATACTAATTAACCCACTAATAACTTACTTCAAGTTTCTCTCAAAGCTTTAGTGAGAGAATCGTGCTAAGTTTTCTCAACTATTTATTTAGGCTGATTGTACACTACAACAATAAATATAACAAAATGTAGGTTCTTATTTTACAAACCATCCTTAACACTAGAATGTATTTGGATCTTCCCGTTAAGTTATCATGGACAAAAATTGATCAGTCTCTGTTGTCATATGTGCACCGTGGGTGGACTGCCTGTCACACAAGTTTGACTGTCCGCACTCAGTAGCCTGGTGGTGAACGTGATGGCGTTCATCATGAAACTAACTTAGGTTGAGTTTCGTTGTGAACATTATCACTGGGATGCAGCTACATTCAGCTGACGAGTCCCAAATTACTACGAAACATGCGTCTTGAATTCCATTTGCCTATCACAATCCGACTCGAACACCACCAATAATATTTAAGAACTCCTGAATTATTAGTTTAAAATCCACGCCAACACTGTCATGGATAAACGAGATGACTGAATCATTTGATGCGGATGTTACACGTGACTCAATAGTCCCTATATCTGGACCCCAATCTTACTTTTTTAGTTCTACTCATAGATTAATATCCGACCGAACTATCAAGAACCAGAAAAGTAAGCTACAACACATACTATAAACAGTACCATGATGAAAATCACATATACTCAGTGAAAACGTAAATTTACATATCACAGTTACCTATTCGCCCGATTATGATAGACCACCTGTCTGTCTGTGCCTCATTAACCAGTCACAACTCACTTAGGACAGGCGTGTCAGCAATATGTCAGTCAGATAATCATGAACAACTCAAAACACTGAACATTTTCGCATAAGTTCATGTTTCCACACCACAGTACCATAGACTAACCCAAGAAGTCTTTAAGGATAGTAGTACAGTTTTTAAAATTAGGTTAACTGATATTTTAGCTAAAGCCTGGGAGCTGGACGAAATCCTATGTAATTCGTCTCGATCGCTAACCATCCTAGTCTCTAAAAAAAGACCATCTTATGATAACTATTAGGTAATTAGTTTGTCTAATATAGTATCTAAAATGCTAACTTTAATAATTATCAAACGCTTGATTAAGACGCATGAACCGCAAACACGAGAAAACCAAATGGGTTCCAGACGTAGTTGTAGCTGTATCAACTAGATATTAGCCAAAACAGCAAGACAACCGATTATCCTCGTTTTTGTCTAATTTTATCATAGATTTGCCGACATACGTGTGCTAGGTTATACTTTACACATATACATGTATACATACATGCACAACATCGTGAGTCTAGATGAAGGCGGTGGTTGGGAACGCGTACTACATAACCCAACCACAAAAACCTGTTGAATAACATTAGATGTACATTTCCGGGTCCCACCTTTTCGAACTACACTTTTTCTTTGTAGGGAGGTGGCATTGCTATCATACCGACTGTCTGGAGAAAATATCCTTTTGTCATGACACCTTTGTACAGTCAGCAGTATGGCTTCAGCCTCCGACCTTAGGTTTGCTGGTTTTAGTCTTACCGCTCTTCAACCGACCTATCAGGCGTAGAAATACTTTGAAAACGATTTTTTCAAGCCAATATAGTCTGATTGTTCATCACGATACGCAAGCCTGACCACCATATCAAGGAAGCAACATCGGTCACTGCTACATGACCCAAATTTATCAATTGTTTCTGCATCGAACATCTTATAGATTTACTTTCTCCTTTTAAACTAGGGTGATATTTTGAAATTGTTTAGCAAATCTTCTCTCCATGCGGTCTATATTAGCAATTAAACCTGTTAATGGACATAGACACAGTACAATTAACAAATTTAATTTTCTTGAAGTAATCATTCATCTAATTAGTCATAGTCAATTTTTAAACTAACACAAATGTCTATGTCGGGTACTTGAACATTATCTATGGCATAGGTTTCTATGGTGAGATTTATCTCACAACTGTTTCTCAGTTCACATAAATTGTTATATCGACCTTTATGAATATTAAGTTAATTTATTTTTCAATTGATTAACTTTAGCTTACTAATGAACCAATGGATGAATCATTCCAGGATGAAATTTCACCTGAATCTTCATCAAATCAATTAATTGATGAAGATACCGATGAAAATAAATCATCAGATAATTTATTACCAATCTGTATACGTCGTAAATCGTCCGGTTTGATTCAGATACCACCATTTGGAATGAATTTATTATCATTACAAAGTAGAAATATTGTTGCTTTACCACCTGGTACAATTTGTCAATCATCATTATTTGGTTTGACTTATTTACATGAAGATGCATTATGGCGTCATGGACCATTGACTCGTCTACCAGTAAGTAGTGTATATGATTGATAAATCATTTTTATATTTAATAGTATTCAGGACAAGTTAAGAAAAGTCGATTCATCCAACTACTTATAACAGATATTATACTGTGTTGTTAAGATCGTTAATTCTAAGTTTCATATCATAGGCTAACTTCATATTGGCAACCTTTAAAAATCAAGTATCACTGGACAGTTGTTTTTCTTGTAGTATGGGACTCTTCACCAATGAACATCCACAGCCCAATTAATTATCAAACTTAAACCTCTGTAACGAGATTATGGAGTCCTAGTTAAAATTTGTCACCGGTAGAGTTAATTTATACGTGCGAGCGGACCTATTTCTAATTGCTATCGATGTAGGTCCAGCAAAATCGCAAGTGGATTTATGTTGGAGATATAAATTACTGGATTACAATTCAGTAGTCTGAGTGTTAAGCTCTTATCGTGAGGTCTGAATGTTATGCGTTTCATCCTTGCTAAGGTCATCATAATGCACTACTGTTCACTGCTTCTTGGTTTACATTCATAGCTAATCCAACTCGGTCTATGGTGTGGAACTTCACATTCAGAATAGTATATAATATAACTCACGTTCAAAGTACAGATTCATGTATTCTATTTTAAGCTGCACTGTTTTTTGTAAAGTTTTTGATACTACTATAGAGTCCAACCTAAATAAAGTGAAACTGTTTACCTTTGCGATTGTGCTAATAATTTCAACACCAGTTATTTACTAAGCAATATCAACACTTACTTCAACTGATACCATCAAGATTTATTCATATTCCTTAGTGACTCTGCCCAGCTAACCAAATTATCCGGGTGGTATAGTTCGAAAGTAAACCTGAATAGACGAACAAATCTAGCACAAAGTTCAATCACATATGGTTAACAAAATTATCTTTGGAAACATGGTGTACTAAAACGCTAACGAACCAGTAGGATGTATCGTCTTTAAAAGCCGGAAACGTGAAAATTAGTTGCTATAGGCCTCTTTTACACAAAAACGTTGAATTCAAATGTTTGCAAATAATTTGCAGAAAAAGTGAGTTTATTACGTTTGAGCCAGCAACCTAGTGGTTGAAATCTAAATGCTATGCTACCATCATTAAGACTCACTTAAAACTTTTAGTAATTACAATATCACGTCATAGACATAAGTTTTCTCAATCAATCAGTGCCTGTTACTCTACGTGGAGCATATGCTGCCGACCAACATTCTCCAACCAGCTCTGTCCTGAGCTTTCCTTTCTGCTTCTTCCTAAGTGATGTTCATCCTTTTCATGTCTGCCACCGATTCCCGATGCAATGTGTTCTTTGGTCTTCCTCTTCTCCTTTGGCCCTGAGGATTTCACATTAGTTCATGTCTTGCAACTCAGTTTGATGACTTCCTAAATATGTGTCCTGTCCATCTCTAGTGTCTTTTCTTAATTTCTTCCTTACCTGGATTTCGGTTGGTTTGTTCTCCAAAACAGGTTGTTGATGATGGTATCTGGCCAATAGATCCGAAGTATCTTACGCAGACAGCTGTTTATAAATACTTTTATCTTTTGAAGAATGCTTTACGTAGTTCATCATGCAAGTTTCAGCTCATACAATAGAACTTTCTTGATGTTTGTATTGATAATTCTGACTTCAATGTTGTCTGACAGTTGGTTTGAGTTTCAAGTGTTCTTATGCAAATTTGGAAACGCTCCCATTACCTTGCCATTTTGCGCCTTTACATCTGCATCAGGCCCTCCTCGTTTATCGATGCTGCTCATGTATGCAAAGGTTTTCACATCTTTCAGATATTCACTATCAAGTATAATTGAATTAATGCTCGTTGTTTTGTGTCTAGGGATCTTAATTTTCCTTTGGTGTATGTTGAGGCCTACTGTTGGCTGCAGTGGCTGCTGCTGCACTCTCCATCTTTACCTGAATTTGTTGTTGTGTGTCGGATAGGAGAGCTAGGTGCAACACCTCAGAAACCCAAATCCTTTTTCTTGCATCCAACCTGTCCACTGTATTCTATGCTTGCTCTGAGGTGTTGCAGTTTTCATAATCCAATCAGCCACCAGCAGAAAGAGAGGGAGAAGGGCGAGAGTAATTAGCTGTGTCTGACACCTGTCTTCACTTCGAATGAATCTGTTCTTCATGCACAATTTTGTAGTGTAGTCCGTCGTAAGAATTTCGTATGATATTGATTATCTTCTCGGATAAGCCATAATGTCGAAGATGACTTCATAATATTCTCCTGTCGAATGCCTTCTCATAGTCAAGGAAATCAATGTAGAGTGGTGAGTTCCATTTAATTGATTGTTCAACAACGATCCGTAGAGTCGCGATTCGGCGTGTTGATTCGGAAGTTGGGCATTGACTGGATCTCTCATTCGGTTCAACAACACTGCTGAAGACTTTTCCTGGTACTGAAAGTAATGTCTGTCTAATTGTCACACTTGGTAAGATCTTTCTTCAGTATATTGATGAGGCACCCTTCTTTTCAGTCTGCTGACACTTGTTCTTCCAAATCTTCCTGAAGAAGATGTGGAGCATGCTTACAGTTACTTTTATATCCGACTTCAGTGCCTCGCTCGTCTGGAATGTTGTCTGGCCCTGGTGGCTTGCCACTCTTTATTTGTCGAATGACCATTATGATTTATTCGATAGTTGATGAGTCGACATTCATGGATGATCCGTAGATGCTACTTCAATGACTAATGAATTGAGTGGGGCTGGTCGATTCAAGAGCTCTTCAAAGTGTTCTACTGTCCTATTTTGCTTTTTTAGGGTCTTATTGATTAGTTTACCATCCTTATTCTTTAGTGGTCGTTCCAGTTCTCTGTATTTTCCAGCTAACTTCTTCGTTGTATCATATGGGTGTCTCATGTTTCCTTCTCTTACAGTGTTTTTTTACTAGCATTGCTAGGTCTTCCACATGAGTTTGATAAGTAGGGTAAGAAAATTTGATTTGTGTGGCTTGCTGTGAATTCAAGATATTTAAATTATTAGTTTTCTGCACTAACGCCTTCGAGTCTGAACAGCTGAATATATTTAAGGTTCTGGGTAATCACTTTGCATTTACCTAACTTTTCTCATGAATGACATGTAAGCAAGGTACTGTACCTTGATTTAGTTCACATAATAACTATAAATTTTGCAGTATCAAATGTTTTTTTTAATTCTATTAACTTTTTCTTATGATATTTTTTTCTTCACATCGACAACTTTGGTGGCGTCAAGTATGAAGTTCTTCTTCATATTTTCTCCTATTTGGATTTAAGATGTTTATTTCGATGTGCATGTGTATCACGGTAAGTTTGTGAGCGTAATGTTTACGCTGAATGTCCACAAAGTATAAATTTTTAAATGTTAATTAATGCTACTTATTAGTAGATAGAATTATTGATTGAGTGGTTTTTTTTTTTACCTTTCCGTAAAGGCAAAAAAGTTAGTGATAAGAATTTATTGTTACATATTGCAAATAGATTTTCTGTCATTTCAGTTTTTCCCTGTAAATATCCATTAATAGTCAAAAGTTAACTTGGAATGTATAACAAAACGTACTTATTACGTCTTTATCTAATAATAATGGCGATAATTTATTCACCCAAAACCTCTCGTGGGTACCGATCAAGATTCTCCAATCAACTCTATTTTCGTCTCTCCTTATCAACTGTTCTCATGTGCTACTCATTTCCTCAATACATGCCTCCAATTTCCGGCTAAATCTGTTCTTTATTCCTTCTCTTTTTTGGCTTTGACGAGTTCAAGTTAGGGCATGATTTGTGACGATGATTTTCGTATTGTGTCCTATTTACCTTCAGCGTTTCTTCATAAATTCTTTCTTGGCTGTATTTTGGTTGATTTATTGTCTACCACAGAAGGTTACTGCTGATAGTATCTGGCCACCGAATCCACAGTATCTTGTGTAGATAACTGTTTATAATTACCCGTATAACCTATGTATAATTCTGTCTACTCGTAAGTAGTATTAAGTAACTTTTACTATTTGTTTCTTCACGACCGTAATCAGTCGACGAATAGTTGTGGTTTTGTCAACTGTTAGATAATGAGAAAACATTTTGATTGTAACTTACAATAACGCATGTAGAGCTCCGTTTGTTAAAATTACTGTACTGGGTTTGTCGAAGAAATCGTATAACTGTCAGAAAATTTAAAAAAAGTCAAGAAATAATATTATGTATATCGATTGATGAATTAGTGAACTTTTATCAGCCGAGGTGGTTAAAACATGTGTTACATATGCCCGACCACCGCCTACCTCGACGAGCAATTGTGTCTAGTGTAGGTGTAGGATGGGAAAACGCTAGGGGTCATCAAACGAAAACATGTCACCAGTCCATGAAATCATTGATAATTGGGCTGAGCCATGTTAATAAGTGCAGACTACCTATTTGGGGTCCGCGTATGATCGTAACCAATGGTTAGAGACTTAAAATGACATGGCACAAAACCGTTTACAATGGCACAGATGCATCTATTCCCTGTCCTCCTCCAGACTGTGAGCTTCTGAACTTCCTATAATTTTCCGTTTACTGAATTATGTGTATATATATTTTAAATCTTATCTTCGATTTCTAATCCTTTCCAATAAAACTAACTCCGTTACTACCTCCACTACTCTTGGATTTCATCCGACAACTTCATCTCTATCTGTTAATTGGTGGGGATGGCCACTTGAACTAATATACGCATGTATCAGGTTCTACGTTGTAACTAACTGATTCACTCACTTTTTACAGTCTGGCTGTAAAAGATCGGGCTTACAATACTTCTGTGAAAACAGTTCTACTGTATGCTTAAGATACCTGGTCTCTCCGAGCTGAGGATACGCGGCGTCTCTCTCTGTATTCGATCCTCATTGTCTTCGAAGAATTGTTAAAATCCGATGTCAACATCATGTTAGTAATGATGAGATTCGGCATCGTGTTCTGGACGCAATGATAACAACTCAAATGATGTCATTATATTCAAACACTGGCTTCGGGCGTTCGGTCATATTTTATGAATATCATTCCTGCGATTTCCATATCGTTCATTATTTGCCAACGCTGAGATAAGTAGAAAAAGGAGATGTGGTCAGTTTATGACACGGTGTGGTGTGATAAAACAAATCTGTATAATATCAACCTCTGTCTATCCATCCTGACTTCCTAGTTGGAGTTCTCAAGACTGTGTAAACCAGTGACTTGAAACCTTATCAAATATGATACAGAATAAAAGCCAGTGGTGATTTTGTTTCAGTTCTCTATTGCAATCTTCATAAAAGTATAGTGACTTCTCTTAATGAGATCTTTTTGTTCGTATTTCCACCCAAACTCTATCTCCCGCCTTGTAGTTCTCGTTGTTTTACTAATTCACACATTTTCTTCCTCGATTGCCTTCTTCCTCTATTTTTCTCACAATGTTACCTTTGGACTTTTGTGGTGCACATATTTTTTTTACCATTTTCTACTAAATTTTGAGCTTAAATAGTAATAACAATAATTCAATGATTAGTCAATTTCAGGAGGCAACGAACAGTGCGCCGACACTTCTTATTAATAGAACTGAAACACTTGGCAGTGATACAATTCCTTTCGAAAGTTTTCATCATTTCTTTTAGTGATTGATTTTTTTTATACGGCATATTTAGGACTGACAATCGTCCGCTTTCCTTATTATGATAAACTAACAGTTTTAGCCTTTGTTTATTCCCAAGCTTAATTTTAGCATTATTCATTTGATGATTCTGTTGGCTAACATCAATGACTTTCACACTTATTCTGCTTCTTTTTTACCAACTTGACTTTTATAACTGTCCATACAGATTGTGTAAGATCCTAGTTAGAAACTGTTTATTATGTGCACCTCGTCAGTCAGTCAGTCAGTTACAACGTAGAACTTGGTACATGCGTACATCAGTTCAAGTTGCCATGCCTCAATAAGCTGATAGAGATTAAATTGTCGGACCAAATTCCTATATTCAACTTAAATAAATTGAAATTCATGAAACGATTATGTTCCTTGAAAGTTGAATCACTGTTATCAGTTTGTTTATAAGTTGGTAAATTTATTTATTGAATAGACTGTAAAATTAAACTTTATTCTCTACTTTCTTTTTATGTTTTTCCTAACCCCCTCTTTCTCTTGCTTTCATTATATAGTCAGTTCCGATGTCTTGTTGAAGATACACTAGCTAATGTAACTAGCATAAATCTCCAGTCATTTTGGCCAACTTTAAATGATTCAACATTAATTAATTTAGGTAAACGTCTTGGTCAAGTGAATTTAACTGCAAGAGCTGTAGCTGAATATTATACATCAGGTCAATCATTGGTTGCACCAATTACTTTATTACGTCGTCAATACAGAGAAGAAGATGATGAAGGAGGTAATGTTGATATCGAAAATAACTATAATGTTAAGCAAAATGATTTAAGCATATCTGATGAACATACTTCTATTTCTCATTATGCCGATAATCATACTAAAACACGTGTACATTTGCCATTTGCTACACGGGTACGCAATTTCAGTTCAATTGCTGAACGTTTACGTAATCATACCAAGATTTTACATTCTATTCATTCCAATGTTATGGATATATCTATGTCTAAAAAAGATTTTCCTACTGAAAATTCTACTGTAAATCACAATGGAAGTGATAAAATAACAAATGATACCGAGGAGTTACAACCAACAGATGAATTAAACCAAGGCAATTATTTAGAATCGCCAAATTCTCATTTACGACGTTTGGATATGTCATGGTGTGGAAATTATTCACAGGTCGGTTTAGATTACTGTTGGTTGTTTTGTATTGATTAATGGTTATCTATAATGTTCTCATTGTTTTGTTTTTTCTCCATCAATGTAATCAATAAGTTCCACAGGGTGATTGGGACATGTGCTGCGTATACCCAACCACCGTCTGCCTTGACATGCGATGTTGGTTGATATAGGAGCAGGATGGAAGGGAGCTAGTGGCGGCCAAACTAAAACATCACATCAGTCCATGAAGTCACTAACTGTTGGTTCAAGTCGCGTCAATAGTTGCAGACCACCTAGATGGGGTCCTCGTGAATACCGTATCCAGTGGTTGGAAACGTTGAATGACACGGCCGCAAATCGGTCACAATTGCGCAGATGTTTTTACTCATTGTCCTCCCTTAAATCGTGAGCCTTAAATTATTTTATAATTTTCTTTCCACGCTCCATCTCTTTTTCCCTTAACTATATTCTATATGTTTACATTTCTTGTCATCATCATCAGTGAAGTAACTTCTACTAAAATGGTGTTAATCTTGCGGTGCAATATAGGTATGGCAACTTGGACCGATATTGAATGCGTTGCGGATAACCACAGTTTCTTAAACGTTGAGTAGATTTTGTAAGTCACTAATAAACTGGATAAAAATTCAATAAATTCAATTCAGAATTTTTTTTAAACCGTCTACACACTTATCCAGTTATCACCGGAAATCCTAGTGTCAATGTCGGTAATAAACAAAAAAAGTGATATTTAAGGTGAAGCGGTTTTTTGAAGTAGATCTAATTTACTGTTTGTATTCGCTTCCGTTGGATACCATTGTAAACGAAGAAGAAATAGGTAGCTGCTTCATCCAACTTCAATAATCCTCAATGACAGTTCACATTCACAATCTCATTAGAGATAAAATCCAGAATCTACTAGATTTCATGGAGAATTCTAAACTATCAGCATCACTAGGTCTGTAGCCAATCTCCACATGGGATAACAGCCAAAAGAATGAATGAATGATATTAAGTTGCGGGATCAGAGCTTCAATTAAGTTTATTTGAGAGTTCAACTTAACCCCTATATTGCTGCTCCATTCAATTTTTGTTGGTCATCTAACATGGCCATCGTGAAATTGTTTTATTCTCCATGGTAGCTATTTAGTTTCTTCGCTGTCTAGTATTCTATGATACGTAAACTTCACTGCATTTTTCTTAAATCAGAACAAGAATTGATCACGAAACCAAATATGTTCCAGCAACAAGAACAGCAATACTTTAGAGTTTATATTAAATGTATATGTAAAATATCTTGTATTTTGATCAGTCACCAATGCTGGTTGATTGATTGATTGATTGAGATGGATCAATCTGCATTCTTCGATGCAATCATGACTTGAACGTGCATTAGTTAAAACTGTGTACTGCCCTAAAGTCTACAACTCATGAAAATGATTGATTATCCTACTTAATAGTTAGAAATCTTCAGTGACAATTAAGAATTGATCAAAATGGCACTTAGTTGTTCACTTTTCATCTTCCCCTTGATATTGAGCTTAAAATTATTTTATCTCATACATTCTATATATTAATTATTTCTCCTTGAACTGTATTCTCTATGTCTTGTTTACTATAAGTTATTTTACTACTGTTTCAATTATTTTGGTATTCATCTTAATCTCCTGATAATGTGCAGCATCTTAAATTGATCCGAATGTATGCTACATTGTATATGACTATTTGGAACTACCGAGTATTGATAAGTACTAAGAATTACTAGTAATTTCATTGTTCTTTAATAGAAGAAGATCAGTACAAGATTTTCCTGTAAGTTTATTGAAGTATCTACAACCAACGATTCCTTGTATAACCTTTTACATACCACTCAGTGACGTAATCATCATTGTATATTGCACATTCTCAATAGGTAACGCTTCAAACAGTCCACAATTCAATAAAAGTAATAACAGGAACTATTCTGTACATCAATTATTCCAGAACAGTGCTTCACTAAAAACTGCAGTGAATGGCAAGCACGTAACAATTACAGTACGTTAACTAATGAAATGATTCTGTCATTGTCTGAAAATGTCTTCATGTGTTAATTAGTCAGAAACTGGTGAGAATCTGATTCAACTTAAATTTAAGTTGTTCCTTCTAACAGCATCAGTTTGTAGTGGTGATAACAATTTTTCTAATTTTTTTCTTTTCCTCTATAGATATCACCTACAACGTTTGGTCATTTTCTTACTGATACTTGTCGTTATTTAATTACATTACGATTGTCTAGTTGTAAATTCCTTAATGATGATTGCCTGTTATATATTGTCAACACTTGTCCATGTATCCAAGGTAAGTAATCGATATACGAATCTGTAGTATGCGTTTGTTGCATCATAATATTTTAATATGAAGGCTATCATAATGATCTAGAGTTAGTTGAGTGGGGTTTTAACCATCATGTTAGTAAATGAAAGTTAAGTGATTTTTAAGTAATAAGCCATTGCCTATTGCATTACTGTTGGTCTAAGTTGTATTGGTTCATGCAAATTGGTTTCTTGGAATTCGTACAACAATCGTGATCAGTGATTGTAGATATTGGCTAATGTAATGTTGCAGTATCAGTCACAGTGGAACAAGTACATTTATTCTTTATATTCTTTTAAATCTTAAGTTCCATTATTTTTGCATACATATTTTAGTTTGATTTTTTCTTGTTGTAGTGTATTGTGGTATTATTGTTACTAATTTGTCGTGCACCGACTACACTGTTTATGACTGACTGATTGACTGTAGAGATATAATGTTATGAAATTTTTGTGACAATCATATCCTCACTGTTGACTTACTTTTAGAAGAATTTTCAAAGTGATAGTGCCAAAACTATTATCGATGGAGTTCAACAGTTCATGAAGTGTGACATCGCCAATGATGATCATAGGATAATTAGTGTTGATTAAAGTTGAAAGTGTCGACTAATGAATAGCAGCTCATTAGTCTAAAAGATAACGTGCTCATTTGGACTTCTGAAGGTCCTAGGTTCTATTATTCTTGCTATCGGGATAGCACAGCTGATGAGTTTTAGGCTATGATGAAACAGCCATTCAGTGCTCTACGATTCCAAAATGTTTTATAATTTATGTATGACGTCATCTCTCTTTAAAATGAAGCAGTTTTAAGATAAACTACCTATTTTAATTAATACTTGAACAGTCTGTGATGAATGTACCACTGGATTATACTATTACTAAGTGAAACTGTTTGTTAAAGCTTTTGATGATTTTATGTTCGTAGAACTAAACGGTTTCATCGTACAACTTTTATTATCAGTGCCTATTTCGTGCAGATATTGGGTTCACATTATCTCCACATGTGTTTGTTCAGTTCATTATGACGACTTTGCTTATGATTGATTATCCTCGTTTGTTTTTGTTGAATTTCATAGTAGTTGACATTTTATATGTGGACTGATAAATCTAACCTTTATCCATATGTGTATCAGTTGCTATTCAACCTGAATAGTATCCTTTTAGTAATTGTTTCTTTGTTTTTGGAAATTTCTCCGATAGAGAATGTTGACGTTTTTTTCACTCGCGTTTCGACAGTTATCCACTTATACTTTTATCTGTATAAACATCTGAACCATGCTGGTTTGTACAGATTATTTAGGAATTGAGGTTCTTACGATAACAGGTATATTAGATTGGAGACGTTGAGTAACATAGCTAAAAATCAATCTCAGTAATACAGATGTACTCACTCTTCATCTTCCTTTAGATCTTGTATTTGTCTTCGTACATACTCTTCTGTTCCTCATTATCAAACCGTATTTTCAATTCTTAATCATTCTCATTATCGTTGTTGCTAAATTATTTTGACTGGTAACTGCTTTCAAACAATTTCCTCAAATTTTTGATTCATATCGTTTAAATTAACTACAGTTTAAATAAAAATTTGGCACAAACTAAAACATAAACCTTTATAATTAATACAAGAACATAGTCAGTGTAATCAGTTAAATAATGGACAAAAAAAACACGGTGACTAGCTCTGAGAAATGTATGTCTGAGGTAGGAGTAGAATGATTAAAAGGTATGGAAGGCCGAATCAAGACATGGCATCCGTCTATGAAGTCTTTGACTGTTGGTCTAAACCATGTCGGTGGATACAGGCTACCAGGTTGGTGTCCTCGCAAATGTCTTAACAGTTGTTTAGGAACTCTAGGTGATATGACTCATAAATGGTCACAGTGGAGTAAGTGTATTCACTCTTTATATTTTTTAAGTTACATTATTCTTTCGTACTTATGTTTGCTTCATTCCTACCTTTAGAACTATATTGTTGTGTTAATTTTATAAATGTGATCCCGTCATTCTAATGTGGTATAACAGCTTCGACCTATACATCTAGTTCTACGTTGTTTATGACTGACTGATATTGAGAATGCTAAAGTTTCGCGAGTTTATGGTGACACCCAGATAACCGCTAACGAACGTAAGACCAGCGACACAGTAACAGGAAGCTAAGCTATTCCGTAGCGCCCCAGCCCAGCTAACTAGAGTAAGAAGTCCAAAGACAGCAAGAAGCGTTTATTCCACAGGCAGCCTGTCAGACGACATCATCATACACAACTCATGGGTATATATACAAAAATAGAGAGCGTCCTTGGAATGTTACAAATAGCGTACTAAAATAAACAACGAACCAATAAGATTTAGTGTCTTACCAAGTGGGAAACACGAACTGAAGGTGAGAAGGGGACTTTTTGGCGCGAAAACAGGAAATTCAAATTTACCCAATAAAATCACAAAAATAACAGGTTTGCCAAGTGAGTTTTGGGGATCTAACATCCCCAACAGAGAAGTACATCTAAAATGAATCGTCAAGAAAAAGATTACACTATAGTGTACATAACTAGTACCTTTTGTATTCATCATATTAATTTGGTATTTTTGTGAGTTGTTTATTGATGATATATTTGGCTAACAAAAAGTTTTGTGCATCGATGTTAACTGATTAACTGTGGCATGTTTGAACGTAGAGTCAATCAATCAATGCCTGTTACTGTATGTGAAGCATAGGCCGCTGACCAGCTTTCTCCAATCAACTAAGGTGAAATGGTGAGAGACTAATCGAAAGTTCATTTTGCTATCTGTTTATCAGTAGAGTAAATTTGTTTTCCTTTTATATTTTGTTGTTGTTATTTTTAGAGCTTGATTTATCATCTTGTCTTGGTATTACATCATATGGTTTCTTAACATTGGGTCGATTAATTCATTTACAATGGATATCACTTTATCGAACTCATATCAATGATAATGGTTTAGCAATATTAGCAGAATTATGTCAACATTTAAAACATGTTAATCTAGGTTCATGTATAGATGTCAGTGATATGGATCATGTATTGAATACATTGACTCGGAATAATCCGTAAGTAAACCACTATCGACATATATCTTTTAAAATATTGAATTGGAATACGTTTCTACCAGAGGTTTATGCCGATGAAGTCGTCCAGAATACTGATAAAAGCTTTACAATTAAACTATTCAACCCAGAAAACTCATTATGACCTAATACACCATATCAATGAACAGTAATATCTTATTTATATCCTGTTAAAGTCTTTACTCTGATCAACCAAACAATATCATCTACATAGTCATTCTTAAGTGGTTATGATATGATATTTAGAAAAAAATGTGCTTCTATTGAAGTTTGGCTCCTGTCAACTTATGTAATGTATTATGTACTTGGGTTATTCTGTAGTCAATCAAAGGACGAGTATATTACACAACAGTTTGCTGTAGTTTACTATGTACCTTAAGAATAGATAACATTCGTAATTTGCTAATATTTGGTCATAGATATCTACGAATCGTTGTTCATGATTTTGGGATCATCAAATAGGTTATCCTGGAGTTCGTACTGTAGAGATAGTAAACTAGCTAATCATATTATAGATCTCAATAGGTTTCGATGGTCAGGACATGTATTACGTATACCCAACTACGTTGCGTACCTCAACGTGCTATACTTATTGTCTTTAAAGAAGGATGGAAGAAATTTAGGAGTGGCAATAACAAAACGTGACATCAGTCTATGGAGTTATTGATTATTGTTCTGAGCTATGTTGGTAGATGTGAAGTATGTGGTTTGGGTCTGCATCATATTTTTAATCATTGATTGAAGATATTGGGTGAGATGGTAATGTGTCGATCACAGTGGTACAGATGCATTCAACCCTTATTCTTGCCTAAATCCCGATCTTTAGATTATTTTATGCCTTTGTTTCTATGAATCAGTTGTTCTCGTATCACATTCTCTGTATTCACTCGGTTTTTATTACCATTTTTGTAACTTCTACTAATTTAATGTTTATTTTTAGTCAGTCAGTTATGAACAACGCAGAACCCGACACATGCACATAGATCAAATTTGCCATACTACACTAGCATGACATCAAATTTACAAAATTAAAACAACAATATAATTCAAGAGGTAGCAATGAAACGAACATAAATACAAAAGAATATAAAGAGTGAATACTCTCAGACTATTGTGATCGATTTTGAGCAATATCACTCATTGTCTGCAACCACTGATCATGATTGTCACGCAGACCCCGACCGGGCTTACGACCTTTTCGATTTATTTGTCATGTTTCCTAAGTACTCTGCATCTACCGCCAATACTACTTACACGTCCATTCCTTGATATGCGATCGATACCACGAAGATTTCTATGGTCAAAGACCTGGAGCCTACGTATATCTTCTGTTTTCGTTACCCATGTTTCTCACCCATAAGTTAAAACAGATCAGAATGCAATAAAATGCAATTAGCCTTTCGTTCCGAGACAAATATATAGTCTACGCCTTAAATAACGTAAGATGGTAGGAACCAAGTGAGTTTTCTTAATCCATACTTAGATTTCACCAAACACTGACTCATTAGGAGTGATAAGACATCCAAGATAAGTAAAGTAGTTAACGCGTTCAACTACTTCACTCCCTATGATAAATCTAGGTGATGATACAGACTAGTTCTGCAGTAACATTTTGCATTTAAAGAAAGAAACAAACAAATCTTTGTTATTCAATGATTCATTGTTGTTATGGTAACTTGAATCAATGTATATCTGTGTCAATTCACTACAGTTTCTACATTTTAAATCTAATTTACGTTGTTTATCGTGTTTTCTTTTTTGTTTGTATGTTTATGTCACCCAGTTACTACATTGTTTTATGTTTAATCAATAATATTCTCTTGTTTTTTTTCTTTTCATATTTTAGAAATTTACTTTCATTAAATTTATGGCGATGTAATAGTCTAACAGCAATAGGTATATCATTTATATCTGAGTATTGTTTACAATTGAATGAATTAGATATTGGTTGGTGTCGTAATATTGTTTTAACACAACAATCAAATTGTATTGTACATTTAGTTAGTCGAGTTAAACATTTAAAAAAATTATTTCTAACTGGAACAAAGTAAGTGACATCATTATTTATATTCAAATGAAATTAGTACATTCAATAATGATAATGATTATACTTAGGTTGATATTTGATGTTATCAGTATGATTATTGCCTAACAACTATCAGATTTGCATTGTTTAACATGAAATATGTTTTACTAAAGATTCTTTTCATAAGACACTGAGAGAGAGAGAGAGACAGTTAATGGAATTTATCTCCTAAATAGAGAGTCATTTCAATTTAATGTCATGAATTGGTCTACATTAGACAATCATTAATCACTAGGAAACATTGGACAGCTGTTTTGTCCTTGTATGAGACTCTTAAGCAGTATACATCTACGACACTATTAAGGATTAAACACAGAACTCTATGGCACTGCGGTGAACACCTTACCATTAGAACATTGAGTCAGTTCTCAACGGTTGATATTTTTAATTCAGTCAATTTCGTGACATATTTGTGCGACCTCATCCATCGCCATCGGTGGGTAGCCGCCTCACACCTGACATGGTTGAATTCCATTGGTCACGTCTTCTTACTAGAACTTCATGAATTATCTCGAGAAGTGAGCTGATATTGATTTTAATTAGATGTCGAGGGAGTAGCAGTAACTGATTCTAGATATCATAACCAAGGGTGAACTTAATGATTTGAAATACATTGATCATTCATTTGAATAGTTTCTAACAAATAATCTGTTTCGATTGAGTTGGCTATTTTCGTGGATTGATATTTTAATTGATTGAATATTTCACAGATTGATGTTGGCAGGATACCATTAAAAACCAAATAGCATTGGACATGTGTTTTGTTCTAATGTGGAACTCCTCAGCAGTGCACACTCCAGATTTCGCACCAGGAGCTTTAGGTCGATGAACATTTAACCGTTTGCATCACCAGGTCGGCATCCAATGGTAGATTTCCCACTTCCATCAATTTGTGATATAGCACGATGATCATCGATCGTCATTGGTGATAACTGTTTAACTTCCAAAATGTCTAAACTCCACCAGTGACATCTCACTAAAACTTCAGGAACATCCTGAAGTTAGTCACTAGTGAGCAAATCTAAGGTGAGCACTACTGAGAAGTCTCATACTAGGACCAATTAGCCGTCCAGTGATTCATGGTTTCCAGTGGTACCTTATCAACATCAATCTATAGAGAATTCAACCAACTAAAAACGAAATATGAATCTGCACAAGCCATCTCAATTCAATTATTTATGTATCATGTAATGGATCGCTTCTTAAAGAATAATACAAAATACCCTCATGATATTACTTGGAGATTTTTGTACAGAAATGAGTTGCTAGGCTTGTGGTAAAATTACAATAATTTGGGAATGTAAAGAGTGTGATAATCATTAATGACTCTGTAGGAATCGTACAGTCTATGCAATAAGAATATCTTTTATTTTACTAAATATTTTATAAATACAGTTTTACAAAGTATATTATAATGTTACATTGAAATGACTTTATAGTTGCCTGGGGAATGGGGGCGGGAAATCAAACCAATTGGACTTATGCTATGACCGCGACCTGATAGATTTACAAACAATGTTTGTTCTGCCTAATACCTGGACACACCTTTAAGCCTAATTCTAGCTGATTTTTTCTTAGCTAGATTAGAAAATGAACCTCTAAAGGAGATAATTGACAAACTAGATTTATATTACTGTTATAATGACGATACATTTATCATCATCAATTAGATCATCAATAAAGAACCCATAAGTCAGCTTAATGATGTTTACCCAGCAACCTATTTCACTTGCACAAGCGAATTCAATTTCTTAGATAACCTACTAAGAAAACGTGATGATGAGTCAACAAGTAGAAGTGTGGGCAAAAATATCATTGCATGTCAATACACACACTTCTTCAGTTTCGTACCCATGTCTTACAAGAGGAACGTAGTTAGATGTCTGGCAACCATGGCCAGAAAGATTTACTCGGAATACTTTATAAACAATGAACTAGACACCATATTCACTATACTGGAAGAAGTAGGCTATCCACATAATTTTCTGAAGATAAACATGCCGAAAGTTAACAACAAACCTGAAGTGTTAACCATCAAGAGGAAAACCCTTTTCTGTAAACTTCAGATCAACAGGGACATGGTAAGTAATGTATTAATGGAGAGACTAGCTAGAGCTGTTAAAAAAAATATTTAATGGAGTAAATCTATGTTTATCATTCACTAGCCGACTGTTGGTAGATACTCAACCGAAGGATAAGTTACGTGGTTTTGCCACATCCATGTGTATTTATGAATCCAGCTGCTCCTACATTGGGTGTACGACTGGACGACAAAACCAATGGGTTAACAAGCATCTACCGTCTTGGTTTGGAATTGGGTCAGTGAAATCCATACGTAGTTCTATTTCACCACACTTCATAGGCAAGAGCTAAAGCATTTAGGTTGGTATACCACATACCATCAAAGTTTCCGGATAGAATCCAATCTCGCCTCCTACACATCATCAAAGCCATAGGGATTCGAATTAACAACCCGAATCTACGTGTCCGAATGAAATTTGTAACACCGCTTTCCTTTCCATAACCTTATGAGACTTAATAAACAACTTACACAAATCTTTATACTCTTTGATGTTCTTTAATTCTTATTCCATCCCTTTAATTCCTCTTTTCCTTTTAAGTAACCACATTATTTTCACATCTAGTTTTCAGCGATTATTATTATTTGTTGCTTTAACAAGCTTAATTTCACACTGTTTCCAACTGCATCCAACTTTGAATTGCTTTTATGCTAAAATATATGTGTTCATATTGTTGTTATTCATCTGTTTACCATGACTACTAGCAGTATAAATGCTATCTTACTACCAATATATACACCTTTTACCTATTATGAGTAGTTATGTAATCTACCTATTTCATTTTAATCATTCATTCATAATTTGCTTTCATTCGTTTCATATTCATTTATAAATATTGTTGTATTATATTTAAGTTGAATTGTGACTGGAATCCAGGACGCGCGTTTCGTCCTATTTGAGACTCATCGGCTGGATGTACCTACCTCCCAATGTTGATGTTCACACTGGTACATCCAGCCGATGAGTCCCAAATAGAACAAAACGCGCGTCCTGGATTCCACTTGCCAGTCACAATCCAACTTAAATATAACTTGTGTAATACCGCTATATAGAGGTAATCCGCTCAGGATGCACATATGGCAACAGAGGCTGACCAGTTTCAGTCCATTACAAATCAACGGGAAGATACATGCCTATTCTGCATTGTTATATTATATTAGAGTAATGAGCCTGATGATGGTCTAATTAACGAAACAATATTGTTTGTTTATATGAATTGTGTTTATTTCACATAATGATGATTCCTAATATCATTTCTTTCTTTCTTTCTTTTAGTTTACTGAATTCTGAAGAACTTCTTTTAATTAGTCAATATTTAAGCGCAACATTAGAACAATTAGATATACATGGTTCTACAAATATTACAAGTTCAGCTATTGCTTCTTTACTTAATCAATGTGAACAATTGAAATTACTTGATGTATCATTTTGTCCAGAAATTCATTCAGGCAGTTTAATTCAATTAAGATATTTATTCCCATTATGTACAATTATTGATTCAGTTCCAGATATGAATGCAGAAATATTGGGCGGTATTAATCAATTCCCTGAGATGATTATCGATGAAGTAGATGATATAGATGAAGAGGATATTTTAAGAAATAGACAAGAACCATTAGCTTTACCTGCACCAAATCCATTGTAAACTTTGATACTCATTCTTATCAGTAAATTAATGCCTACAATCACAAGATGTCTTATGTATAAAGTAATCCTGTGTTCAAATACTATTCAATGCTAAATCTGTTAGGTCGGACCACAAAGAAGTGTAACAAACTTTCAGAACTGTGTTTTGAGAACACTATTTCATTTATTCGAACTGTGTGTAATGTAAACATTCAGTTTCTATTATTGTTACGCTCCGCTTGCCCTATCCTCCCGTTTAGCATAATTACTGTTATTATATTCTCTTGTTATGGACTACAGTCAATTAGTTGTGTACAAGTTGTTCCTATTCACTACTACTATTTCCCTCGTTCTGTATTCATGTTAATTTTCTAATTGGTTTGTTGTGTGGTCTGATTTTATGTATATATAAAAGAATGCTTGAAATATAGATTCGATTCGATTCTGTCTGTCTGACCTATTGGCTCGCATTCTTCTTATTTCGGCTTGGGACTAAGTGGGCACAGGGCAGGCGCACAATTACCAACTAGGCACTAGTAATTGGCACTCGGCCATCCAATCCCCCAAATTTCTTACGACATAACAAAATCTATTTAAATGAATTAAGAATGAAACTTGCTAATATTCCTTTAATTTTATCTCCTTGTTTTATTTTTTTTTCTCCCTTCTCAATGTTTTGTTTTTTGAAATTGTATATTTCATTCTGAACATTTAAATAGTTGATGATGTATTTCTTAGTTAAGATTAGTCAATCAGCTAGTCACCACATGGCATGTATATGCACCAGTCCACGATCTTACATACGATTACCAGAATAAGATGAATATTAAAGTAGTAGTTACATAATTGTTCTTTAAATGACTTAAGCATAAACAATACAATTTGAAATGAAAAAAATGACATTGTAGAAAAGTATGAAACTATTTCAAGTCAGTCAGTCAGTTACAACGTAGAACTTGGTACATGCGTACATCAGTTCAAGTTGCCATGCCTCAATTAGCAGATAAAGATTAAATTGTCGGACCAAATCCCAGAGTAGGGGAAGGTAGTAACAGAGTAAGTACTAATGGAAAGGCATAGAGATGAGATTTGAGATAAAAAGTGATTCAGTAAAGAGATAATCATAATAAGCTCAAAAATTAGAATTTGGAGGAAGACAAGAAGTGGATGCACCTGCGCCATTGCAATCGATTATGAGCCATATCACCTAAAGTCTCTAACCATTTGTTACGATCATCGTGTGGGCCCCAACCAGGTAGTCTGCATCTATTAACATGGCTCAGCCCAATTGTCAATGACGTCATGGATTAGTGCCATATTTTCAAGTTCAAATTCTAAGTGAATGTAGTTAATCAATATCAATTTATCTTATTCAACACCTCAAATTATTAATTGTAATAACTACAGGGAAATCAACTAGGTACACTGCTCTCCTATTAATATAACTTAAACTAATGATTAATAATTTCATGATGTTATTTAACATGAACTACAATAAATTGATCTCAATTGAGATTATACTACTCTAAATTGTCATTCTCATGTAAATCACTATAGTAAATAATATACGCTTACTGAACTTTAATGAATAGAAGACATATTCAACATATCAATGTTAGTTAGTGAATAAGAAATTACATAATCACTATGTACAACGTAAATGTTACATCTCTCTTTCAACATGACCTTTCTTGATCAATGTAGATAGTTACGTTTCTATAAAACCTTACTTCACAATTATAAATCTATCTTCTTTGATGTCTTTACTTTTGTATATTAGTCGGATTAAATGCGGTAGTTTTAATGGATTTACTTAGTTATAAATAAAGTGGAAATTAGCATAAGTATAAACAATCTTAAATTGTCATATTAATTTAATGAGGTCAAAACTGTCTAGAGGAATAGTAAAGCTGCTACCTTGACGTGATGGTCAAGCTTTCGTATTGTGATGATCCAACCGAGCTATGTTGGTTGCAACGTATGTTTCTCTAGGTCCTACCGTGCTAAGCAGGCCTGTTGGAGAGCGATAATACTTAAGATGTGAGGGCGAAGTCGTACTGTTGATTGCAGTGTGGTGTGACAGCAGTAAGATGTTTCCCTCTGATAACCAGCATCTGCAGTGATGATGCCTTCTGAATGGATGGAAGGGGTTAAAAAAGATCGACCTTAAAAATGTTACACTTCACCTTACTCCACTGATTTCCATCTCCGGCAGTAAGGCCTTCTAAATAACAGAGCTAACACCTCAAAAATGTCCCTTAATAAGGCTGTGCGTGATCGGCCTCAAGCAGTTGTCCCTTGGGCCATGCGATCGCGCTCCCAGGTCACTATGACCAACACTAACCCAGTTTTCTTTTCAGGTACCTCAAGAAGTAATATGCTTCCATTGTATGAGCAGCCAGGAAGTGACAACCACCCTCATACCTCTAACAGCACAAAAATCATTTTGTTGAAGAATAAATTCCATCATCAACTCCTAATAACTCTCTTATTCGCATGCTTAATCCTTCTAGAATAACATTATCAACTCGCGCCTTCAATGCTAATGGTTTAAGTTCATGAAACGTTATTCCGGGTCTCCTGAAACCCCGCATTAAACAGGCTAGAATTTGGGAACTGGACGTAATCCCATCTGACTGGTCTCGAACGCTAATCGTCCCAATCTGTAAGAAAGGATAGAAGTCCACTTGTGATAATTACTGAGGAATCAGTTTAACGAATATAGTGTCTAAAATATCGGCTTGAATAAAACTTCGACGTCTAACTAAAGCTCGTATCGAGCGAACTCGAGCAAACCAAGGTGGTTTCAGACCTAGACATGGTTGTATAGACCAAATATTCATATCTCGGCAAGTTCTGGAACATAGATACACTTTTAAAAGCCCAACCTCAAGACGGCGTTTGACTCTATCGATCGTAAAATTATGTGGAAATGTCTGTCATTGGAAAGCGTACCAGAGAAGTACATTGACCTTATGCAAGCTCTCTATTCGAACACTACATGTCGAGTTAGAGCTTATAATGGACTGTTGTTGAAAATTGATTACTTCAAGTGGTGTTCGCCAAGGTTGTCTGGTTTCTCCATTTTCATTTAATTTTATCATTAACATACTTTTAGAGTTAACACTATCATCGTCTGATTTCTCTGGGGTTGACCCTCTTCCAGAAGATAATCTTGTTGACTTAGAATATGCAGATGATATAGTTCTATTAAGTGAAGATGCTGATAAAATGCAAAATCTTTTGACTATCTTAAATATTAATGTAAGCATGTTTAGGATGCGATTCTCCCATTCAAGTGTAAATTTTGCTTCAGGATTGGCTTGATTCGGCACCGAAGCTAGCGATAGAAAGTGGAGTAGTTGAATGTGCTAACCACTTCATTTATCTTGGAAGCCTCACCAGTCCTGACAGCCTGGTGTCTGATGAGATCTCGGCTCCTACACATAAGGCCCGATTGGCTTTTGCCAGTTTGTCACTGGTGGCGTAGGCGAGACATGCGTCTACTGATCAGAAGACGCGTTTACTGTGCAGTAGTTCGATACGTTTCACCTTATGGATGCAAAACATGGCCGCTAAGGATAGAGGATATTCGTAGGCTTCTAGTATACGATCATAAACGTCCTCAAAGTATTCCTCGTGTTGCGGGGACCACCGAGTTAGGAATAGAATACTAGGTAAATACAGTGAGTCTACTGACGAAGTAGTAATTCTTCATCGATTGAGATGGTTAGGATATGTGTTACCTATGACCGACCACAGCTAACATCGATGAACAATCCTGTATGGTGTAGGAGTATGCAGCCGAACGAAAACGTAATACCAGTCCACGAAGTCATCGACAATTGGGCTGAGCCATATTAATTGGCGCACGATGATTGTAACCAACGGTTAGACTCTAGGTGATATGGCTCAAAATCGTTGTTAATGGCGCAGGTGCATCCACTCTTTGTCTTCCTCCTAATTCTAAGTTTTTTTTAAGCTTATCATAATTCTCTCTTCACTGAGTCATATTTTCTAAAGTCTTATCTCCGATCTCTATGCCTTTCTACTAATACTTACTCTGTTACTACCTCTCCTACTCTGGGATTTGGTCCGACAATTTAATCTCTATCTGCTAATTGGGGCAAGGCAACTTGAACTGACGTACGCATGTACCAAGTTCTACGTTGTAACCGACTGTATAAGTGTATAAAGAGCTTGGGGCAATTATGTATAAAGTGAATACTGGAGCTCATCTGCTATATTATCTAATATCTCCCGACCACTGATTTATTTAACCTCAATCAGATAGTTATAATACAGCTGCGATAAACAATCAACAGCTTCATGGAACAGTATCAAGTTCTAGTTCGGTCGTTTCTATGTTATACCTTTCAGCATGACCAGTGTTTTTGGATCTTTTTGTAAATTTCCTATGGACTGAAATTGATCAATCAATATCGCCATATGGGTATCCTGAGCGGATTGCCTTGATATAGCTATAGTTCACAAGTATTGAGTTAGATTGTGACTGGTAAGCGGAATCCGGGACGCGTATTACATCCTAACGAAAAGTGTGGCTGACCGGACTCAAAAGCCTAATGGCACAAAACGGACTGAGTTCGAGTCCCGATGTCAGCATCAACATTAAGATGCAGGTTAATTCAGCTGACAAATCCCAAGACATGCGTCCTGAATTCTGCTTGCCAGTCACAATCCAACTCAATACTTTCAGCATGGCTTACATAATAAGGATGAATTGTATAAACACCGTGTTTATGTATACTTTTATATTTTAGCATATACTTTCATCAATGAGTTTTAAATGATAAAAATTATGAAATGAATGATTAAAATAATCATACTACTGAAAACATTATAAGCATATATGCTAGAAAGTAAGTAATACACAAATATGAATATTGATTGTAGGAATAAAATAAAACATATAATCATCATTAATGCTTACTATGAATATGTCTAATTTAGTGATTATTATTATTTAAAAAAAGTGTCAATAACGAAGAAAATGGCATTAGAAACGTAGATGTCTGTAGATTGTCTACTATTTTATTATAAGTAGTATAATTAGAAACGGCAATAGTAATATAAACTAATGAATAAATGATTATTGTTAAGAATAAACAGATAAATCCATTGATTGATATATTTTCTAATTATCAATAACTATGCAGTATGACTACAATGACAACATACACACACACATACACACAATGATGAGTTCAAGATCAATTGTCAATGATTCAGATGGGTAGCTTCGATTTAGAAACAAAAAAATAAAAATGAAAGTTAAGCAATTACACAAGATATTGTATGGAGAGACAACAGGAAAGTGAAAGAAGAACGATTAATCAATGTATTTTTCATTAATTAGGCCTTTTCAATTTATTTTCCTGTTATGACTAGATGAATTTAAGGACAATGCATGATAACATCACGAAGTATCGAGACAGGTTGATTATCATGTGTTGATGTGATTGTAGCATCTTCCAAGAGAACATCGACTATTTCACAATTGGATGGAGTGTCTGTAATAATAGACAGGAAAAAGAAAAAACATCAACTAGACATAGATTGCATAGAATAATTCATCGAAAACTGAAAGTTACTAGACTATGTGATAAACTGAGGTGTGGCATTCCTAGAATCGACCTTTAATAACTACTTCTTTTCGTTGTGAGAATGCAGAAGTACACTTTACTGCTTTTATACTACAATACAGTCGATTGTATGATTTCTCAGACGTTAGGTTCCTTAATTTTCGTCTTATAGCTATTCGGACGACCTGCTTGGTATGCTAGAACTTAAATCAACAAGTTTTACAACCAACAAAGCTCGTTGGATCATCATGAGATATGTTAGCTAAGGTTGATCAACATCAAAACCGGATAGTTCAACTATGTGTGATTTGCTTCAATGTTGTATAGGATTAAATACTTAAAACCGGTTCATAGAACTTACATGTAACAAATGCGTCTTAATGCTGTAAATCAAATATAAGGAAATAACGAATATACCAGCTGTTTGTATGAATGCTTAATGCTAATTTTTCTATGATTCAGATAAGTATATAGGGGAATTCGAAACTCTGATGTCTATGTAGCGATAGCTTAATGATTGCAAGGTTCGACTTCTGCTTCGTCGATTTTAGTTTAAACTGGCGACTAGGGTATCACAAGCAGCCAAGCAAAAATAATGTAACGAGAAGTGCAATACTTAAACTTAGGGATTGAGTTTCCAGTTAATGAATTTACCGAAAATATCTTAATAGCGTTTAACACTCGCTGAATACTTTTACGAATAAACTGAAGATTATCTAAAGGAGCATTTCTGTAATTATAGATTACGATATGATGTTGGTTGTCACTAAGCTAAAAGTAAAAACTACCTTTTCAATAAAAAGAGGGTATACCAGTAATTCAATCTTTCTATCATATTATAAAGGTTACTTGATTCCAAAATATTCATGGTCGTCAGTACTAACAGAAGATACGTAATCTATCGGATGCTAACTTAATGAACCATCAATATAAACCATATGGCGCCCCTAGATATAATACATTTTATTATGCAGAAGTAAATAACTTTAGATGTGATGCTATAGTGCATAAAAAGCACCAGTATATACTAATCCTCGATAGTCCTAACACCATATCCTTCTTATTCAGATTTCGTAAACGATTTTAATCTTCGTAATAGTTATTTTAACTATACCCATGAAGAGCTATTAGGATATGCTCCATCCCCCGTAAATCAACAAGTAGACGTCACCCTTAAATTTGATTTGAATCACTCTGAAAATCATGATATCTCTGACTCTTTTGGGGCTACAGCAGTCCTTTGTTCCTCTTGCGCTACAGCTTATTCAAGAATTAGCTCAAACACCCAGACTGCCTTTCCAAACCAATAACTAGATACTGTAGACGTGTACAGAAAAGATGAACAGCTTATTTGCTTCTTCGTAACTTACTCATCACTACTAAACTTTCTACTTATTAATGTACGCTCACTTCTTAATAAAGAATCTAACTGAAGAACTAAAGCTCTTTTAAGCTAAGCCATCATTTATACTTGCCAAATAAACATGATATTCTTAAGTAACCGACTCAGAGTTAGATATTAAAGACTATATACCATATTTTCATAACAGAAAGGATAAACATGGTGGTGGTTGCTTAGTGTATGCAAAGAAATACTTTTCGACTAATAAACTTGATGACAGTAACCACGATAAGAACCGGAGTTGGTCTGGATTACTGTTAAAACTTCGAGCCATAGTTTACTTTAGGAAAGTGTATGCAGAACCCCTGACACTTTAACTACTGTCAACAATCTTATTATCAATGCTTTTATACATACTTCTGCTCTAAACTAGGATGCAAAAGTTGTCACAGGAGATTTCAACTTTCCTACGATAAAATGGATGTTGGTAGACATTAGTCACATAACAAACAACTTTCTTACAATATTAGGCATTCATAATTAAACACAATTCTCTCAAACGGCATAATAACATCCTTGACTAATTTTTCTGTCATGATATCGCTCCTCTGTCAACTCAAGTTAATGAAAAACTCGGAAGTTGTTAGCATGAAACAAGCCTGATTAAAGCAAGCTCAAAACATGTTAACGAGGCTGTGCTGTAATTGGTTCATTCCTAGCCAACCAGAGCCAAGGATCAATCGGGAAGTTTCTAGGATACTCTATACCATTGTTTATATAAACTCTGGTGTAATGATTTGCTTGGCTTTTGACTTCTGCCTCCTGCTGTTATTTTCTCAGCGTATCTTGCTACTTGCTCTACTCTTGATCTGATTTGGGATCAAGTTGCCATCGTTGTCGAACCGTAGAATACTGAGCGGGACTAATATATAATGTTACCGGGACTAATAGAGATAACACAACATAACAGAAGAAATGGTCACAAAATGGTCGTATATGTTTTTTTCTACCTCCAACCACTCTTATAGTTTTAAAAAACCGCAAGAAACTAGACAAAAACGTAGACTGTGATCTCTTACCCTTTTAAGATGCTCAGATTGGAGCAATACTTTTTGTCTAGTAGGTTAACAGATGCACTAAACATATATTATGAAATTAACAACTCCTGTTTAGACTCTGTTGCACCGATGAAACTAAGTGACATGATTAAGCCAAATGATTGATACATACTAATTAATTATCGTAAGAAACTAAAACGTCTGTTGAGAAGCTACTTTAAGTCAAATAACTCAGCCTTTGTGTAAATTCTCAAGATTTTTAATCAAATGAAAGTCCATAGGTTAAAGGCTGCTAATGAAGAATTATTAACACTTCAGTGGTTTCAAGGTACAAAGCTTGGTAGATCTATGCAATAAGTGCCTTAAATTACCTCAAAATACCAACACTCCTTGCATTTCATATGATGGCTCAATCATAAACGACCTTATTAATATTACTACCCTGTTCAGTGATATTTTTATAAACAAAATCACAATCCAACTTTAATTAGACTTGTGGACTAACGATGTATCGAGGTAATTCGCTCAGGATGCAATTATGACAACAGAGACTTATCGGTTATCTATCTCGACAAGTGACTTCTCCTGGCATAGCAGTTTTGAAAAACTTAGGAGCAGTTAGGTCAAAAGATCAGTTTATGAAGTCATTAGCTGCGGGTTTTAGCCACGCTGATAAATGGAGAATGGCTGGTTGGAGTGTACGTAATAAGAGCAACCAATAACCGGAGGCACTTAGTGACAAAGCCCACATCCAGTCACAGTCACGCTGATGTTTCACTTTTTTGCTACCTTTAGATGTTTAGTTGCAGAATTGTTTCATACATACTTCACATTCCTTTATCAATATATTTTATTATCATTATCACTGCTACTATAGTTATTTTGATTCTTTTGTTAATCTAGTTGTGATATGATATAATAACTTAAACTAATGCACATTTGTGCTAGGCTGTGAGTTGATTATGATACTGTAAATACTGCTAAACCTAAGTAATTGAAGCGTATAGTGTCAATTAAGAAAACCAGGTAATGATGATGACCGGCACAGACACTTATAGGTTACAATCTACTCTTAACATTAACAAAAAAAACATTACTTACCCAATTTCTTTAGAGATATAGGTAACTCTTCTGGTTTAACACGCATCGCAGTAGCCAAGTCTATGCTGCGCACTCGGCGGATATTTTCACGATCTACAAGAAAGATATAGATTTTCAAGAAGTTATCGACTGTGGAGGCGAAAAATAAACTTAATTTCAATAGACTGAGTAATTTAAACATCAGCTGATCAAATTTAATCCTTCTCGACCATTTCTTAGTACACAATTTTCTTATTCAAATGTATGAGAACGAACTAGAAAAGGTGTAAGCAATTAAATAAAGTATATCAATACAGACACCATATTAAGTGATTTAGAAGCTGAAGATCGGACCTCTTTATCATTGACCCATCCACTCTATTCGAGCTGTTATATAATAATCACCTACCAATATTTTGAAGCATAATATTAGTTGATAATTTTTTCATTCTTCTAATACAGATATTCTCTTTTGAATCATAGTGTGAAATGATATTTGTTTTTCACCTCTCTTTGTGCTGATGTTGTGAGATGTGAAAACTTAGACTGACTCATCAGACCATACATTTTCAGAAATTAATCTCACTGGCAGAGCAAGATGAATAAAAAAAAGTAGCATAACATTAGTCGTAGTAAAGAAGATTAGATATGAAGAATGCGATTCCATAAGAAAGAATAAGATTCGTCGAAATGTAAAGGCATAAGATAACTGTAAATTCTCTATTTAACAAGGAAAATGAATGAATGCACCTGTCACAATGAGACCGATTCTCAGTAATGTCAACGAGTGTCTTCAACGACAATCGCTCAGAGTTCAACCAGTCTGCACCAACCAACACGCTACAAATCAACAGTCAATGACTTAATGAATTGTTATTATGTTTTGGTTTAACCATCCCTAGTCTTTTCCCTTTCTACTCCTACACCAGCTAATATCGTGCGTCGAGGTAGGCAATGTGATCCACGATATGTAATACACGTTACAATTGATTTGATAGCTGAAAAAGATAAGTCATTATTGATTCGAAAATGATAGACCGATAGTAACCAATCGTATGATATGCAATGACGTTTATTCGTCCACTGATATTTCATATAAGTACGTTAATGTAATAGATCTAAAATTCTCTGCTTGTAGTTTGTGGTCATGTATTTTTTAAATTTACGCTGGGGGGTCCAAATCAGTAATCGTTCCTTGTGAGCAGTTATAACTCGATTATGTAGTATCATTACGTCTTCATCTATCGACCTATATTGTATTCTTCCATTTAACAATCTATAAACGTTCAAATTTATTAATTCATAATTCGCAAAACCAATTACAGCAGTCAATGTAGATTAACAACCTTGTCAACCGATTTACCACTTTACCCTAATCCTCTATGCTTAATCTCAGCACTGCTTACTCGATGGGCCTAGCGCATGCCCTGCTTTTGTCCTATACCGACCCACAATGATTGATGACAATTCCATAACAAGTGAGGCGATTGATGCATTCGACTTCTTAGCTTCGAATTATTAATTCAGGTATTGATGCAGGCCAATCCTGAAGTAAAATTTTGCACGGAGGTAAGAGCATTCTAAACATGATTGCATTGTTTTATCGGCGTCCACTAAACAAGACTATGCCATCTCTATATATATTAAATCGATGAGTATTTGGTAGAAAATTGTTGCGCATGCTAGATCCCCAGAAATTATTTGCTGACCTATTATTTCTGTAATTTGTGAAAATTTGAACTTCTCATTTTCGCTCCGAAATCGCACATTATTACCATCAGTATATGTTTCTCACCTCGAATGACGTTAAATCTCACTGATCTGTTTTCCCTTTTAGTAAGCTATTTTTGAGACGATTTCCCAGGATATATTTGCTGTATACATACGTACGAACTGAGTGCATATTTATTCGTCATCCTAGCTCCTTGTAGAATTCTATTTTCCTTTTCACAATGAACATCTGTCTCTAGTTAGCTGTGTGGGATGCAGATGACAGTTTAGCTTCACTGTGTCACTGTTCTCGATTTGCTGGTATCGAAGTATAATCGCAATTCTTAAACTTAGCAGAGGTAGTAGCCAGTCTTAACTGATATCTCGTGAAGTTAACAATTCTGATGACAGTCCGCATAAGATGATTCAATCAGAAGTGTTAGACCCTGACACAATTTATGTACTCCATCGGTCATATTTCACTGACAAACACCAGCACAATCGGATGCTGTTTTCAAGGCAAAAACATCATGACGCCGATACGTATCTCTACGTCATGAAACTCGAAAAAGAGGGAATACTAAATCAATCACTTAATATAAAACATTGATAAAAAGACATCTTGTAGGTTTTAGCATGTGACATCAATGAATACTTCAACAGCAACCCAATCACTACAAACTGAACACCGATTTAATCAATAATAGTATACATCATAAATTAATTTACAATGAATTAGTACATACTGCGTCTGTACTACGACCATTGATATTTACATAATAACAATAAGTAAAACTTTATAAACAGATCAAACAATCACCATCATAAATACTAATCCTTAAAATCAGTAACCATAATTGTATAGCATAAATAAAGAGTAATAATTTTTATTCACATTCAAAAATACAAAATAATTTCACTATTATTATCAAATGTCATAACACTATTAATATGAATTAACATGTAACAAACATAAAAATAATGATGACTATAATGCATGTCGACTACACAGTTATACAGTGTCAGCTGTAATAGACTATATTGTAGCTCTACATAACAAATTGACTATACTTAAACAATCACTGGATATATTTTAGACTAGTATAAGACTTCGCAAAAGTATGCAATCATAACTCATAGGGAAGATTGAAAATAGAATTTGCAGGCAGGTGAGATATGCATTTTTCAAACATAGGACGAGTAACTGTGCAGAAATTCACTCTGGAAAAACCTATTACTGTGAAACAACCGTTATGAATGTAGAAGACATTCATACGCCATAGGACCTCGATCATTCGCACACTCGAAGCATCACACGTGCATCATGAACGACTAAATTAGCAATACGATAAAGTTAGGCACAATGTAATGATCTAATATGTCATATCAGATAGCTAAAATTGTTCCTCTATCAATTAAGCTGGTTGGAGCATGTATTACATATGCTCAACCACACAACCTACTTCAACAAATTACATTTGCTGGTGTAGGAGTAAAATGGAATAAAACTATAGGAGGCCAGATTAAAACGTGGCAACAGTTCATGAAGCCATTGGTTTCTGATTTGTGGTGTGATGGAAGGTGCAAACTTCCTGGTTAAAGTCTGTGTAACCTGTGATTAAAAACATTAAGTGCTGTAGCTGAAAATCGTTCAGATGCAATCACTATTTATCTTCTTCCACATCATAAGTTCCATTGTTCTTTCATACATTGTCTTTGCATTCTCTTTTGCTGAAGTATGTTCGGGTATTAATCTTAATAATTTTTCCCGTAACGTTAATTAGGCATGGTAACTTGAGATAACGCGCATGTACATACTAGGCTCTAAGTTTTATATAATTGGCAGACGAAGTGAAGGCCCAACCACAAGCCTATAGTCTTCAAACAATTCAGTTCACATTTAGTGGACTTTTACTTATGACCTCACTCAATTTGTGTTGTAAGACCTATATTGAATGTCATTAATAGTGAGTAACTGTCTTTGACTTGACCGAGTGATCTAAAGGTTAAACGTTTGCAACAAAGCCAAAAGGCCTCTATATTGTAATAGGATAAACCAACTGCCCAGCGCCTCTGCGTTTTCAATAGCAGTCTAGCTACAGTCAGTTTGTGATGTAAATTACAGAACTAACAACCCTCTGCTTACGATAATAATATTGGGTGGTAGGTATTGTACCTCAACATTCATTTCGATAATAAACCGTTTTTTTATAGATTATTACAATCCAAATATAAAGAACAGTTTACAATCAGATGGTGTCAATGATAGATAGTTGGAAAATAGATCAGTATATTTCAACGATAGAATACTGGTTGGAGATTGTAGTTATTCTTCACTAATTGCATGGTAACTAAAAAATAAGGACACTTAGTTTCAACCAATAACATTAGTTTTTAACTCTGTTTCAATCAGGTAGTACCACTACTCCATACAGTAAAATAGGACTTAAAGCCAAGTAAACAAATTTGTACTTAGAAAAGGATTTACAAGAAGGGAATGAAACTGACTTATCCAATCTGTGGTAGTATCCTAATACAGCATACAATGTGGAATCAGCTGCCTCTGGCAATGTTCTCACACAGTTGAAGGTTTATAGCTTCTTCGAGAAAAGTGTTTCCATGAAAGCAAAAGGGTGAAAGTGAATGTTTGATGATTAAACTAGGTTGTCAACATAAAGTTTATCTAAATGAATAAAAAAACGCTAGTTCTAAACCAATGAAGCTCATAGAGCAGCATGTCTGAAAAGAAGTAATGAATAAACTACGCTTATATAATATAATAAGGGAATATGGATGTCAGTTACAATCACCGGTTAACAAATATAGATAACTTCCTACTAAATTTCATTTTCAATTAAGGAACAATGTAACCGGCTATTATATATACACATATGCCAAATTTTAAGCTGTTACTTAAAGCCAGAATATAATCACTAGATATCAAGGGAAAAAATGAAAATTTCCGATTTATAAACTAACCAGGTAGAAGAATGCGAAGAATATCCGCTTGATCACCGTTGTCATATTCATTTACAAATGGATTTGGATTGGGCGGCTTGACGGATTCATCTGGCATCTAACCGATGATAACATTGAAAACAAAAGATGAAGGAAAACAACTAATGTAGTTTTACTTATAGTTAAGAAGATACCTCTTACTACTATGCTAGAAAATACAACAAAACCCTATAGCAAGATTATCAACAGCTTCCATTATACCCAATGTTTAGTAGCATCTAAAACCAGACCTCACTCTAGAAGTCATTGATGACCAACTAATTCCATACTATATACTCACCACTTCTCGGAATGAAGGATGGAAGCAATCAACTTGTTGCAAGCAGCTTACCAGAATAGTAAAACTAATAACATTATCTACTTCTGTATACCAGAATTCAGGTCTCTAGATTTCGGATTTACTTGGTCTTGCTATAAGACATGGAGAAAACAACTGAACAGTCTCTGAACATCCTAAACTCGGAGAAGGCACATTTAATTAACATAATACTAGTACAATAGTGGCTCTACAAAAATATTACATCAAAGTTAGTTCACCTAGTCATACAAGGAACTAAATCTATGACCAACTCATCATGCACATCTAACACTTAGGATAGATAGCTTAACGGCGTGTACTCGATATCCAAGCATTGGGACTAAAACAGAAATTCTCCTGGGCTAACCAATCCAGTACACGTACTTGGAGTTTTAAAGCGCCTAGTTGAAACGCTGTCATATATCCACGTCCTTATGGGCTATGTCAGGAAAGTTCTGTCTTCACACGGCAGGAATGTTTTTTGGGAAAATAAAATAACGAAAGCGGATATCCGTCGCCTAGACGTAGTAAGTGGATACGGAGTCCACCCAGGATAGTTGAAAAATCTTGATTCAAAACCAATTGAATAAATAAATTCCAGAACCCTGAGGAAAAGAATGGTGTATAGACTTAGTTTGATCGCTGATTACCATGAGATTGCATCACTGACTTTTGTGTATAACACCCAAAGGACATGTGTACTTTGTAGTAGTCTACTCTATAATAATCTGTCACTGAAACAACCGTTATGAATGTAGAAGACATTCATACGCCATAGGACCTCGATCATTCGCACACTCGAAGCATCACACGTGCATCATGAACGACTAAATTAGCAATACGATAAAGTTAGGCACAATGTAATGATCTAATATGTCATATCAGATAGCTAAAATTGTTCCTCTATCAATTAAGCTGGTTGGAGCATGTATTACATATGCTCAACCACACAACCTACTTCAACAAATTATATTTGCTAGTGTAGGAGTAAAATGGAATAAAACTATGGGAAGCCAAATTAAAACGAGGCAACAATTCATGAAGTTATTGGTTTCTTATTTGTGGCGTGATGGTAGGTGCAGACGACTTAATTGGGATCACATAAAATCCATGTTTCTGAAAAAACAGATTGTACAACCATTTTACTCGAAAGAAAACATTCCATGTCCACAAATATTGATGAAAGAAATAGTGATTTTGTAAAAATGTTTGATTGCCTTTTTTTCTTTGATCGTATTTATTGAAGATATCATTTAAATAGCTACTGTTGTCTGACTCTCGAAGAGTAAATTTATTGTGTAAAGATTGCTTTCTACATGGGGTCACTGAAATCAATAAAAACCTAAATGATTTGAAATGGTGCTCCATATTATAATGAATCAGAATCCGAAAGCTACCACGTTAAAGCTACTGTATTTGACGTAAATAGTGAGTGAATTTAAAAATATGCCAAGGATGATTCTTTGTTTATTAGCGTAGTCATCTCAGAATGTCAGAGATATATCAAGTTATTATGTATCTCAAGTACCAATAAAATTCTTCATATTAGAATAAACTTACAACGGGCATCATATCCACTTTATGTCCACTTATTGGAGGTCTTGAAACTAGGCGAAAGGCTGGCACACCAGCACACCAAGACATAATCAGTGAACTGTGAATAGTATTATACGGATCCTTATCTATATACCAGGGCTCTGTGATAGGATAACTTTCCACTGAATCCTTTAAATCACTTCCATCCTAAGTAAAACAAATTGAAGTAAAGAGATGAGGATGTTAAGCATAATAAATTCAATTAAAACTTAATTTTTAATTACCAACAACGAATCTAAACTACGTGAAACGAGATGTATTCAAAGCCTTGAAAATAAATTAAGAAACATTCTAGTACTTTTCTTAGTGTTTAGGTGAAAGAATGATGAATCCGCTGGTCTGTAAGTTATGGCATGGAACTAGGAAGTTATATCTATTGTATGAGTTTCAGTAGTGCTACCTGATAATTTAAACCTAAATAGATGGAGGCCGAATGATTGGTACTTGAAAGTCAAAATCAATTAGTCAGAATTATAATAAGATTAGTTTCGGCACATTTAAGCCATAAAATACCATCGTCGATCGGAACTACACATTATGAAGTAACATGCATTAAAAAGATCGAGAACAACACAATTACATGTTATGTTTATATTAGAAAATACTCTGCTGTTGAGTGCACTCGCAGTCACACTGATATGAACTATAACCACAAAGATGTTTTACAGTATATTGTATTGATGTGGAGGTTTGTTGATGTCTAGCTTTTGTCATGCGACTGCCGAAGCAAAACGTGGCACAAATGGATTAAGTCAGTGACTAATGATCTGAACAACGCTGGTAGATGCAGACGATTTAGCTGAGGTCCACGCGATTATCGTGACCAATTGTTGGAGACCCTGAATAATGAAGTTCATAATCGGTCACAGTGGCGTAGGTGCATTCATTCTTTATTGTCCTGTAAATTGTGAGTATAAAATTACTATATAACGAGTTAATTCTTTTCCTCTGTACTATATTCTATATATTCACATTCCTATTGTTACTACTACCGGTATAACTTCTACTCCTACCAACTTGATGTTCATCTTGCTGTGCTTATAAGGTGCGGCAACTTCGATTGATCCACATACATGTCAGGTTCTACACTGCACATAATTACGTTCTATAAATAATCTACCACTTTTAATAGTTTCAAGTGTAAAGTTGTCTACACGTGTAATGGTCAAAATCCTGACTAACTAAATTACTAACAAAACGATGAATTATCGACAACATGAAGTCTGATGAATATCTAATTATTTTGCATATCTGAGTCCTGCTCAACTTAATTTGGATTAGGGAGCTGCGTAATATCACTAGTCCTCACATATGAAGTGTCACTTAAAACTGGGCACTTGGTTATCAACATGTTCACCAGAAACAATCTCACGTACTCACTGAACTTAATGACTTAAAGTTGAATGCTCTATACTAAATAACTGTCAAAAATGCTACTTCTATGTTATGCTACTATCACGCGTAAAACAGTAACTCAGACAAAATCTAAATTTGACAAAGTGAAAAATAATATATAGTCACCCAATACAAATAACTGAGACCTACTCAGATTGCCTTAGTATAAGGTGAGTAACCTTGTCTGAGTTCATTGACATCTTAAAAACTCTGAACACAAACACCTCAGGCAGAGTGAAGATGTGCAACCACCTTTCTCCACCGTTCCAATCCACCAGTGTGATTAGGCAGGGTTGTCCAATCTTATTCTTTCTCTTCAACTTAATTCACTGACGTTCTAGGAACACCTCTGAAGGGAGTACGTGCTAGTAGTGTGAAGTTGATACCTGGAGAAAAGTATCTGCCAGCATGGCATCTAATTTGTGCCTTCAAATGCACAGTACTTATGAAAGACTGGCCGCAGAGTACCTGATCCCACAATTTGTGTGGAACAAAGAATATTGTGTATTATTGTGTGTTATTGCTGGTAGTGGTGTCAGGTAAGGTCAGCCTACTCATAATGAAATCCAGATCGGCTTATGCTGAACTGAGCCATCTTTGGCGCCGTCGTGATGTGAATCAGGTTGTAACAGGCTGAAATGTCTTCGAAGAATTTCCGATATCAAGCGGCGACACCATGTTAGTAATGATGAGATCCGACATCGTGTTTTTGGACGCAGTGATGATAATTCAAATGGTGTCATCATATTCAAACACTGGCTTCGGAGGTTTGGTCATATTTTACGAATATCATCCCTGCGATTTCCGTATCGTTTACTGTTTTTTTAACACCGAGACTGGTAGAAAGAGGAGAGGTGGTCAGTTTATGACAGTGTCGCGTGATGAAACAAAGCTGTATAATACCGACCTCTGTCTATCCAACCTGACTTCCTAGTTGAAGTTCTAAAGACGATACAAACCAGTGACTTGAAAAAGAATAAAAGCCAGTAATGATTTCGCTTCAGTTTTCTATTACAATCTTCATAAAATTCTGACTTCTCTTAATATAAATGATATCTTTTTGTTCGTATTTCCACCCGAACTATATTTCCTGCCTTGTAATTCTCTCGGCATCCTATTAAATTTTAAATCTCATTGATCGCCTCTATTTTTACCATTAGTTATGTACTTGTGTGGTGCATATATTCTGGTGCCATTTTGTATGAGTCTTTGTATTTAAATAAATAAATAACCTTGTCGGGCAGTAGTCAAATCGATATTTAAAAATATTGTAAAATAATGTGAACTACATAACGTTTGGAAGTAACTTACATTTAGCCGACGAAGATAATCCTCAATCCTAGACCCTCTTAATTCAGCTCTCAATGGTCTAATATAACAATATTTATTTGTTCTGATCACCGTTAAACCCTCAGAGAATAGATGCAGGATACGAATCACATTGTAATACGGCACTTCAGATAGTGTAACGTTGAGAAAATTTTCATCTGTTGTAATAGATTCTACGGGATCTATTTTTAAAAACGGAATACGAATGCGACAAATTGATCGATGTGAGTTGGCTTTATGATTAAGTGAAGCCAATGGTCTGTAGCCAAGGATGTACAGTAGGAGAAATACACTAGCGACCATTAACAAGGTGAATAAGACAAATAGTGAGCCCAGTATGAATGGGCGACTACGACTAGAACGTCTAGATGGCGGTGATCCATAAACTTCCGATCCAACAGGTGGACGAAGAACAAGCGGCTCACACTAAACGCAGTAAAAAAAACAACAAGGATAAGCTCGTAATGTTTATGCAAATATGTAAGCCAGTAATCGCCTATCACCAATTCAAAGCGAAAGAAATACGTAACAAACTAAGGAGATCTACTTCTAAAAACAACTGGTATTGAACGAGTACAACAATCGGCTTGATACATTACAAATGGTTCGTCTTACACGGCGACACTAAGGACTATTAACAGAAATACTAGGTGATCGTTGAGCCGTGACCAACGTCATGTTTGTCTAGTCTTTTGTAACGATGATGGAATACTATCGACCAAGTTGAGGCATGGCTACTAGCCTAAGTGACTTGATATCACTTGCACTGTTATGAAGTGTGGTTTCCAATGTTTAGATTCTATCAACAGTACCAAATGGTCCACTTTCAAATTCTATTTTAGATCGTACTATCGATATGTCAACTTGAGTAGTGAAAGACACATCTCGTGCTACCTTCTTAAAACAAGCCACCCAATGACTGGGCTTGTGTTCATCTGTCACCTTCAATGTGCTAAGAAATATCTATTTAAAGCAACTGCACAAGGTAGCACGCCAAGTAAAAGCTTTAATCCCATCCACGACCGTCCTCAAAATATAACAGGCAACTACATCACAGTTATGAACAGTGCCTTGGAATGCAGAAAATCAGATTCGCTAGGATAATGAAATTGTTTGCGTAGAATGACAAGTCAACTTCTACGTGCTAAGTGAGGACTAACGATGCGAGAAAAATGCATGTATTGTTACTAATGCTTTTTCAAAAACATATAAAATTCTCACTGGCCTTTTCTACAATTCTACATTGTCTATATAAAGTGAAAAATTATCTACACGCAAATACAAGATGAAATCTAGATTAATTTGCAGATTGTATGACACCCAAACACTGTAGAAACAGCAGTTGAGGCGAAATCACTATGATGGAGCGTTCGTATAACTTACTGGATCTACAACAACCTTCTCAAAATCCTTAACATCATCACTAAAACCCATTTTGTATTATTCAAAGTGTTCACCACCCCGTACAACTAATTAAAACAAAACAACTTTTTAAGTATAAACGCTAAACTGGCTCTATATGTGATTAGAATGTGTTTCAACTTGTGATTTTCCATATTCTACTATGAATAGACAGTTTTCAAAGGCGGTTTGGTGTTGGATATCATTGGCAAACTCATCAGAGGTGAAGGACTATGAACGATATATCGTGATCATATACTGACTGACCTTTCTTTACTATACTATCTACAAGTTTACTGACGATTGGGGAGTTGACTCAAGTTTGTCCTCTCATTCAAATAGCTCAATATTCTCTGCAAAATTCATTCGTCAGCAATAAAACTTGAATTCATGTATCACTGACTTACGTATTAGTACTAAGAGTAATTATGAACGAATTAGAGTGAATGATAGACCTGAACCATCTAGCAGCCCAAAATCTTCACCACTGAATGTATTTTCAAATAATGACGGCAGTGATTGACGTCTAGCAGCTTCTCATCGGCAGCTAACACACCGTTAGCTTTCACCTTGCGTTGACTACCAAAAGCTACCGCATGACCGTGCCGACAAAAAATCGACAGTAAAATCCCACAGTCAGATTTTACCTAATGAAACAACATTACTAAAGCAGCTTTCACAGAACCATTCGGCATTTACAGATTTCTTCTTATGCTTTTTGGTTGGGAAGCGCAGTACAACATACTTAACATTTCATGAATGATGTGCCACATGGTCGTAACTTTGCCTTTACATATATTGTTAACTACGTTATAGCAATCTCGGATGGGTAAGCACTAATGAAGTATCTTGGGCCAGCATTCAGTATACTTTAGTAATACGAAAATGGGGTATACTTGCAGAAAAGCTAAACGGAAAAAAATGTTTAACCTCCTTAAGCACATTACTTACAATCATGGCTTTACCCTCAAGAAAATAAGATAGAATTATTTTGAAGTACTTAGAATCACCAACTATTAAAATGCTGAGGACCTTCAGGGTACTGGTTAGTCACAAATGCCAAATGCTCCATTTCACTGATTCAATAGGCTTACCTACATTATTCGTTTAGCTTTATTTCTATTGCACAATGCACGGAGTCATATGGCTGCTTAATTTACATAATCTCTCGTAATTTGCACTTACCGATGGTTTCTATAGCCTCTTCTTCTTGGCCAAAACAAAAAAAGTTACCCATCAGACTACATTTAGGATGATAGTTATTGGAAGTTACATACGCGATAGTGCTTACGAGGTTATGACGAGCCTCACAAAAAAGATTATATCCTCAGACATTCTTTACTCGCCGTCTTCAGCTAACGTGCCGTTCATCGTCTACTGAAGAAGAAGGATGGTAGATGTGATGGGATTAGGTATTCTGCTTATTATACAAGATTGCGTCGAACATATACACAAAAAGCCTTTATGATAGTAAAGGAAACAATAGTCAAGGTGGCTATGCCGACACCTCCCAATCCTACAGCACTCAACAGCGCTACCATAGATGCATCTGATTCAGTCATCAATGTAGTCCTTTAACAACCAACCAGTAGAGCTTGGCAGACCCTGGGATTTTTGACGAGACGAATCAAGGTATAGCATTTTTGAAAAAAAACTGTTAGCCATGGCTGCGTTTTCAACACTTCACTAGAAACCGGGAATTTACTATTTTGATTGATCTTTAACGCTCTGGTAGGTCCCGTTCTATTTGACAGAAGAAACCAGATTACTAGGGAAAATTCAATTATATTTTTTACCATGGTAAGAAGACAGTGGAGCACGACACTAATCATTCAAATGCACAATATTTTTCAACATTCAATATAAGATAATGGGAAATATAATCCCTATGCAGAGTACGGACATAAATGATTACTTGATCTTTAGTATTTTAGCGTATGACTAAGGTTTGAAATAAACTCTTAACTAGTCAACCTGAGTTGCTACTCTAGCTTCCTCCTAGAACCGACTTCTTTAGGAACGTCGGTTCAATCAACATATCAAACAAAATTATCTAAGTACTGCCATCGTAGCTTAATGGAGAATTACTAGCTCTTTCAAGGCCTGACATTCAATCAATGGCAAGTAGTCTGTCCGTATTAGAAGATACTACGTGGATGACATTTGATTTTGAAACTTGTTATCTAACCTTGCGGCATTTACATTCTCCCACAAATGATGTCTGAATGCTTAGTTAACTTCTCCTCCTAACAGCGACCAGAGCTTGAAGAATAACAGAGGGTAAGAAAATAAAAAACGAAAATATTTGGGGAAGTACTGCGAGCGAGTTGCTCAACACCATGTTGGTGAGGTACGATTTTCCCATTCTCAGTCCGGCTATCAGGTGTTTACTCACCTACCTTTTAAGTTGCTCTGAAGTCAAAATGAAAGGTGAATCTACTAAAAAATATTGATGAAACTCAACCACACCTAAAGAAATGCTCTAATCTTTGTATAAAAGGTTAATGTACAAATATATATATATGCAATTATGATTGATAAGTGTTCGTTAGTACGTAAGTGTTGGGTTTCTAGAACAGTTTGCTAGCATGGAAGAAAATAGTCATGGTGTAGATATCTTGCGCTTGTGACTTTATTAAAAAAATCAATTACATAATATACATATGTATATTCATGAATTTGCCAGAAGTTAGATTAAATTGTAGACCTTGAAGATGTGACAACCGCCCTTTAGGATTGAGTTCATAACGGTGGGTACTGATAGCCCCCGTCAGGACGAAAAGTCATAGCAGATGCTTAGGACAAAAAATTAATTATCGAGAACATGATAGGTCTATTTGGGTTGAAGATATAATCTGTGTGTTGCAGACTGCCCACTCAATAAGTGATAGATATGCAAGTCATAGTAAAAATGTATCTTCTACAGTCAGCTAAGAAATGAGTTGATTCTAATCTTACAAGTTTGTAAGTCCTATTAGTCATGAGTGTCAGTAATAATCGACCAACGTAAGGTACAGTGCAGTGGTTTGAATTCGTGTGGGTGTAGTGTTTTTGTAGTTGTGAGCATTATGTCAAACCAAGTTATATATTAATGGAAACCATATGGCTAATGTAGTAAGCTTACCTGTAAAGTACTGGACAATATCTGCAGTTAATTAAATGTTCGAATGTCAATAAAGTGAATACAAACTATGTGGTTACCCGAAAGAGAATAGGTTTTAGCTAAGGGAAGTATTAGTCATGACGCATGTCTATGATAATGGTATTGACTCATAATAATTGTCCGTTTAAAGTTAACTGTGGGGAAAGCACACTATTTAATGATAATTTTGAGCCAGTTTATAGACCCGGTCTCTGGATAGTTTCATCAATTTTATCAACTATATTACGTGATTGCTAAACCGTGGCAACTTTATGTGATAATATCCCAAAACTAATATGAATAACTAGTCGTAGTGTTGATTTGCGATAAGCTAGAGAAAAAAGTTGAGTTATTTTATTTATGATTTACGGTTATTAGATTCTTTTAGCTTTTACGGATCCAAGCAGCCTGATTATATTACATTTTGCGGTCCAGAAGCATTCGTTTATTTAGGATTGTTTTTAATGTTAGGCTCCGGAGTTTATTTGAATGTTTATTTGACTAATAAATACATGATAGCTTAATCATTGTATCAGTGAAGCATGCTAGTACCATAATGCTGGTGACTTTATCACGTGAACAATGTTAAACGTCTCTAAGGGCAACTGATAAGAACAAATACGCCCAGCAGTAACTACTTAGATGGGTTCAGTGCCGAATTCATGGTCAACTCCAAAAAATTGTTGATTTCAAATACCACAGAAACAACACAACGTATGAGTAAGTTAGTTTGTCGTGTAATTTTATATACAGTTGGAAAGATGCCAGAGATAATATAGACGTTTAACAAATTACTATAGTTAGTTTAGTGATATTTATATATTATGATAAAGGTAAGTAGAAATAAGGAAAACCAAATCAATGTGGAATTTGATATATTTCACCTGAAAACAACACACTTATTTACAGTAGTATGTTATTAAAAAGTTATTGAAAATATATATCTTAGGTGGACAATGATTTTAGTATTGATCTGCATGATATATATTTGGCTAGTTAAAGTGAAAATACATACAGGTTTAGTGCTAGTGTGATGCTTGTAGTAAGTCAACTGACAAAACAGTAAAACTTGCATGGGTTCTTTTCGGAATTCATCGTTATTGCTAGGGTCCATTGTGTTATTTACGGTAAATATCTGTAGGGTTTTGTTTATTCTTCCATCCAACCTTCTCACTGCATACCAAGAGTGGGGAAAAATTAAAAAACAAGATCAATTTCGCAGGTAAAGCTTGCTCACGACACTCATGTTTATCGAAGATTCTTCGTTCTTTGGTGACTTACCTCAGTTGATAGGTTTGCGATTTATATAACTCAACGGATTGTTTAACAATACATTGTTTAAATACTCCGTATTAAAAAAAATAACTGTACTTTTCATACATCAAAAAATAATATCTGAGGAGAGGTGGGCAGAATAAAATATATAACGACCACTATTTCGATAACATTTTGTCGACATAGGTTGAGGCGAAAAAATATTGTCATTTAATCTAACTTTTTATATTTACTAACTTGAAATTTCGGAAGTCATATGATGACATTTTAGACTGAAACTAAAACGGTGGACATTCCTACCTTGATAATCGGTTAGGTTCATTTGACGCTTTTAACCACGTTTGATGCCATCACGCTTTTACTTCTTGATTCCGTGATTGTTTGGTCAGGCAAGCGATCTAACAACGCGTATGGTCATTCATTTTCTAGATAAGCCGGTTTTAGCCTATCAATACTTGAAATAACTTTAAGTAAACCTTCAAAAGGAGGGCTAGGTGGTGTTTTTATTTTGTCACATCTTATCCAGAGGTGCGAGCAACCGCTGAAATCCTTAGGCAAAAACGTCGCTCGTGATTAATCACGAGTGATAATTGGCTTAAGTTTAGACATTTGGTCCCATAGATGGTCAATGTTAGTTCCTGAATCAAACATTTTACCATCAGTATGAGGGTTAGTAAACTCATCTGGTAGTCTGAGAGTGATTCAAAGAATAGTTCTGCAGCTGAACATTGTGAATCAATTTTGACAACTGTCCGTATTCCCAACATAACTAGTGGTAAAAATTCTGTCCGCTAACTGAGGTTTGGACGGGTTTTAGGAGCGGCCTTCAATTGACGATGGAACCGTTCTACCGACCCATTCGCTTGAAGATGACATGCATTGCAGCGTATTCTGTTGTAGCCTAACAGTTTAGCAAAGTTGTTGAGTAGTTCAGATTCGAAATGAGCTCCTCTGTCCCTCATTATTCTTATGGGTGTACTAAAAATGTCACCCAGTTCTGTAGGAAAACTTTGGCCACTGTTTCGGCTGGGGTAATCGTGATTGGTACAGCTATAGGAAACCTCATGAACCTCTCTACGCATGTAAACAGATATATAAAACCATTTAAATATGGTAAAGGGCCTACTAAATCGATACATACATGTGCAAAACGTGCATCTGGTTGGGAAAAAACTCCGATGGGTGAATTTGTGTGACGGTTTACTTTTGTTTGCTGACACGCCGAACATTTTTTAACCCATTTATGTAGATGCTTAGGAAGATTTGGCCATATGTATCTGGCACTGATTAGTTTAGTCGATTTCACGCCATAGTGGAACAACCAATAAGAGTTATTACATACTAATCGTCGCATTATTTTGGCTACAAAAGGTTGAGGCACTGCCTTTGTCGTGTTGCAGTAAATCAGAATGCCTTCCTCAGGTGATGGGAGCTGTTTTAGTTTTAGACTAGAGCTTTTAGCTGACAGTAGGTTTCGTAACTCTTGATCATTTTCCTGGTTGTCCCTCAAAGTCTCAAAATTTACTGTAGACTGTTGCATTATATTCATTTTTAGTCAGCATAATACGTATGCTGTTTGATTGTATTGACCTTTTACGTGTCATATATCACTAGTGATCTGTGATATGAAGTCGAGGTATCGGACTTCTCGCGATGAATATTTATCTGCTTTCGCTCTTAATGCATTGGTTAACGGGTTATGATCCGTATAAACTATGAATTACCTGCCTTCGAGTATCTGTCAGGAATGATTTATGGTTGAATAAGTTACGAAAGGTTCTTGGCAAAAGGTAGATTATCTCGTTTCTGCTGAAGTGAGTTTTTTAGAAGAATGCAATCGGTTTTAAGGTGTTTTTAACCAGTTGCTTAGGAGTGTCACAAATGGCTTTGTTCAAAGCATTTACCATCAAAGTAAGTTGGTAGTAAGAATTCGGACAAGTTAATATATATGCTTGAGCAAGTTTATCCTTTAATCGGTCAATATTCTAAATGGCATCAGACGTGAGTTTGAATTTTTTTCGGTTTTTCTTTAAGTGAATCTGTCAATGGTTGCATTAGTTGTGAACAACCGGCTATGAATCTGCGATACAAATTTATTAAACCAACAAAACTTCTGAATTGTGTTAGGGAGCTTGGAATGGGGCATTGTTTAATAGTGTCTACCTCCTGTTTGATTGATGTAATTCCTTCAAGGCTTACGGCATGTTCAAAGAATTCTAGTTTTTCAACACCCAAAACACATTTACTTCGATGTATGTTCATGCCATTTTTGTTTAGTCGTTTCAACACTGCCCGCACATGTTGTTCATGTGATTTTAAGTTTGTGCCGGAAATGAATAAGTCATCTATGTACCCCTGAGCAAATGGCATATTTCGAAGTTGATTTTAAAAACCTTCGGAATATTTGTGTCGCATTCCGTAGGCCGAATGGTATGCGTACAAACTCGATTAGTTCAAATGATGTTGTGATAGCTGTCTTCATAATATCTTCCACAGCTACTGGAATACTGATATGCCTTGACTAAATCGACTTTAGTAAATAACTTCATGTCTTGTAATCCATTTGTAAGGTCTTAGATATGTGGTTTTTGGTACCTGTCTGGTAATTCCCACACGGTCTCTAATCGCTTTTATTTTTCTTTGAAACCGTATGCAAAGTAGATGCCAACTGACTATCAGATGGACGTATTATGCTTAGCTGTAGCAAGTAATCGAATTCGGCTTTAACTATTTCAAGCTTTTCAGGTTTAAGTCTCCTGAGTTTAGCGAAAACATATGTCCCTTCCGTTTTAATTATACAACATAATTTAAAATTACTTTTTGAAGATTGAGGGTTCGATTATGTTAGGTTTGAAAATTTCGCGAATATATCTCGGAACTTGGCAGTAGTTATCGGCAGAGTTTGTATTAAATTTAGAGATGTGATATGACTTTCTATACCTTTCGTATATTTCGTAGTTTCTTTCAATGTCAACCGTTGTCTTTTAGCGTCAACTAGAAATTCATATCTCTCTAAAAAGTCCATTTCCAATATTGCCAGATCTAGATCGGCTACAGTGGAAACTCAATGTAATCGCCTTCTAAACCACAAATCTAGCGTCAATGTTTTCTTCCCAAACGTCACGATTTCAGTCTTATTGGCAGCTTGAAGTATAACTGAGGAAATTTCTTGACCACGCTTGGTTTAAATCTGAGGAATGATGCTAAGTGCAGCGCCAGTATCTACCAAAAAGTTCAAGCCTGAACTTTTGTCTTTAACATAAAACAAGCAACTGTTTAGGCACCGCTCCTCAGTCTTCGCAACCTGGGGAGGGGTTATTCGTTTTCCATATTCTTTGAGTGTTTGGGCCAAGCGCATGGTTGGCTGGATTCGGTCGATTGGACACTGAATTTCCAATGGTATCAACAAAATTGTCCAGATTGTCTGTACCCTTGTGACCTGTTCCGTGTTTGGGATCTCGGTTGTTCTGGTGGCCTGCTTCCGTTTCTATGACCCATTTACATTAAGTTGATAGCCTCTGTGAGACTTCTTTGGCTGCTGGTGGGGATGTGACTGAACATTAATCTTGATAGTGAACTCCTTCAGATCTAATATTATGTCTCGTGAAATAATGCTTTGGTTGAGCGAACCAAAACTCAGGGTCACTATGATAGAATTTTTGTGAGTCGGACCTTCGTAGTCATATCGGTGTCCATGTCTACCGATGACACATCCTCTTTTGGTTCGGATTGGATCTGACATGTTATATGAACAATGTAATAATGTAGCAAGATAGGAAAATTGACTAGTCTATTAGTGGTACCTAGCGATAGAAATAAAAAACTATATATAAAATATATATGTAATCTTAATTACTGCAAAATAAGAGGCTTATTTTTACGACTAAATGTGAAACGAAATAGTGATACGTACAACAGATATTAAATATTGTATTGAATTGATAGCTCATTAGTTTAGTGTCTTAGTATGTCCCGATCTATTTGACAGAAGATACCAGATTATTAGGAAATAAGTCTTTATTTTATTATCGTGGGTAGGAGACAGTAAAGCGGGATACTAAGCATCCGGACGAACAGTGCTCCTCAACATTAAAAATAAGATAATACGAAATACAATCCCTATTCAGAATAAGAAATTAAATGGATACTTGAGCCTTATTGTTTTGACGTATGCATAAGGTTTGAAAACAATCTTAAACTAGTCAGCCTACGTTGCTACAGATCAGAAGCCACTAACGTCTTCTATGAATTCATCCTCAGACAAGTACTTACCACGCGAATTCATCTATCTAGACTACATTCCTAGACTCACTACAGGTACGAGACATATATTTGGAGCAAACAATGTAGTCATCAATTCCTTGTAAAGTATAAATTTCATGAATCATATCCACGGAATCGACCTTGTTGAACTAGCTAAACATAAAAATGAAAACAATGACCTCTGGTATGAGCGCTCATCGGTAAGTCTCAAGATTTAGAAAAAGATTACTGAACTAGACAAACACACCATACATTTTTATTCTTCGCATGATACAGATGGATTCACACGCTATGAATTAGCGATGTGTTTAATCGACATCACAGATTAAGCCGATCCACTCGCCTAAATCGATCGTGGGATAGTTAACTTCAGCTTCGCACTTGCTACAATATTAACAATATTACATTTATCGAACATTATTTATTCATTAATGTCCTCTTGGTTTAACTGTTTATGCGACGATGGATTTGCTGAACGTTTATCACGTATGTTGTTCAAGGATTAGTTGTTCAGTTACTTAGGATATATATGTTTAAGCACAGCAGGAACTAATAGTGAAATACTAGGTTGGTTTTCTCAAGCTTGTAATAACTCAAAATCATACAGTTGAAAAGAAAGCTTGCGAAGCAGTCTCTAACTTTTATCTCTTTTCGACTATCTCTTAGGGGAATCCCAGAACGCACGATATAATATGCTGAATGAAACGGATTTCCAAACTTAAGCAAAGCAGAGTCCCTACAGGTTTTCCATGTGGTTTATTGTTTATGAACTAAGTACTACAACCTTACTTAAATGCCTGATAGCGTTAACTAAGGAAGAGTGATCTTTAACATCATCTTACAAGATGCATTCGTAATTATGCGATAATCACTAACATGTTTGTCAATAAGCAAAAATGCATTTTAAAATACAAACCAGCTTCTCATTCTCAACACCAATGACTGAGTTAAAAACTTCCACAAAAAGTGTTAACGTATCCGAGGAATATAAAGCATAATCTAGTAAGTACTCTGACTAGTAGTTTATAAGGTTACAATAAATCCGTCATACATTAGCTGGTTCTGTTACCTACAGGTTCAATTACCAGTCATCCAGTAATAACACTAATTTGTAAGTGTTTCCAGTTCATGAGTTCTTTGATACAACAACTACTGAATTCGATATCTACACACCCTAGTGCTGGAGGCTTTTGATTATAATAATCTTGGATGTCTGATAAGTCACTAAAAAACAAAGATGCGTGTGTATAAAAGTTAACACGCTGTTTAATTGAAGGGCGTCATTTTTTATTATTTAACAAAATTCATAGTTCTGTAAGATGTTCCACCTTCAAGACGGTCGTTTTGATTAAACTGAAAATTTTCAGCTGTAGTATATCTAGAGTATTGACTTTTTAGTACTTATTGGTGCATAAGTCATATATTTTTTTCTAACTTGGTTTGAATCCCCTGATTCTCCCGCAAACTAGTGGCATATATACTGTTTATCATGTTATCGAAATTCTACTTTTGCTGGAATTATGCCTTAGTTCTTACTAGTGCCTTATTGTCAGCTTTTTGTTTAGTCTTTAGAACTAGCCTTAATCTGTCACTATTTGTAATAACCGCAAAAGATGATGCTTGCACAATCTGTCTTCGAATTGTGGGCGATAATTCTAAAACAATGGAATCCAGTGTGTTCACCAAATAGACTTACAGCTTTTGTAATCCCAAACTACAGCTAAGGTATAATAAGATTATTTTTTATTTTTATTCTCAAATAAATAAATTGAGGATAAGTATTGCGAAGACACAATTTTAAGTTTTATCAGAAAAACACATGTATGCAATGGTTGAAATAGGTTCATATGGCTAAACAAAATTCGAAATGAGATGCCAATTCGCAATATTCTGTGTGACAAAAAAATCAGCAGGTATTTGTGGCGTTAACACAGAGTAGACAGGTAAATTGAAAAAATATCATTCACACAATAATTGAAAAGTCAAACAGTGTAAGTGCCAATGTGTTAGTGAAAGACTATATTTCTTTATTGTGAAGGCTTAGATTCATGTTTCAGCTGCGGCACATGTAAATATATCCACTTTGACTACATTTTGGTGTCAAATTTTAGTTCATTTGCATAGCATGTAGAGCTCTTCTTGTATTGTTATTGTGATTGCATTTTCTTTGATGGAAGGTAAAAATCAGTAGGCCATTTTTAAGTCGTTGGTAAAAGGAAAGTTTGAACCTTATGTAAACTGCAGGCCAACAGGATCGATAAAAAGAAGGAATGGTGGTTCAATAACACTTCCATGTATAACTAAATTAACTGTATTTACTTGCTTTGAAAAGGCAAGACCCGAACTTTGCAAATATATTGATTTTCAGTTGGAATTAGTTTGAACCGGCTTAGCGGTGAGTCCTATGTACCAAAAGAGGGAAGTTTTGAAAAACAAATGTTGTAGAAAACACTCGAATGCTTGGTAAAGTGACAGACATGACTTTCACGGTCGAATTTGAGCGATTATAACATTACTCTGAAAGCCCTAATCGGGATGAATCAGTCATGGCCCTCTAGACCGGAACCAACGATTTTTCCTTACATTCTTGTGATTTATATTGAGAATTATAAATTAAGACTCATTGTAATATGTCTCCTCACAGTAATCTTTGGTAAACGACAAAATATTTATCCTTTCAAACTATATACATATAATATTAAGACTAAATCATAACCCGAAAAGCATTGAGGAATCCGCAGTTTTTAATAATATATTTATATCTGAAATCAAAGAATTATACAGGATATTTTATTGTTATATCACTAAAAACTTATGTAAGTTATGCTTGAATTCTTCAGACTTGGTGTCACGATGCATTTTATATAAATATTTATCTATATGACTTCATGGCTTTTTTCTTTGATATTTAAAGTACGGTAGCAAGTGACTCCTAGCTAGGCTCCATATGGATTCGATATTGTCGGTATGAACTCCTCTGATGGATCAACAAATTGTTTCTTACTCACTACGACTCTATGTTGATACTCCATATTTGAAGATGATTCATAAGGCTTACATTTGTCACCATATATTATTGTTCCAGGTATGATGTGTTTTTCTACCAGCGCAAGAAGTGTAGTAGCCGACCTGTCATGAGTCCCACTAAAATGTCCTTTGTTTAATGCTGTGTATCATATACCAAAGAGCTACAAACATTAGAATAAGGGGTTACCTACGCAACTTTCTTCAACCTGGCGTTTCCTACCATAATTTCGTTTAGGAATCAATTCTTTGTCAATTGTGACTACTTTTCCTCGTCCTCCATATTGGATTTGTAAGGAGACTAATATGTTGGAACATATTTCACAAAAATATTCACTTCACTGAATTGCCGCCTTTCAAAAACATCCACGAATTAAGCGCCTGTTGTTACTTTAATCCTAATCACCCATTCCATAACCGAAACAAAGACTTTTTTCGATTCCAACCTGGCACGAGCAAAAAATATTCCGTTAGGATGGCCTTTATACGCCAGCACCCAACACAACAAAAGCAATAGCCATCTCGTGTCTCCTGAGGCTCGAAAATTGTTATTCCCCTGCGACATTAGCAATTTATTGCTTTTCTTAACAATTTCGTAGTTTGCAAACGAATAACAAGATTTTTATCACTGGTAAGATTTAAAACACGCTTTGCCTCTAACATGCTACTGTTAGGTGTCCACCGTGACCTTGAATCGCTCCCTTTCTTCCTCATTGGTTTGATCGTATAGTCATGTCTACCGATGAAATCGAAGTAGCGTACAATTATCGAGAAATTTTTTTGTGTGTAAGAGTTTCGTAACAATAAATCGAAGCGTGACGTGGAACATGCAGCTATGCAGCTGTATATTTTGGGGATTATACCGCCACAAATACTAATTGGGGGCTTCCAACTATCGTACGATTTCTTGCTCCCCGTAGTTACAAAGGTCATGGAAAAGACCATCAACAGTTGTCATTGTGACGATCTTCTTAACAGTCCTCCATATCATTCCCATTTCAGCATGGCTTACTTCCAGTCAGGTAATGCAACATTAGCATTCTGACAATGTGGAACAGGTGAACTGTATTACTAGAGCACAAATATTTTGTGGATATTGATCACCCAGATTTCTACTTGGAAGTCGATAGAGTAGATCACTGAGTTCTGTGCAAAAAATCGCAATCGGCGGTTAATAATGGGGCTACCTGAGAGGCAGGTCTCGATCGGTTAAAGTTAGTTCTGCCCATCCAATTGGTTTTCAATGACTAGCGGAGTGCTACAAGTTTTCATTATTGAACTACTTTCCTTCGTATTGTTAATACATGACATTCTTTCTAATTAAGAGTCAAGACCCTCCCTATACACTTGCTTTCTTAAGATCTGGAAGGAAGTCCAAGGTCCCTCTGATATTATGATTCTTCAAAACGACCTGGAAAGGATATACAAGTGTGCTTTCAGAAATTGACATCACTTGAATACTAATAAATGTCAAACGTCAATGGTAAGCGGCGGAGACAAATCCTAAACGGATACACCTGGTGGGTACAGTATTACCGCTTGCACCTCAGAAAACGACCTGGACGCAACCCTCTGTGACACCCTTCCCAATGATATACCACAGACAATAAAGCCTACCTAGTCTTATGTTTCTGTCTAGTACCTTATGCAGTCTGACTCTTGAAATCTTCCCCTATGTCAAAAAAGCACTACTTAGAACGACAACAAGTATTAAAAGTGTACTCTGTACAGTATAGGAGGGTAAGGAGAATATGATCTTTATGTACCATACAGACCATAACTATCTTCACACTAATAAATTGCTGGTAAAATTGAACCACAAAATAGGCATAGGAGGACTGATGTTTCCATATGACAGAATACGGCAAAGCTTGCATGATAATTCTTACTAACTTTTTCGTGGTTGGGATATGGAAACCACAGGACTACCTACCTAAGAGGTTATATTAACATCTTCTGTTGAATCTTTCAGAAGTCTCGACACACACATAGACTTTATGGGCACTGAGAAACAATAATGTAGCGGTCACTCTTATTCTTGACTCCGAATTAAACTTTTCTTCCTTTAATTACCTGAGGCAGTATAACCAGTTATACACTTCCCAAAACCTAGAACACTCCTGCGATCTAAACGCAGACCTCAAGGAGACACAGTTAGTTAATTCTGTTAAATAAGGATGAAGTTACTGCCTACTTATTCTTCGCAGGCACCATTGAACACTATTATGAGGACACCCCTGAGGATGCCCATATTTTTTATATTCGATGTAACTCTCAACATATCCAACTTCAAGATCAAGTTGGATAGGAAGAACCATTAAATTTCTGGACTTGCCGAAACAAATAACTTCCCTACCATCTAGGCGCAGATCTAAACGAAAGGCAGCCTACTAATGCTGACACACAAAGTTGAAGTTGAAGACTGATCGGTATATAATTACGAAAAGCGGCCGGTTTGCGAAACACGTTACAATTGCATTCTGGTTAGGTTACGTAGTTTAACCACTGTCCTATACTTTTAACTGATGGATGTGTACTTCTCTCAGTCAAATAATATAAGATGTACAAACGTAAACTATTTGAAAATCAATTTGTATCACATTCTTTAGTGGTTGTTATTTTAGCAGACAATAAGTAATTATTGTCTTGGGAATGATAGTTACTGACACTGAAGTAGCTTTCCTACGTCTAGAAAGCTTGCCTGAAAATTGCCCTAAAGTGTTATACCCCCAGAAGCATACTGTTTTTGGATAGTCATCCAGGGAGAAATCAATCAATAAAACCTTATCTCTTTTGAATTGAGCACTATGTTAACCGTCTATCACGAATTGAAATCAATAGTAAAATTAAAATTATACTTTCGAAGGATCCCTAGTCGAATTCTATGAACCCCCAGCAATAAGAACAATAAGTTGAACAGGATTCAAATATAGGTACAAGCAAACTGATATGCATATTGTCGTTTACAGATCATTCGCAATAGTTTAGTCAATCTTGTTGATGATTCGTTGTTTTGATAGTCTGTCTCTACAAAGAGATAATGGTCAGCTGTTTGAAGGAAGAACGACTACTTTTTAATACCTCTTTATGCAACTGCCACGAATAAATCCAGCTAGATAAGTATTAACATGAACGGATGTCTTCGCACTTGTGAAAGTGGTTTCACGACTTTTACCACACTTCGTCTGATTTATTTGTAGTAGTTTCCGTAGTAGAATCCAGTGCTGCGTGCGGATGACACGATGGATGTAGTTTCGTCTCTTCGGGCACTTGTAGTTGTTCCAGTTATCTGTGTAAATTGTGCCAGATTAAATATGATTTTAATAATAGGAATTGAAGTGCTTCTTTAGTATCTTGGGATATTATTCAAGTTTCTCATGTCAAATGGTCTATTCAAAATACTGAAGATCTATTGTCAATCATAATATAAAACTACCTACAGTCTTCAGTAATAAGGATAGTAGGTCTGTTGACCTGTATTCATCTTTGCGGTAGTTTCACCAATGTAGACCCAACTTCTTAAAATAATTAATTAATGGAGCTGATACTAATTATCCAGAAGGCGCGTTCCAATCGTTGACCACTTAATATGAAAACAGGATTCCCACTAAGTTTATTCCATCTCGGTTTCCGAAACTTTGAGATGGCATCTGAGATGACTAGTTCTAGAGGGAGAAAAAAGGTAGGACATATCATCACTTAAATCATTATTTAAGATACGGAATGTCAATTTAAGATCACTTTGTATTCTGGGATAAGAGGAAGGGATTCGAGAGTTTCATATGTTTATCATAAAGGAGGTTTGAAGGCCTGTCACTTGCTTAGTTCCTACTCTTTGAGCTCGCTCAAATATGTTGACACCTTTAATAAGTTAGGGACTTGTTGTTTTCATACATTATTCAAAGTGTGGTATCACGTACGTATAATTACTTCAGCTTCGGTCGTATTTTTATCTTTTAATTTCAGTTTTATCAATCTTTGCAATTGTTCCTAAACCGTCCGTAAGAAATGGTATTTTGTTTAGTATATCTGGGAAGACATCTCTGCATAATCGATACAGACTAGACAAGTGTTACTTTATTTGCGCCACCCATGGCTTTTGCTGGAGTTACGAGTGTTCCCACTAGCCGATACATTATTAAAACCACTACCTGCTAAAGCGTGGTTTTGAGACATGTAAAAAATGAATCAGATCTAATGGAGTTTTTCTCTTGACGCTGTAGTATCACATCCCCTTCCTTTGAATATTTATCTTGCTATATCTGTTCACCGCAACTGCATAGAGGTTCCATGAGATTGTCCTTTCTCTTTAAAGTAGTTGTCTGATTTCCTCAACAAGCATACGACCAATTATCATCGTACTTGACCAAACTTTCACACAATATCATTATAACAAGATTTGTTCTAGAACGTAATGACATATACTCGCTTTTTTGATTCGTGCATCACCTTAAGTTTTTAAAAATCTTGTCTACCATTGCAATACTTTTGCACCTACATTTTCTTAACCTACACGGATAGAACACAAAATTGCTTGAAACACTTCAACAACCGACCTCATATTTCATAGCATAATGTCATCAAAATATTATTTAGAAGTCCTATCCCAACAGGAGGTGTACTGTTTATTTAATCTTCATAGCAGTGTAGGATAGTGTAAAAATATATGTTACTGCTTCATTCAGCAATAAATCTTAGATTTCTTTCTTTTTATTGTCTAATCTGTTTCTTCATAATTCTCGGTGTACCTCAACTCTCATTACTTCTGTCCTCAGGTCAACTATCATTGTTATTGGTCGATTTATTAACTTCAAATTTTCTTTTATTATCACATAAAAGCTTCATTTTTTAAATAAAATGAATGGATCTAAGTTTGGGTTATTTGTGCGTCGATGTTTCGCACCCACTTACAACAATGATCGTCTTATTCAAGTTCCAACTGGTTTATTTGTAACTAAAACTACATTTTGCTTGACGGAACCGAAACGATATGCTGGCCATGCTCACTGGCAGAATGTGAAGCACATTAAAGAAGCTGGTGATCGTGAAAAATCTAAAAATTCTTTGTATTACATTAAGGCAGTGCAAAAAGCAATTAGAGGTATGAAAAGCATCATTGTTTACTTATATATCTAGATGGTGGTGGTATTCGTGATCCAAAAGTGAATTTGACATTAGCTGCAGTTTTAGCAGAGGCTAAATCAAAATCTATTCCTTTTTCTACTTTGGAAAAACAATTAAATGCAGATAATGAAGTTAAACCGTATGTAATCGAAATAAAGGCTCCGGGTGGATTATTTGTGATTGTAGAAAGTCGAGCTAAAAACACCGCGAATGAGCGTCAGCGTATTTCTGCACTTGTAAAACGATTTGGGTAACCTATCGATTTGCTTTGATTTATTTTCTTAAGTTGTTCTGTTGTTCCTGTAGGTGACATAGCTGATAAGTTCTTCGATCATATTGGTGTAGTAACTGTCTCTGCTAAATCTTGTGAGCAGTTGCCAGATTTAGATGCAGCAACTAATTTAGGCATTGAAATTGGAGCAAAAGAAGTCAAATTCGGTTCTGGCGAAGAACAAGTATATCATGTAAGTGATTTAGCTGTCATTAATTTTGAATGAAGGTATTATTCATAAGTCTAGACATACTTCTGTTCGGCATTGCTTTCGGTAAGCATACTGAACTCCATTTCAAATGGCTGTGTAGTCGCGAATATCCCCATTAAATGTGATTTCCGAATTTGTTTCATAGTTTTCTGTAGATGTTTCAAACCGAATTTTCGGTACTCGATACGTACTACATAGTTCAGGTTGACAATTGACGACTTCATGGAGTGGTTCCACATTTAGATTTGACTATACCTAACTTCCATCTTACTCTTACATTATTTATCATTGAGATAGGCGGTGGTTGAGCATAAGTAATACTTGTCTCAACCACCTCAGTAGGCCAACATCCATAACCTGCCCAATTGATTTATTTTCTTTCTCTATTACCATGCGTCTAATCTCAGCATTGCTTCCTAGATAGTTCCAATAAAAATGAATAGTGTCTTGAAGACACCATTTATCAAGTCCTGGTAGTTTACGAATGTCCGTTGCTTTTAAAGACTATGTTTTAAATTAATATAGTAAAACAGCAGTGTGTGCTCACCATTTAGTTGGCAGACAAACGTTCTAGTCGTCCTATAAGTTAGCGTAGGCCAAATAAGCTTTTTCATCGTTGCCAAGATCTTGTCAGAAAACAACCCCCTCATTAAGGTTGATAAGACTTCCAAGATAAGGGAAATGATTTATTTCAGTTTCTATCATTAGTTCAAGCAGTGAAACAGAGCAGTCGCAAAACAGAAATTTGAAGGTGGCAAAAAGCATCCAAAATGATTGTGTTGTTGCTTAATGTAATCAAAGGAGTTGATTTTATGGATAGTAATATTACATAATTAACCACAGTGTCGTTTGGTGGATAGTAAGTCAATTAAATATAATCTCAGTATGTTAAAGCTGTTTGGCTGCGTTGGTATTTGTTTGAGAGTTTCGTTTGCGAAACTAAATTCATCAGAAATACGTCTGCGATAAAACTCATTAGTATCATCTCTACGTTCGAATATACAGTCGCTCTTGCTAACGTGGTGCTGTCACGATGTCAGCAATTCTTCAAAAACTACAATGATCAAACACGGAGTTGCCTAGCATCTTCATAAACAGGAGGCAGAATTGCTGTCACTGTCTTGACGATGCCAAATAGGCTTCAGATTAACATAAATCGCTTACAAATGTATAAAATCATTTAAGAATTTCGTATCATAATCAGTAGTCCAACCCACAGGTATTGAAAACAGAATAGAAATAAAAATTAACTGGGATGGAATGGAATTATTAGGAACAGCATAATAAGGGACAACAATCAGAATGTTTATGTGAATTATATATATATGGCGTCAACGTAGTTCATGGGAATAATGCAATAAAGTAGTCAGACATAGAGAATCATGAAAACGTCACATTAATAAGAGTACAAAACTAGTTATAAGAAAGAGGGAAGGTACAGAATAACCAATAAGATGACTTTGGATTTTTGGTATGTTGCTAATTAATTTAAATATAATCAAAATTGTAATTGGGTGTTGTGGAGATTGTTGAGTTTTAACCTGAATTGGTTTGAGTTAGAAAACCACTGAAAACCAGGAAGTATTAGACAACTGTTTCGTGCTAATGTGAAACTCTTCAGCATCGCGCACTTACGACCCCACCAGAGAACTGAAGATAGGGTCTTCAGGTTTCACGACGAGCGCATAACCGTTGGACTACTGACTCGATTTTCAACGGTTGATATTTCTAACTTAGTTAATTCGAGATAAATTAGCGTGACCTCGATAGATAACTACCTCACATCCAAAATATTTTACCTTGATTGATCACATCTTTTTACTAGAACTTCAGAAATTACCTCCAGAAGTTAATCATTAATAAGTTGATATTGATTTTAATTGTACCATATTCAAACATTCTTGACTCAATACATTTTAATAAGTTTGTAACATCATATAACTAAAGCTTCAAATAAGTAAATATTTTTAAATCATTACAATTGTTTATTTGTCAATATAAAATGCTGATATCACGAATTGATCTGAACCAGACAACCATTGATCACCTGGAAGCACTGAACAGCTGTTTCGTCCCAGTATGGGACTCCTCAGCAGTGCGCATTCACGACCCTGTTGGGGTTCGAACCCAGGATCCTCTGGCTCCGTGATGAGCGCTTTACCATTGGACCACTGAGCCGGCTCCTAATGGTTGATATTTCTAATTCAGTCAATTCTTGTTACGTTTGCGCGACCTCATCCATTGTCATCGGTGAGTTACTGTCTCACACCCGACACGATTGAACTCCACCGGTCACGTCTTCACACTAGAACTCCAGGAATTACCTCAAGGAGCTAGTCACTGGTGATTTGATAATTAGTTACAATTAAGGGGGTTGTTGTGTCCAGTGCTTCCAGGTGAACAATGGTTGTCTGGTACAGATCAATTCGTGATATCAGCATTAACTAGATCCACAACAACCCCCTTAATTGTTTATTTATTTTTTTGTTTGTTTTAAAAAAAATAGTTTTATTGTGAAGTAGATGAAATTGACATGTTACGTGAATCACTTGAGAATATTCATCAAATTCCAGTTGTTAATACAAATGTTGTATATACACCTAAAATATTAGTTCCTATTCTTCCAGAAGTAAATGAAAAATTAAATGAAATGTATGAAAAAATAAAATGTTCACATGAATATGTTGATAGAATATTTGATAATACAACAATTCATAATTAAATAAATATGATTATTATGATATAATTATAATCTTTATTGTAATCTTTATCCTTCTATTACTTACTTATAACGTCCACTGACCACAGATCGCCTACTGTCGTTACGGGGATGGGCTGTAACGAACTGCGTATGCATTTATCCCCTTTCATTAACTGACATTGGGGGCAGGTGAGGACGTATCTCATCACGTCTTCTTGCATTCCTGGCCAGTAAGCACTCTGTCTCAGGAGGTCAGTGGTTCTTGCGACACCTGTGTGTGCTAGTTGGTGGCATTCGCTGACTAGTTCATGTCGTAATGGCTTTGGAATTACAGCTATCCAGCTTCCATCGTTATCTTTCCATGTTAACACTCCAGCTGCATTTAATCTTAATCTGTCTTTTTGGCTTAACAACGTCTTTACCTCTCTGCTAAAGTGCATTGATTCGTCATCCACTGCTTCAGTTAACGCTCGTCTCACCGTCCTAAGCGTTGGATCTGCTTTCTGGCAACGAAGTAGTCTTTCTAGGTCTATTTGCACTCTGTTGACTCCACTGGCTACTTCCGGTAAGCTAGCGTCCTCACACGGTCTTGACAGGTAGTCAGCTATTACGTTTCGGCTTCCTGGTATGTGACCAATCGTGAAATCATATTCTCGCAGGCGTAGTGTCCATCGTGACAATTTTCCTCGGGGATCTCTTGCCGTCTTCAACCACTGTAGTGGCTTGTGGTCGGTCTCGATGTGAAATGGCTGGCCTAGCAGATACGGTCTCCACTTATCTACTGCCCAAACGATCGCTAGACACTCTTTCTCGATGGTCGAGTACTTCTGTTCCGTTGGTGTTAAAACGCGGCTGGCATATTCCACTACGCCGTCATCCTGCCGAAGTACTGCACCAATGCCGAAATCACTGGCATCTGTGGCCACTGTGAACTGTTTTCCACGGACCGGAAGTCTCAATGTCATCTGCTTTGCGTTTAATAGCTGCTTGATCCGATCAAAGGTTCTCTGAGCCTCCTCTGTCCATATAAATTTTCCACTGCTCAGTAGTTTATACAATGGTGCAGCGATCTCATTAAAGTTCTCTATAAAGCGGCTTTAGAATGCTGCTCTTCCTATAAACTGCCTGAGTTTCCTTTTCGAAGTGGGTGCCGTTATGTTCTGGATCGTCAAAATTTTCTCGGGTAACGGCTTCATTTCACCATCTCCTACTTTATACCCCAGCAGTGTGACGTTACATTTGGCTATCTGTGACTTCTTTTTATTGATGCGCAACCTAAATTCCTCGATTCGTTTGAGTAACAATAGAATGTTTCATTCACTTTTGTAAATTTCTATTATTCAATTATTTTTGTTTATTGTTTCTTAAAGTTTAATGAAACAATAAAGAAAGAACTAGTTACTGCATTTTATACTCTTCTGTCTCTTTCAATGTTTCTTTATTCATACAATATAGTATTCATATATAATGGATATACAATGAAATAAATAAATAAAATCAATTGAATATTGATAATACTTATCTTTTAGTCTTATTAATTAACATGTATGTAATGTGTTGGGGGCGGGGCTGGGGGTTCGGTTGAGGGTGAAATGTTATGTGATGAAGTAAAGTTCTGTTGAGTACGATTTGAATTTGATACTAAAAATTTATCTAGCGACCAAACAGACACTGGGGAAATGTTTCATCTTAGTCTAGAACTCATGAGTATGCATTCATGACCTTATCAGGAAATCGTGCACACATACTCCAAGTTTCACCATCTTCGTTATAATAAGTTTCTTGAGATATTTGTTTATTACATACCATTTAAATGGATTATCAAAAGAACACAAGTTTAGATTACTGTTTCTCCTGGCATTAAGTAGGTCAAAGTTGCCTTGTCAACAAATCGCTAAATGGTTGTTTAGAATGTTAGAACCATTGACTAGTAACATGATTTTCTGTTGCGTATAAATTTTATTGGATAAGAATGTAAGAATGTCAATACTTTTAGGAAACAATATGTTCTACCTTGATATTAATCACTTGTTCACCAGCGTACCATTAGAAGAAACGGTATGCTACGTCTGTAGTTGTTACACTGATTCATAATTCACAGACGCTTAATTTACTAACTTACCACTTAGAAGAATTACTATTACGTTCCACTGTAAGTGTCCAATTCATTGTTAGCAATGAGATATATCAACAAATAGAAGAAATTGCAGTGGGATCTCTGTTGTGTACATTCTTAACACTTATTGAATTGAGGTGGTTTGTAGAGACTGGTATAAAGTTTTAGTTGTTTGAATTCGTCACAGATTGATATTGACAGGGTACCGTTGAAAACTAAGTTATAGTAATCAGCTCACTAGTGACTAAATTCAGGATGTTCTTGCAGCTCTACAGCAACGTAAATGGTGGAGCTCAGATTTGTCAGGAATGAGATGGTTATCACCAATGACAATAGTCGTCGCACTATATCACAAATTGATAGAAGTGGGATTTTACCATTGGATGTCGACCTAGTGGTGGAAAGGGTTAGGCGTCAACCAACCTGAGGCCCATGGGGCGGAATTTTAGGGTGCTAAGGAGTCCCATAAGATAAAAAAAGCCGTCCAGTTCTCCCTGGTTTTCGATTGTACCCTACCAATATCAGTCTGTGAGGAATTCAATCGAATAACACTTTTGTGTTTAAACCAAACTAAGTTCAGTTATCAAAAGATTTGACGTATATAAACAATGTATGAATGACATAATCATCATTTGTTACAAGAATATCGACCTACAGAACATTCTCTTTTTTCTTACTTGTAATCCAGCGCTAGAATTTACTTTAGGAATTGAATCAGGTTCATTGTTTTCATTTCTTACTATACTTTGATAACGCGGAGTGAAGACATCCTAAAAAGGTTTGACTAGAGAAAACAAACATAGAATAGCAAGATAACCAACTTCTATAGCTCAGTACTGTTGAGCAGAATATGGAACATCATCCAATGTTTATACTACCAAATACAGTCTATAGTTGTGAACTTGAAATTTTTTCATTGAGATGAAATGGATCCAAAAATGAAAGTGAGACGGTTTATGGTAAAATGTCAGTGAGGAAGGAGAGGAAGGTAGTAATAATGTTTGGAGAATTTAGTATTAAGCTAAAAGAAGAGGTTGAACGAATTTCTTTTAGATACAGCATGCTGGTTTTAAGCGAGCGTGCGACCGAGTTGCTGCAGGAGCTTATAATTGGAAACCAGCGATTAATTGAGTTAATGCTGGAACAAACAGGCATCCAGATCCGCAGCAGTAGCCTAACGTCAGTAAACGAGGCGCTTACTCATCCCATATCCAAAATCGACTCTCAGATCCAGACAGCATGTGAAACGGAAGTAACTCTTCCCAGCGTGCCTATTATCACTTCTCCAGTGAAGCAAGAAGGAGCAGTGGAGACTTCTGCCCATGTCAATCCGAATGTGGAACGTCTAGAATTGCAAAATGCTCGTTCTGATAGATGTGCGCGCATCAGAACCACAAGACGGAGCGAGAAGATCAGTACGAGAAGCGCGCGAAAACCGTCCAATTGTCCCATGAAGCCTCAGCATCCAACAACAAGAAACGTTAAGCCGGAGAAAGTTGGTCCTATTCCCAAAGTACACTTCAAAAGTTGCAACGTTACCGGCTTAATGACACCACATGCAAAAGAAGACGAAGTGCTAATTTGGCTACAACGCAGAGACCCCACAGTTTTTCGCGAGGGAGGAGATTGGTGGTAGATTGTGATTACTTGCATAAATTGTGACTAATCATGTTCCTTTTTTTTCCGAGCACTTTTAGTTGTACACAACCAAGCAGATTATGCGAGCCCACTGGACCATACCAGTTCTTTTCAAAAAGGGGAGGTGTTAGGCCGGACCACAAAGAAGTGTAACAAACTTTCAGAACTGTGTTTTGGGAACACTATTTCATTTATTCTAACTACGTGTAATGTAAACATTTTGTTCCTATTATTGTTACGCTCCGCTTACCCTATCCTTCCGTTTAGCATAATTACTGTTATTATATTGTCTCTTATTATGGACTACAGTCAATTAGTTGTGTACAAGTTGCTCCTATTCACTTCCACTATTTCCCTCGTTCTGTATTCATGTTAATTTTCTAATTGTTTTGTTGTGTGGTCTGAATTTATGTATATATAAAAGAATGCTTGAAATATAGTATGATTCTGTCTGGCTGACCTATTGGCTCGCATTCTTCTTATTTCGGACTGGGACTAAGTGGGCACAGGGCAGATGCGCACTAACCAACTAGGCACCAGTAATTTTGCATTCGGCCAACCCCACTCACCCAATTTTTGACGATATAACAGGATGACATAACTAAAAAATCGTTGACAGATGCATCCATTCCTTGTTCTCCTCTAAATTCATCATAATTTTCTATTTACTGAATAATATTTTCTTAAATATTATTTTTTGATCTCTAATCCGCTCCATTAATACTAACTCTGTTACCACTTCTATTACACTGGAATTTGGTCCGACAATTTCATCTCTTTTCTGCAAACTAAAACATGACAACCTGAATTGATGTATGCTCGTATCAAATTCAAAGTTGTAACTGATTAACTCATAATTTAATAATGAACTGGTTGTGAAAAGATTCCTTCGTTATAATTCATGTTCTCATTACATAATATTCATTTGGTGTGAAAACCACTTTGTTTAATCACATCAAACTAGTTTTTAACCGATAACCTAATACGTAAATAAATGACCTTGGAGATAGTTAGCCAATCACATTAGGGCAAAGTGAAGTGACTTATATTTATTTGAGAACGAATTAGATTTTTATATACTTCGGTGATATCAGAAAACTTTAAATACCAATAGAGGAAATCGTAGTAACTGAACTATAATGCGCATTCGCATGACAAATCATATCATAAACAACTTCTAACGTACTCCTAATCCCAAACGTTCTCTTAATCTTTAAACTACTTCTAACCCCAAACGTAAAATGATGCTAACCGTGAGTCATAACCTACTCATGTAATCTAATGCATCATTAAGAACAGTATTAACTTTGAACAGTAAATATACGATTCCGCTCTTAAATATTCTGTATTCTTTAAACAGTGCAACAAATTATCACACCATCTCAAAATTTTCAGCATTTTTGAACAGCCATTTCAATGACACAATCACAAACAAATGTCTTGTGTAACAAGCCCACATCCACATAAACGTAGTTTACCCTATAATTCTTTTAGGATTACAATTACATATCAATCAGTCTTGAGTAACAATATCACTTGAAATGACTGCCATACTTCATACAACTATGTGCAACGACGTTGAAACCGATAACTCACTTGTGATTAATCAACACTTTGACGTTCGCTCGTCGGAACTATAACTCATATTAACTTATTTATCGATTTCATTGTAACTTTAAATAATAATGAATATAATAGAAGAACAAAATGGATCCGCTTGTATTTCACAGATTCTCATTAGCTAATGCTACTTTACAACATAGAGAATAATTGTAACAAAAATTAATTAATCACTGTATATACTTCATATCATGTAAATAATGAAGAAGTAGGTGGTCAATAATTGTGGATGGATTATGTGTTATATTGGATAATTCAAGAAGGGCAACTAACTTGCTCAAGTATTTTTCAGAAGACTATTTCATTTATTTTGAGCATGTGTAAATCAATTATCTTATTTCCAATATTGTCATGTTCCTATCACCCTAACTTCCAATTAGACTCGTAAACTATTATCATAACATTTATCACACTGGAACTATAGTCAAATAACTGTGTATCTGTACCGCTTAATCATTATTGCTCCTAATTTATGTAAATGTTATTCTTCCTATTGGTAGGTTGCATGGTCAGGTTTTGCATGTAAATATGAGAAAAATATAATCAAACTGTCTGGTGGTTTGTTTAGTTACCTTGTGTTCTTCATTTCAGTTTGGGGACAGATATGTGTGTGCACAAATTGGTACTATAGAGAGGTCACTGTTTTTCATATATTGTGATTGCCCGTATTTTCAAGAACTAACCTTATAAATACAAGTGTACAAAACAATTGTATTTATACATTTACTACTATGAAAATTCTGGAAAATCACAAGTGTAAAGTAGATAAATTAGCAGGATAACGTATGGTAAGGCACACGAAATTGATAGAAGAAGGAAGGGGAGGGAAGACGATGTAATCAATCAGAAGTAAAAGAAGTTAAGGAAAGAAGTACACAATTGTAATAAAATCTAAATACATGGTTACATAATTGGTCGATGGGTTCTGAATAAAAGTTATCTCTGTTTGTAAATACCTGTGTAAATTGCGTGAGGGGCATATCACGCTATGCAACAATTTATTAACATTTTATCACGATTACGTAATAATTTCTTTAACATCTTTTCCTTTCAAATGATTAAGTTATTGTTGATACAGCTCTCAGAAACCTCAACGAAGACTTCAGAACCCTGGCAAGAGCCAGAGACATTCCATCCAATCAGTGATCGACAAAATTTTCTACGTGTTATCGCCTGATTAGTTAATGACTGAAATATTTTAGTCCGGATTGGATGGGTTATAATGATGATTTTGTTTCAGAAAACTAGAAATACACGAATATTTTATACATGATTCACATTCTCTTACTAGAATAAAGACTCCTACCTACTTGTCTTTTAAATTGTGACTAGGACGCTTCAAGGCGTTTAAGTGCTGAAGTTAACCGCGGTTAGCATAACTTCATTCAAAACATTCATCACAACCTCAACAGATAAACTACATGAAATATTTAACTCTGTATAATTTTGATTGTAATTTCAAGTTGTTTTGTAGTTGATGATGCGAAACCACGAAACTAACTGATGAATTCATTCCATTCTATAAAATGCTTGTTCTTCTTACATCACTTAAATTTATAAACGGATTATTCTTCTATTATATATTCGTTAAATTTTTCTTTCTTCAAATGTATAAAATTCATTGTAATTAATAAATAGTTTCAAACTACAATAAACAATTCATTCAGTTCTCTTTAATTTTCAATAATATACAAAGTAACATTAATATCTTATGAATATTGTTGGGATGGCTCCTAGAAAACTCAATGAAGCCTCCAGATCCCTTGAAGAAGCCGAAGATATTCCATCTAATCACTGATCGATAGAACCTTCCAGAATCTTGACGTGGTACATTCTGATTGGGTAACAGTTGAAACTTCGTAATTCGGATTGGATAGATTATAACACTGATTTTTGTTGTTCAGAAAACTATAAATACACAAATATTTTATACATAACTTACTCTTCATCTTATTGGAATAAAGTTCCTGCTTACCCGTCTTCTAATTTGCTACCAGGATGATTCAAACGTTCGGGTGCTAAGGTAGTCCGCGATTAGTCAAGCAAGCATCAAGTACAAAACTTAACAAATATAAACAACTATTCAATGTATTCAATTTATTTTATAATTCAATTCAATAGTGAAATATGTTAATAGAAGCATAAAATGAAATATTATGTTAATTGAATGAATGAATGAATGAATTCAATCAGTTGCTATGCATACAAATAAAATTCATTAATTTTGATCTTGATTTCATTAAATTAAAATTATTCCATTAAATAATAATAATAATAATAATAATAATAATAATAATAATAATAATAACCTATGATCATTTAAATGAAATTAAATGCTAAGTGTAAATTATTTTCTGAAAAAAATTTAAAAAAACAAAAAACAAACAAACAAATTATACAATAACTGATGGTGATTGGTGGGTAACATTGTAATGTGGATATAATGATACATTCGAAGTATTAAATATCGTTTTATTATTATTATTATTATTATTATTATTATTATTATTATTATTATTATTTATTGTTACGGATGATGATGATGATTGATAAGTACTTACTGGGTTATTGTAAGAATGATGACGAAGTTTGAGTAAAACCTATTTCAATAAACATAAGACAAATGAAGATAATTAAGATGAGTAACGAAAAAAAAGAAAATAGAATAAAATAAAAATCCTCCCATCCACCCACCTCCAACACACACACATACTGTCATAGCAATCAACATATACATAGAAACAAATTATTTAACAGTAATAGTATTCTTAAAATAGAAAAATTATTTTGATAATACGATAAAAAAAAACTTGCTGGGAATGAGACAATTATCACCTATGACAATGGATGATCTTCGCAGGATATTATAAAATGATGGAAGTGAGAATTCGACCATCTAATGCCAGCCTAGTGGTGTAGGAGGTTAGGAATTCGACAAACTGAAGCCCCTGGGGTAAAATTTAAGGTGTGCATTACTGAGGAGTCTGATACTAGGACGAAACAGCTATCCAATGTTCCTTGGTTTTTAGTGGTACCCTGTTAACATCAATCTGTGACGAATTCAATCAACTACATAATAATAATAATAATAGACAAGTGACTGGAAAGTTTAAGTAACTCAATATTATAATTAATTTATTATTATTATTATTATTATTATCATTATTATTATTATTATTATTATAGTACGACGTTTTGTGAACTGTTGATCAGCACAAAGTATCATTATAGTTTACATCTTTTATAGTTACTAATATGGTTGCTATTCCTTAAAATCAACATTGAAACTTACTGTGTTTTTTAATGTTACGCCTTATCTTAACACCCGGTTACAAAAATTAAAAATTTTAACATCCAATTAAAACAAAATGGAATTTATGAAATTTGACTAAACAGATGGTTAATTGATTGAATACGTCACAGACTGATGTTGGCAGGATAAAAATGAAAACCAGGGAGCACTAAACGGCCGTTTCATCCCAGCGTAGGATTCCTCAGCAGTGTACAAGCTAGATTCCGCGCCAGGGACTTCAGATTGGCGGATACCTAACACTCTGCACCCACATCCAACGGTAGAACCCCCCACGTTTATCAGATTATGATAACAGATATGATTAACAGTCAATAAAATAATTCATAATGCCGACTTTTAAATAGAAATAGCTCCCCCACCTCCCTCTATGTACATGAAACATATTCATGTTTACATTTACATAAGCAATAACGCTATTCAGATAAGTACTTGGAAGTGGAGGGGGGGAGGTAGAAAAATACAACCGCGGTTGTTGTGTGCTTAACCGATTAGTTAGATATAAGACTCTAGGGTGGGCTTATACAATAAATTTCTTATCGATTCGTCTCTAATTAGTGAAACTCGATCCAAATTATCATGCTAAATCTACTTAGTTATATTATTTATAGCGTTAGTTATAAAAAAAGGGTATGAATTACAGAGAATGGAAAATCATACTTTTAATTCCGCACAACGATTTCGTTCAGCTTGTATAGCTTCTAATGAGCGAGCATTAAGTTGCTCTAAACGTGCATTATCTAATGTAAGTTGATGCAACGTTGTGGCTAATTCTAGTTCACATTCATTTTCATCATCATCGTCATCATATTCTTCTTCATTGCCTTCATCACCATCATCATTATTATTGTCTTTTTCATTTACTTGAATTTCAAATTTATCTTTTGGTAACCCTATTTCTTTATGTTCTGTTAGGTGTACATTTTGTTGTAAAGCATTAATATCACCATCTTCTTCTGTAAGACGTGAATAAGCAACTGAATCAGGTGATGAATCTCTATTTGTTAAAATTGGTTCTTCTAGCGAATCCCCATCATTATCATCGTCAGAATGAAGATGACGATGGTGACTGTCGGAATCAATTGAATGTTCACTAAGTAAACAATTTTCTTTTTTATTAGACATACTACTAGCGGTGGAGTGATCATCATCATCAATATCGTCATTGTTAACTGCAGTTAAACGTTCAGCTATGTTAGTCCATGGCTGTGAAATAGTGTAATTCGACTGACTGTCACTATTCGAAGTATATTGTGGTGTTGTAATAATCGGGTTTTGATCGCATAACCATGGTGGACATAAATGTTTGGCTGTTACATAAGTACGATATATTCGTTTCGCTCGCTTACCACCAGATTCCAGAAGATGATTTATACATGACTGTGTATTGTGAAATAAAAGGAATAAGTTCGTAGGATAAATGATTAGCATTTATACAGAAACGTAGACTAAAGATGGAAAATAAAGTATGATTTACAAAAAAATGCATTCTATTAGACGTATCGTTTCTAATGAACTTGACCAATTTCCTTTGACACAGTAAATTTGTCTGTATGACTAATACCAACAACCATATAACCAACGTTAAGAATGCTAAAATATTACTTACAACTATCAAACATGACAATATGGAACGTCAGTTCGCTATGCATTAACTTATAGCTGCGAAACAGGCTATACAAATAAAACACATGCTTCAGCTGAAAAATTTGAAAACAGATGGTTATGAATCATCCCTCGCGTATCATGCAATAATCAAATAAGTAATATAGTATGGTTAAGCACAGAGTACTATGCAACGACGGAGAATCGGTCGACCAGATTGTAAATGTTCATCAACTGAGTTAGTGATTGGGACATGCATAACATATGCTCAACCACTTCGCCTACCTTGATTCACGATGATGACTGGTGGAGAAAAGGATGTTAGAAAACTACAGGCAGCTATACTATGATGTGGTGTTACTCCATTGCGTCAGTGACTGTTAGTCTGAGTTGTGTTGGTATATGAATACTACTTAGATAAAGTCTAAATGATATAAGAGACCCATTGGGTGATATATCAACAGATCGATCGCATTGGCACAGATGCATTCATTTTTTGTTTTCTTCAACATATTAAGTTTCATAATCATTTCACGCATACTGCCTTTTCATTCGCTACTGTTAAACTATCTTCTGGTAAGTAACCTCGTTGATTTGAAATTATCGTATAAACGTGGTACGGAAGCTTTCGCTAACCTGCACAATTGTGAGAGCTTTACGTTGCTTATGATTATTCTGAACTATCTTCTCAATGTTTAGTCACTCAAACTATCATTGACACTACTAATACTTTGAATAGATTCTTTATTCTGCTGCTTCTATGAAAATGCCCAGTGAAACATTTTAAACCGCTGTATATTTGCAGTAGATCCACGTGAAACCTGATATCCGAAGTATGAACTATAATTTGAAAATCTCATATAAGCGACTGGCGTGCAAAACTGCATTTATAAACACTCTCAATGAGCCGAATGTATATTGTAAACAGATAGCTTAGTGGAATACGGAGATATGAAACAATATTAGCATTATGAAATGATAAAGACGACTGATGGCTCAAGAGGATAGTTTTGATTATATTGTGTTCTTTAAGCAGGATTATTTATTTGCAGAGCTTCCATTGTCATAATGGATAACTTCATCGGTGCAAACGTCTAATAAAAGGTGTTGGATTTCCTAAACAAGTGACTAGTAGGTTGACCTGTCGACCTTGGACTTGATTGGTTATTTGAAACCGAGAAAATAAGCTTTGGATGTAAACCACCAGGCTCAGAAAAAAATGTAATATAACCAAAACCATATTAACGTCAACTAGTAGAAATTAATTATATAAAATAACTAACAACAAAGACAGGTAATTACCTGTAATCTACTAATTTCTGCATTTTCTGAACGAATTCTCGCTTGTAAATCCGTTTGTATTGCGATTAATTCTTGTTTACATGCTTTATAATATATTATTTGACGTTGATTTATGTCATCTTCATTAGTCTTGGTACTACTTCCAATGAATTCCGACAATTTAGGGGCTAAATCCGATGGTGGTGGTAGTGAGGGTGAATCATTCATGGAGTAATATGGGTTGTTAACAGTTGATGCTACTTCACTTGGATGGATAAGACTAGTACCACTACTCGTAGCAATAGTGGGTATCATTGTATTCTGATTGCTAAATACATAGTGAATCTTTTGATCATTAGTTTCTGTAGGAGTTGTGTTTAACGGTGAGTGTAAAACACCATCATGAGATTTGACCTCACTTTTAGCGACCTAAACATTTGAAACAATCAAACACATGAATCAATACAAATAAATAGTGAAAGAAAATGCACACATTTAGTAGCAAACATACAAAAGTTAAATTTTCGATGATAAATTCGCTAACAGAGAAGGTTTAATTACCAGTACCACCGGGGTATTATCCAGTGATACGAGTACCACACTTCGGTCGATTTGTGGCATAGCACGACAACCATCCAATCCCACTAGCGATAACGGTCTCAGAGCTTCCATGAGCTGAACCAATCACGACTTAACACACTTTTGACAGAGTCTTAAAGTAAGTTACTACTGAGCTAACTATAACAATTAGTTTAGGGTGGTTTTCAAAAAATCCTGCCATCAAATTCTGGCTCGATGACGAGGTTGGATGGTCGTTCGCCCTGAGATCTGAAGGTCCTACGTCCAACACTTAGTAGGGTCATAAGTTCGAACTCCTAAAAAGCTCCATAATAGGGCGAAATAGCTAATTAGTGATTCTGGGTTTTCAATGGTGGTCTGACTTAAATCAATTCCTGATGTTAAATTCAAGTAAGCAGAAACTTTGATACTTACAATAATTGAAACTCTAACACAAATAAAACATACTAGCCTGTAGATCTCTAGGGTAATGTGAAATCGATTTGATATATCACAACATAGTTGAGGTTATAAGGGAGATTTTTAATTTCCACTAAGTACGTTACACCTAGCAGTCTGTTTATTTAATGAGTGAGTGTGATTCTTCATTAAATATTTTATTACAAGTGTCTAGAGTTTATTCATAAATAATTCCCGAGAATATGTTGAGTATGAGGCAGTTCGATGAATAGATGAAAAACACTGATACAGTGAAAGTTAGGTTTCTGAAACAGAATCTGTAATGCAACTTACTCCCTACAATACGCAACTATAATAAAACGTTTGGTACAATGCTCCTAATAAAAACTGAAAGAATTGCAGACAACCTCAACTCATGCATCAGTTTAATTTGGTGTCACGAATTGGTCTGAAATAGACAACGATTGACCACCAGGAAGCACTGGACAGCTGCTTCGTCCCAGTAAGACTCTCCAGCAGTAAACATCAAGGACCCCACTAGGGATTGAACCCAGGGCCCTATGGCTCCGTGGTAAACGCTTTAGTGAGTCGGATTCCAATAGCTGTTATTTCTAATTCAGTCAATTCGCGATACGTTTGCACAACCTCATCCATTGTCATCGATGGGTAACTGCTTCACACTTGACATCATTTACCAAGAAAATAAACGTTTCAGCAGGAGTGAAAGCTAATTCAACTGATATATCCTAACGCACATAGCTAAACGATAAACAAATTAGAACCCAGCATAGATGTGTATATTAGCTAAAGTTTCTAAACCGCGTTATTACGACAAAATCATATTAACAAGGTTAGCTACCAAAAAAATAGTCCAACAATAGCAAATGAAAAGGAACATAATAAAGTATGAAATTTGGTAGGAAATGAAGAATGAATAGATCTTTACTACACCATAAGTAATGCGAGTTTTGGAAAGCCATTCTGGGTAAATAAAATGGCATTGTCAGACAATAGCCAACGGAGTTGATAAGACTTTCAAGATAAGTTAGGGCGATCAACTCACTTAGTCTAAGCGATCATGATGCAGACTAATACTAAAGCAACATTCAAAAATGCATCCTTACATTGTTATTCAAGGCTTTCATGAGATTGAGCATATTTCCAGCTTCTAAACTTAATAAAATCATAATATATGAATATTCTCAGTTAATAAATGAGCCTCTTAGTAAGAATGGAATCTATGCCGAGATAAAATAAAAAGGAGGATAAGGGCAGTCCTGATCAATATATAAGATTACAAAAGAAAAGCTACTATTTTAGAAAAATATCAAAAACCAAATGTTATTTAAGTACGTATGTATATGTAACAGCAAAAACGAAATAATTTACCTGATTGTAAGTGTTAGACGTTTGATGTGATTTTACAGTCAAACCTTCCTGTTGATTTTGGGAATGATGTACGGATGCCTCATTATAACAGTATTTATTATCATCTACAGTCATTGTAGCAGCGATAGAATTTTCTTGTGCAAATGGTTGTTTATGATCATTTTCATCTTTCACAATAGTGTTTATATCCAGTGACTCATCGATTTGTTTTAATGTATCCTCTCTGCTATATCTACCGTCGCCATTATCAATATAACCATCTTGTTTACATGTGCACTCATTACTGACATTCTCTAGTGTAGTTGTATCAATTGTTTCTACTGATTTCGATGAGGTAGTAATTTCAGCATGACTAAATATTGTCGATGTCGATAACTGATGAATTTCTATCATCTTATCATCGTTATGATAAAGATTATTGTCCAATACCTTTGAATATTTATTATTACTAGTCGTGGGTAAATTTGTCGTTGAAACAATTGATTCGATTGGTAATTTTCTAAACACAGAAATCATTGAAACAAGCAAATATCTTTATATTTAACAATAAAAGAAGTGAATCTCTTAGAAATAGATTATGATGAATTAAAAATTGAGCATAATCAGAATAACTAAACAAATTTTGATGAATACATTGTGAAATAATCAATTTGAATTTGTAATTAATATTATTTATAAAATAAATAATAAGTGGGTTTCGTTAATGAATATGTAAATAACATAACTGACGATACACACACACACAGAAACAAAAAGATGAGAAAAAACGATAGATAAGTGAGTAAACAATTCCACCCCCGAACCCCTGTCATCCATAAGCTATAATTATAGTGCCGATTTACCGAATTTTAACACTATTGTTAGGTAGGATGATTTTATGCGCAATAATAGAAATGCACGTGAGAGGTGCTTTGTAATCACATCATACTGTGGTATGTGACTCATGTTAGGACACGTATTTATACATCGATACTCAATAGCATGAATGAAAACGAACTATGAAGGACGAAGATATACAACGGCTGCAGGTTTTTGAAGTATAGTATGAGTATGATGGAATGATCGAGTAAGTAATACGGTATGTTTAAGAGATGATGGAGAATCGGTTAGTCAAATTGTGAGCTGTGAGTGATTCTCAGCAATGTCATCAAATATGCTGAATCATTGATTATGAATATAGCATAGACCCCGACCAATTAGTCTGAATCTACAACTGATACCGCTCAGATCAACAGTCAATGACTTAATAGACTATTATCACATTTTCAGTTTGGTCAATTCTCGTTTTCTTACATTCTTCCCGAATATCGATCAGTACTGTATCTCGAAGTAGGTAGATGCTGGGCATACGCGATACATGTTTAAGCAATCCATAATCGTATCAACCAATTTACAATCTTTTCTTGATACTTTACATCTAACCTGATTATTACATAGCCAATTGTCTCAACAAACGAGAGAAATATTTTGAAGACACCGATGGTCGAGTGGAAACAACCTATGAAAGTCGTTCACTTATGACGTTCACATTTTACATCCTTACAGTAAAATAGATTGGAGTGTTAAAAAACTATACGCTCGTCCTTTAATTTGTAAAAGGATCTATCGCCTACGACATAAATCACGTAAGCTCGCATATGCCAAACGACCTTCTTCAATCCCTGTCAAGATTTTAACACATACCAACTCATCAGAGCTGATAAGCTTCCAAAATAACTGAAGTAGTCCACGCACTCAACTACTTTACTTTATATCTCTAGTTCCTAAAGCAACAATTCGCATTTATAGTCGAATAGACATTCCCGACACTGTTGCATTGTCATTATTAAGAGACTGTGTTTTATCGGCGTCTTCACCAAACAGGACTAAATCATCTGGGTATTCTAAGTCGATTTGTAGATCTCCTAGTAAATGGCCAATTCCTGAAAATACAGAAGATTGTAAAGTAACTTCCGGTAGTAAATCTATTATAACATTAAAAAAATTCAGGGATAGTAAGCAGACTCGACATAAACCACTTGATATTATAAATTCAGATGACATAAGTTCTGATTCGACTAAAGGTGTTCAAGCAAAGAACCTTCACGAAGTCCGTGCTTCTGATATTAGGAAATAAATTATTATTAATATTACTTTTGAGGTATGCCTTCCAACAATAGACATCGACAAAGAACCTTTCAGTTTACAGAGTACAAAGCTGTTTTTAAGTCAAGAAAAACCATTATTGTCTGATGTTAATAAATCTATATTTTAAGACCTGACGAATGGTGGATATCTGCTTGATACAACCATACTCATGACTGAAAAGGTCTGGTTTCCTCGCATTTAGAGTCCACTAGTAGTAATTAAGCGTTTACTAATTATCGAAGCTAGTATTTTCAGATACTATAATATTCAGGTTAATTTCATGATGGCTATCGCAAGATGATAAAACCATCCGCTTTGGTCTACGCGCCTCGGTATTATCGCGGTTCACAAATAATCACGATAATTTAATATTTACGCAACAAATAAATAACTTGCCTTCCTATATTAATAACATAAACGGACCAAATGAATTTATATTACTTCCCTTCATGTTTCTATTTCGTTTTATTTGTATTCTATGACAACATTTACTGTTCATCTAGTCCAACAGTTTTTCAAAAGCTCTATCCTGACTATAGTCTCAGGTCGTTAAGCATGAATAGTATAGCTTATGCAGCCGACTGCGAAATATGATGCGTCTTCTCTGGAGTCACTGTTATTTATGCTGAACACTAGTGATGAATTTATGATATAGTGACGTGATATGAAAGAAAGCCGCATAGGACTGCCCCCTGTTGGTCCATTGCGACTTCTCAGAATTGCCTAACTTAGTGTTCATATAGATAAACAAACGAACAAATACAACACATAATAATAATAATAATAATAATAATAATAATAAACTTCTCACCTTAACGTCAGATTAAGAACTTCTTCTTGATCCAATTCTGAAATTGACGGTATAATCAGTGGAGCACCGGACATGTATAGTACAGATGAATAATTTGATTTCGATTCATCTGTTTCTAGTGTTGGTGGTGAAGTATCTAAGTTTGTCATTATTGGTGGCAATTGTTGTTGGCACTGTCGTAATTCATTCGACTTTTCATATTGTTTTAATTTACGCTTAAGCATTGTTAGTTGCTGTTGTACTTCCCATAACTCATCAGAATAAGAAATCTTTTCATCTGGTATATGATGACGATGATTTTTCGAATGCTTATCCGATCCAGTAACTCTAATAATAATTCCATTTTTGTATGAAGAATAAAAAAGAAGTTCGAAGATATAGAAAATGTAACGTGGTTAGTGACAACCAGTAGGAAAACTTGTTTGAATCAAGCAGCGCAACTTATGAGTACTGAATAGCACAAAGTCTAGGTCAATCAAGTTTCCCTGCTAAATACTACTTTCAACCACCGTTTACTATCGATAACGAAGAGCGAGTAATGTCCAGTCAATTGAATTAGTAGCTACATAGCGAAAATTCTATCAACTCTATAAAGGACGAGAAAAACACAACACTGGTCACTTCTACTCAAAGATCAGCCAGTGTAAAAAAAACAATAAAACGTAGTAGTAACATCTATCCGGATCATCATGACTGATTGAATTCCGTAAATCCCGTTACAATGTAATCATTACCAGTTTAGACGTTTTGCGGATCGCTTTTGATCACGTAAAATACTAGATACACAATTCAAATAGTCAAAGTGACCGTTAGACAATCTCATTTATTGACCTAGAATAGGTAGATAATATAGTCCTAATAAGTGAAGACGTTGATAATATACAGAGGTCCAATGAACGCCTTGAATAACAATACAAATGTATTTATACTATGTTCTACCTCCTCTAAATTCAAAATATTACCTCGAAACTGGCTCGCATTTTACTCTAAACTGATAATAGAGAGTAAAGTAGTTAAGCTCATTAATCACTTAACTTATCTAAGAAGTCTGACCAGTACAATTGAGTTAATGTCTATCGAAATCGGAGCAGGGATTTAAAAAAAGTGTTTGGCTTTTATCAATTTGCGAGATTTGTAGCATAGCACAGATATTCATCTATCAACAAAAAGATGAGTTTACTGCACAGTAGTCCGCTCTGTTTTAAACTGTGGCTTTAAAACGTAGGCTAAGAAGGACGAAGATGTGAGCTGGCTATAAGTCTTTGATTCTAAAAATACATTTGAATCATGACTTACATATCCTGAGACAATCGAGTAAACAATGCTGACATATAATAATAGTCAAAGATGTAGATCTGGTTGGTTGAATTGTGTGTATTCATCGACTAATTTTGTGACTGCATCTCATTTATTCATAAATAGTAAGTGTTTAAAAACCACCCAAATGGTGGTAACATAAGAGAGTAATGGTAATAATTCAAATAAATATACCTTCGACGTTGATTACAACCAACAATATCTTTTGATTGAGATAATCCACTGGATGTATCTGAGCATACATCAACGCCAACAGTAGATGCAGTATTAGTAATATTGTTGACATTAATGATATTTGTATTCTGTGTTATTGCTTTATGTAATCTATCTAGTTGTGCTTGTTGTTTAATAATTTCTTGGCGAATAGCATCAGGATTTGTAAGAGTTTTACGTCGTTTTATTTCTGTCATTATATGTTGTACCTAAATTTAGTAAATTTTGAGAAAAGACAAAAAAAAAGGAGTATATACATAGAAAAAAATTTTCATTTTGATTAGTTCGTAAAGGTGCATGAGTGAATGCAGTAATTGCAAACTTGTCATTCTACTGCTGATATATAGATGATACATTTACCCTTTTCAAACACCAGACTAATCAATCTGAGATTCTCAGAAAAATTAGTGAAATTCATCTAGCTATTAAATCAACATGGGAAGAAAATAAAGGTAAAATCATAGCTATTCATGAAAAGAATAGGTGGTTCACTAAGAAAGAACGTGAACGAGAAAACTACTTGAACAGGAGGAAGTACACGAACATTCTCGACATTGTTCCTACGTAGTAAAGAAATTTGTTAAAAACCATTTATTACAGAATAATAAAAATATATTTCTCGACACAGTCAACGAAGAAACGAAAGCCCAATATAAGAGCCCTCAAGGACAATTGCTATTCACTGAGGTTTATAAACAAACACACAACTATGAAAGTGAATAAAAAGGTGATTCAAAAATGCTTTTTGTGCGACTATCATTTAGTGGTGATGCACCAAGCGAAATGTTAATGTCGAAGTTATGCATCCAAAAAACAGTAGCTGATGTTTTCTACTCGCCTGTCGGTAACATTGAGATTAAAGGATACTTTCGCTAGCTTGACACTTGTATCTGTAACCACCAGTTCAACTGCTTATGAGGAGCAAGCTACCTTGCCACAATGTTCTAGGAACATTTACTTCACCGTGCCCTTGATCTCCCTCTATAATGATTACGTATGGATATGTTAAAAACATTAAGTTAGATATTAGTACAATTAGTTCAAACGGATCAAGCAGTGAGCATAAATCAATCATTTACTAGAATTTATCATATAAATAGTTATCTGCCAAGAACAACTAAACACTATCATTGGTATTTGTTATTGTAACCTCACGCGTACAAGGACATATCAATTAATTAGTCGTATGCATCAATAATAGAAGTTTTTGTCGTCATAACAATCTCAGTAAATAGCAATGTAAGAGTACAAAGTCGTTTACATCATGCAGATGACCATCAATTTCAGCATTTAATCTCATTAATAAAATAAAAATGATTTTTCGAATGAAGTCAACAGCTTTCCCAGTAAAGTGAACTTACATCTCGTAATAGATATTCCTTATCGGAATTCAGTTCATCACCCAATCGAATCTGTTCATTTAAATAAGCCAACAATGATTCTTGTTTTTTAAATTCAATATCTAATTCTTCATTTGAATCAGGCAATTCTAAATCATGAATTAATTTCAATGGAGGTATATATGATTTTAGTAGATAAATTGGATGAGGAAATAACCAATGCCATGTACTTGGATCAATGTTCAACTTATTTACATTGAATGCTGGTAGCTTCGCGTCTAATTTACATAGATCCAAGGAGAAATCTTTAACCATGTATATTCAAATATGGAATGTAAAAGGGTTGTTGTTGAACAATGGTTCATAAATAGGATTAAATAAAAACAAAAAAAGATTTATGATTAGTTACACCCAGCTAAATTTACACAAGAGTAACTGAGGTTATTCACAACTCCCTAACATTTAGTAAATTAAAGTGATTAAAGTTGGATTGTGGTTAACTAGTAGACATGATGCACATTTAATCATATTCGGACTTATCAGCTGGATATGAATAGATGTTGTATTGAAGCAATCCGATCGGAACTGAATACACAGAAACAGAAACGAATCAAATTCAGTCTTCAACAAAATTAAAGAAAAGATAAAAACAGATTGTAGTTCAATAAGTGTATTTTGTTTAGAGTCTTAAGTTGTTTTTCATTTATATAGAGGAAGAATGTAGAATAAAAGAGTTTAACTTACATCAACTCAGTATTCTGATTTAAATTTATCTTTACCCGATATCAAGTTATCATAAACACTGTTAAGAATTGACTAGTTTTTTTTTAATATTAATAGTTGGAATTAAGTCGCTTTGGACGGTGAAAGCTCTGAAATTATATCATCCAGCCAAGATGATGCAATTTAACTAAATCTTTCCTGTCGTCACAAAATCAATTTAGTTCTCAAACCTTCGATTCTATAATTCGAATTTGGCACTAAAAACAACGCACCTCAGCTTATCCTATGGATTTTCATCACCGGAAGTAACGTCAGAATCTCACGTATCAAGTTTATACGACAGCCATTCACTGGACTCTGTGGTCACTCTTCCAGGTCACCAAGGTCAATTCCAAACCAATTTACTTACCAGGTCTCTCAAAAAGACAAACCTTATCACCTTATCCAATCTTCGTGATATGAAAAATGATACAATTAGTCTTCACAATTCAAAAATGTGATCTTTAAAATAAAACAAACAGAAAACCTCTTCGTACTAGTGGTTGTAAATTCTGTCACAGATTCTCTCTCTCATGTTATTACATGTTTGGATCTCACTATGTTTCCATAAAGTCTGATCATACTACCTAGGAGGCCTGAATCAATGCAACTTGGATAAGATTTAAACAATTAATTCACACTCTACTTGCCATGCTAATACAGAACAATCATAATAATATTTTATAGAAAAATGAAGTAAAATAACTTGCCTTTAGGTAGTGTAGGATTCAATAATATACCCAATAAACGATGGCTTATCCCTAAACATGGCGATAAAACAATAATGATGTTAGCTAATGTCATACGATTTTCACCAGCTCTATCAATAATATGCATCATATGTTGTATAATCCATGCCAATAAATAACGATTTGATACAGGCAATTCTTGATGAATTAAAACGGAGAGATTGTGGTAAAACTGTACATTATCTGTAGTCAACGATTCAATCACATTGCTTAAACGTTTTGTTAGAATTGATTCCGGTAGGCTACGTAGGAAATGTTTAACTACACTGGCAATTACAGCTGGATCATGTGGCAAACTGGCGGTGGTTGTAGTAGTTATTGTAGATTGTAGTGGACTTGTACTAGTAGTTAAAAGAGTTGGAGACTGTATCATGCGTGAATTACCTGATCCAGAATTGGAATTTTTCGCACAAAAAGTACTAGTGATTAAATTATTTGGCTTTGGAATATTTATACTGCGACTGTCTACAGTTTTATGTGATAGGCTAGAAGAATTGTTTTCTTTCAACTTGGAATGAGCTACGAAAATAAGACAATATCTACGTATAAATAAAAGTTTGTGAAAAAAGACATGGCATAAAATAAAAATTTCGCATAAATTTTACGTGTAATATGATTATACTATTCTGATGTAATACTAATCGCTTGTCACGCAACCAAAGAAAGAGTAAACCATACAGAAAACCACTTAGTTTTACTTCATAGCAGTAAAAAATGTGCCTTTCAACAGTAGAGGACATTCATAACTTACAAGTACTTCAAGTATTGCTAGTATTTGTTAGGATAATCGAGCAAGCAATGGTTTAGTTAGATGTGGTGTACTTGATAAATAAAATTAAAAATATGATAACTTACATGAACTTAAATGTCGTATTTTTCCTTTAGAACTAGAGTCAGATCCAACTAGAAAATTACTAATGCGTTGCTGTTTAGACAAATTAGCTTCGTCACAATAGAATGTAGCTGATGTAGGTGGAATATCAGGAAATTCTATACCATTATCAATTGCAGAAATTACAGCTTGAACTTGTGAATGTACACCAGGTACCTAAATTTTATATTTGGAAAGTTAAATATAAAAAAAAAATGTAAAATGTACTTGACAAGTATTAGTAATGATAATAACAAACAAAACAGTAAAACAAAATAATTTATTTGGTATTTGAACAAGACTATTGCTACAGTATCATATTAACGGGACAACAGTAACAATGGCCTCACATCAATGGTGTTTGTAAAACGTAGTTTCTCCAAGCTGAGGATATTCGATGGTTCTGTGTTTAGTCATAGATTCCTCCATAGAATTTCTAACATTTAGTAGAAACAGTGCACTAATAATACTGAGGTTCGGGACTATGTGTTCATATTTTACTTACTTGCCAAACGTGCGACTAGATGAAAAAGTGAAAGGATGGTCGGTCTATGGTATGACGTTCTAGTATGAAATAAATCTGTGTAGAACTTGCTTCGGTTTATTATGACTCCTTGGTTGTGGTCCTAGAGATGATAGGACTCAGTCGCTTGAGACACTATCAGATATGTCTGAGAATAAAAACCAGTGGCGATTTTACAGCAGTTTTTATTTATATTCTCTATAAAATAAAGAAAATTATTAATTGAATGAAGTAGTTTGGCGTCCACTTGTATTAAAATCCATGTGTTCAAATAAAATAACATAGAATGCAATAAATTGCAAATGCTGAGAAACAACATACACAAATAATCTATTTAATGCACCTGAAAGATGATGTGACATCAATCTACTCATAATGTAGTAAGCCTATATTCTTAGAAAATGCTTTCCATACACTGCTTATCAAATTTAGCCCTATGCTTACAAGATTGTAGTGTATTACACTGTACATTAAAAAAATACTGCAATACTTTAAAATGATGTCATCTCTGACTATGTATTGTGCTTGAAACAGCATTCGTCAAGTCATTAGGAGCCTTGTGTGTTCATTCAAAACAATTTATGCAACACACTTAGAGAGTATTAGATAATTTCATTTTCGAACATTGTAACAGTTTCTAAAAATAATTTTTACATATACTGTTGGGAAAAAACTGAATTATTAGTGGTTATGACAATTTGAGAGCATGACAACAGACCCTCAAGGAGAATTGTTCAAAGCTTATCATGCCTAACTTTTTGTTAGTAGTTCTGGGTGCGTTAGCTCCATACTGGCCGAACCTTGCCACCAACGACAAATACGTTAGATAGAGCATTATTTCTAAATCGACGTTTTAACTATACTACTGTTGTGGAAAGGCAGAAAAGATGCAGACTTTGGTCGTTTAAGATAAACACTATAACATCGCCGAATTCGCTTACAGCTGAGAGTAGGATATCTCACTTAAACTGAGCTTAATGCGCATAGTCTTACTGCTACGCGATTGGTCAGTTTAGCGAAGTAGGGTCAAAAAAAACACGTATTTTAATCAGTTCATCATGATAAACAAGTTTGTCACATTAAAGTAAAGACTACAATTAGGATTCCTGAATAAAAAACGATCTGAAGTGTTACAGCATACAAGTACAAATGACTTACACGATATATTCCTTCAGAACTTAAACCATGTTGTTCGATATAATCGATACAATGGCGGAAAAAAGCCGGTAGAATAATTCCATCATGACTGGGATTTCTGCTACAAGCTACTTCTAAAGGTACTCCAAATATAGGCTAAGAAATAAGTAGGGAACGATGCAAAAAGGAAGAAAATAAAGCTATGTTGTCTATAAAACAATAGAAAAAAGTGATGCATTATCTTATCAATTAGTTCAAGAGTGTGTCATAGAGCTGATAAACTAGGTAGTTTGCTACATATATTCCAAACTATTAGGTGATTACTATAGGCAACAGAAATCGATGGACCCATCCAATTCATTGTGGGTGGGTAGAGTGACTGGAGATGTGAGCTGGCTGAGGAAAACACCTTAAAGCTGTTACACTAAAGTGTAGTTCAGAGTATAACTTGAACCTTAAGTTTTTCGATTCTGATTACTCTTTAACTAAAGATACAATTATTACAGTCAATACACTAAGATTAAAGAAACACGTTGGACATACCCACTTAAAAATAAATTGTGTTTTAAATGTGAAAAAGAAACATTCAGAATGAAGTATAATGACCATTTTAATGACTCAAGAAAGATTGATAGTGTGAATACAGAAAATCCTACATAATTCTTACGTCATTCAGAAAAAGAGGAATATAAGTATTTAGGTAAATAAAACTGGTAATTGTTTACAATATAAGTGAATCAATTAAATTACAAAGGAACATTGGGATAGAGGTGAATCCAGCTGACGACTCTTAAATGGGACAAAACGAACGTTTTGGATTCCGCTTATCAGTCAAACAAAGAAACATTAAGTCAAAACTTTTATTATTATGATTATTATTATAAAAGTTACTTCAAAAGAAACATGATCAAATAATGGTAGACTAAAGATATGGCCTTCACCATCTAAAAAACACAATTTTCCACAAAGAGAACTTGTTTGAATCCAATAAATATTATATTTCAGAAATTTGTTTCAATAAAAATTAGATTAAAGGATATATCTTATAGAACAGTATGCAATGAGGGTAATTCATGTCTTTATTAGAGCCCAGGATTACTTGATATGTTTACAAGTAATTTAGATATAAGTAGAATCCACATAAACCAGAAGTCAGGCATTCATGACTAGTTATAATTGCCAAGTATGTTGGCAAGGAGACTGCGTAAAAGTGAAATTCACTGAAACTAAATAAAAATTTAAACATTCCTGACTCAATATATTCAGAAAGATCAGTAAAATGATCTGAAAGATTGACCATGACAATCGGGTGCAAGAAATGAGCATACGGTTATCTCTGTGGTAGACAAACTAAGAAAAATGATACTGCTTACTGAAAAAAGTAGTACAGTTATTTTATGATATTAAGAATACAGAGATAAATGAAAAGTAGTAGGCAATACTTGACAACTGTTCCGACTAATCAAGAAAACCAGTATTAGGAAATCGGCCATTAGTGAGACTACTTCTGAAAAGATGGGTTCATTATAAACTGTAATCTAGAAGATTGGACCGACGAGCGGAGCACTTCAGGAACAGTTAAAATGCCCTTCCTCCGCAGCTACCTTCCGATTACCTATTAGTCCGGAACTACCTGAGTGGAAAATGTCTTCTCCAACTCATAATGAAGTTGAAAAGGCTATAAGTAGTTTAAAACGAGGTACGTGGCCAAGTATTTTATAAGTAGATTGACTGATATTTTAGTCAAAGTCTGGAATCTGGACACTATCATCTGACATTTTAGGAATCAACCTTCTACCAAGAAGCCCACTTGTCGGTTTAAAATATGAAGACAATGTAGTCCTATTCGGTGAAGATGCTGACAATATGCAGTCTCTCGACAACACTTTGAGTAACAATATAGGCATACGTAAGAATTCAATGCAACTTTTGTTTACATTCTTAATAGATCTTTTTCATAGTAAATAATCTAGTCAATTTTAATAACGTACAACTATCAATCCGTCATTACATATAACTATTCAGTTACGAATCTTATTTTCATTTCCAATAAAATATTGCCTTTACCTTGTTTACAGATTTTGTTGGTTGCTTCATCATTAATGTTGATTTATGTGAGTGTAATTTTAAACCACGTTTCTTTTTATTCTTCACTGAACTACTTTGTGAGTTCGTAACAATTAAATCAGTAGTTGTAGTGGAACATTTTGTTTGTTTTTCTTCCTTCCTTTTAGTTTTTCGTTTAGATTTATTACTAAGAACGTTGTCGGTAGAATGTTCATTTAGTGTAGTCGATTCAGGAGTTCTAATAAAAGAACCAATATCCCTTGGAGATGCTACTTTATCAATATCACAATTGTCATTAATAGTTTGTAGTAAATTCATAGAATTTTGCATATTAAATGATTTCTTTCTCATTGATTTATCACATAATGAATCTTGAATGCTGGATGATAATGACGTATTCGCTGTCGTCGTAGTAGTAGTAATAGGTAAATTATTTAAAGTATTAGAGTGCTTTTCACCTTCTTCTCCCTCTTCATTTCTATCATTTTCATGTTTTCTATGCTTTTTCGATCGAGATAATCCTTTAAAACCAGATTTTGATAATTTAGATGATTTCTGATTTGAATTGGAAGACATCATGATTTGAAGAACTGAAATATCTGAACGAAGATAATTACAAAAATAATTTTTCATCTATACATTATAAGTATATCAACGTAAATATACCATAGTAACGACAATTAAATATTAATGTATGAAGACTCAATATTACAGTATACGCGTTAACATACAGAAGAAAAAGGTATAGAGTTAAAGTTGAAGTGTCGTCATTAACACAAATACTACAGATACACACAGCTGATGAATCCAGGACAGGATGGATGAAGCTTACGTCCTGGGTTAAGTGCCAATTAAATTTTTTTTTAGAGCGAGTGGTTCTGGAAGAACTCCTGGTTGTCTTAATGAAGTGAAGGATGCTTTCCTCGATTGATGACAATATATCCAGCGACTATATAAAACATGCTATCCTACACTGCCATTAGTCTCTTTGCTGTTGCATCAATTCGCGATTTAGTGAGGCGATCATTCAGTGTCATTAATGATAACTATCACAAATCCCGATATATCTGAACTCCATCACAACTATTTTCCATTAAAAATCTAAAAGTGGTTGCAAGCATACTGAAATTCATCAAAATGTTATAGAAATCAGATAAAGATCAATAGTCGAGGAGAAAATCGGTTGTATCGACTTAACGCAGAAGTGCTATGTTGACATAAATTAGTAGACATTAGCCTAAATTCATTATCTGCATTTGTAAAAATTATCTCGGATGAATACTGTTGAAATATAGAGTATGTTGGGTAGTTATTTCATCTTAGTGTAGGACTCGTAAGAAATAAGTTATATGGTGGATTGACTGAAGTGGGTACACTGTCGTTAAATATCGCCCAGTTTATTAATACTGGCAGTTAAGTCGCATACCTTAACGGTTTTGAGTTCAACTTTTGGTGGAGTCATGGGTGTGCACTATCATTGATGAGTCAGGCACTAGGACAACGTTGCTATTCAGTGCTCTATTGTTTTCAAAGGTATCCAATCTAGATAAGGCTATGACAAACACAGAGTCAAAGTGAAGTGTGTTCATAAATATATTTGAAAAATAGGATATGGAGCAAAATGTCAATAAACAGGAAAAAGGAGAACAATGGCTAATGAAAAACAATCATGGTAGGAGCACAGGTCTAATAAACTTCTTTTGAATAAACAGTTCTAATTTTTTAAAGTTTAGTGACGGCAGATGATAAATGATCTTGGTAGGTTTTTGTTGACCACAAACATGACTTCGAACTCAGAGTTCGTTGTAATTAGAAGATCCATATTCACAAAGTGTTCAATAATAGCGTTCCTCATAAATTCATTCTAGCCAACAAACGTAGATATTCACGATTGTACGGTTATGTAAAAGGATTCGCCAAAAAGTCGTATTCTAATTTAGCATGCAATGAATCAAAACTACAGGCTAACGCTAACAAAGCTACACAAATACAGACGACAAAATACAAGCAATTTTTGTCCTTTTATAGTTGATGAAGATCAGTCGTAAATTATTTAAAAAGTGTAAAATGTATTTGTGTGCCCGGAACTAGTGAATTCTCAAAAAAATGAAGGTAAAGTAGATAGTCATAAAGAGTACCATTTCAAGTATTTTACTTAAAGAATGAGATTAAGTTATGACAGATGTTTGTTTGAATAGTATTTTTCAATGTTTGATTTCATCGATAGCAAAATGTCATCTTCAGATAGACGTAATCAACAAGAATATAAGAGTGAATTAAAGTGGGAGAGTTGTTTGATTTTAGTTTGAAACTTTCAACAATCACGACTCAACACAGAGTGTAAAACACTAAATATCCTATTAAAAATGAAAAAAAAACCTTACAACAGATAAAGTAGTAAAACACATAATCAATTCTTTGAAAGTGATTAAACAATAAAATGTAATTCACGGAAACATTCGCACAACATTAAAACTTACTGCCACTGTAGCGCCTAAACTGTACACCATTTTAAAAGTTCATAATCATAGTCTTGGATACGAATAATTTGCTTATGTCATAGAAAAATGGCTAGTGGAAACTTTAAACTCATGTCATAAAAGAATATCTAAGCACAGGGAAAAAAAACTGTCAATCAAATACTAATTCATGTTATTATTTTCATTCATCAACGTTACTAATATCGAAAACAGTAGATTCTATCCCTAGTGAATTAACAGAAATACATGTAGAAAAATTTTAATTACTGCTTTAACAATAAGCGAGTCAATGCTCAACTTTAATAGTTGAATGTTCATTTTCAATTCAACAAGGAGTACAATAAACAGTTAGATTGAGCAGCGATAAGATAACTATTAGGTTTAATCCTTGAAAAACTACCGAACGGATCACTTAAAAATATGATCGAGTAACTCTCATTTTTCGGTGCAACATAAATGACACTTTCATAACATAAAATAATGAAGATGATTAGAATGACATTTAGTGGCATACATCCACTAATTAGTTCCACTGTAGGTAAGGAATGATGAAATAATACCGCCTAGTTTATAAGTGCACTGCATAGGTACAAAAGAAAACTAATTAAAATCTAGATATATAGAGTGCAGAATTCAGTAGATAGGTTATCGTATTAGAGAAAACTATTCGGTATGGTTGGCTAAAAGAAAACTTAGGTAGATTACGAGTTTTAATCTGGATCACCCGATTGAGACATGACAACGAGATAACCTTAAGACATTACTTCCAGTTATTTGTCGCACCTCCCATTCACCGACATAATCTTTGTAATCAGGATAAGTTTACTCAACTGTTGACTCTACCATAGCCATAGACCATTTCAAAAGGAGGGTAAAAATAGAACTTTCTAAACATTTCCTTCATTCAATTATCATCTTTCTGTGCATATATGATTCTATTTAACACCTATTTAATTAGTATATACTCCTAGATTAGCGGACTAACGAAAGAACGTTTCGTTACATTCTAAACTCATCAGCCGGATGTAGACACCCATATTTCAGTGTTGTTGTTTACACTTAGAGTACATTAAATCAAAAATAAAAGCAAATTATATACATATGTTTACACACACACAACCAACCATACAACAACATACACTAGTTAACGTGCAATAAATGATATAAGAGAAGCCTCAACAACAAATTATTCATGAAAAACTGATGTATTTAACAAAAAAATATATATGTATTTAAATGTAATTTTTCCATTTCAAAAGAGCACAAATAATGATATGAGAATAAAGAAGAAAATGAAGTTTAGATAGGAAGATAAAATGAGAAGCTAGAATAATAAAAGTAGAAAATATGAAGAAAAAAATAGTGGAAATTTGTCGTATATCCATATATCTGTCTATAATGAAGGAGGCTGTTATCAGTAATACAGTAGAAGTTGACAATAAAATTAGATTAGTTTGCAGAACAAATAAATGTACTAATGATTTAGATAGGATTCAATAAAGGTGGTTTGTATACGTAAGTATGCGGGATAAGAAAGAGATCGAAAGAGAGTAGGTAGGTATAAAGAAAGGATGTCCGAAAAGTATCTTACAGGAATACATTAATTCAAATTGAGAATCTGATGTAATTTGTTCTTCTTTAGGTGAAAATATTACACATAACAATATGATAATAGAAATAGTATTAATTAGGGCAACAGGAAGTAAGTCGTGAAAGTTGGAAAGACGATAAATAAGTCGAAATAAACACACGGTAAACTAGGTGTACAAATAGTCGTAGTTACTAAATAAGCATAAAGAGAGAGAGAGAGTAGAGCAAAGTTGATGGATGCTACAATTTCACTTGTCATTTACAAATCATTCACACACGCAAATAAGCAAAAAGGAGATAAAGAGGAGGAGATGAACAGGTAATACGAGTGAAAAAGGATACTTTTAACTACTAGATAAAATGACAAAAGAGAATGTACTTCGAAATCATTACTAAGCAAACAAGTTGTCTACATGGTATAAGTATGATGTTTCAGTAAAAAATAGACAATAGTTTAGTAAGAAGAAAACTCTATGTGTATTTAAAAAAAAGAGAGAAAAATGACATCATATGATAAAGAACAGTAGGAGGTTAACGATGCTGGCTGATGAAAGTATTCACGCTATGATAATGAATGAAAAAAAAAGGATTACAAGGTGGGACTGATGATACTGATGACGACTGACAAAGATTGTATTAGTATAAGCCGAATTGTAAATTTGATGGCGTAATCAAATCTGAAGATGTACTTGATGCTAATTGGTGACTAATCCATAACTGATTAATACGTTTATATTCAGATTCCACAAGAAACAGAGGATTACCACGACTATACAGTAAGAAATGAAAAAAAAGATGAACAAGCGATGAAACGACATGGAAAACAAAGTAATTACAAACATTAGCGTTGTCAGCTCAGAAGATAAGTTAAATAACTATGGTATTAATCAACGTAATCCACTTTTATCACCACGTCTATAGTGTCAATAGGGTTAAAACTGAATAAATGAACATATACGTGGTAGGATTTATCTAAGATTGTCTATATTGCTGTAAATGGATTTCGATCACCAGTGGCAAGGTCATAAAAGTAAAGAGCTAATAAATCCAAAAATACTCACAAAAAGGTCGAACGTGACTACTCTAAAGGAGTTATCTCTTTGTATGCATGGTAACGCTTCTCAGGAGTCAGAAAGATCATCACCACTAATCCAGCTTTTTCTCAGACCTAACAAGAAGAAGCACATTTCTACATTGAGGGAAACCCCCAAGATTCCTTCAATAGATTTGTCTTAATTTTACTTTCATACATAAAGCTATGCATGTTTATAAACGACAGTAAGTAAATTGCAACAGACAACAAAAATATTAAAAATAAAAATAAAATTACCGCAAATCTGGATCAGTTTCACCAAAAGAATCCCTATACGGTGCAGGGATTTCTGTAATACGTCTCGCTTGATCTGATAACAAAATCACACGGCATGAATGAATACGTAGTAATAGACTATAGCCAGAATGACATCGTCTAGAATGGGCTTGCATACGATAAACAGCGAATTCTTGATTGTTATTACTATTACTACTGTTATTATTAGAAATTGTTGTTGTTGTCCCACTTCCTAATAAACTTGAATCATCTTTCTGTTCGAATTGTCGACAACCATAACAGAATAAACATGCTAAGTGGCCACAAACAAGGCATAAACTCAAATCACTATGTGTATGACCCTCTGCATGACAACTAAACAAAAGAGAAATTAAATAGTAAAATTAGTGTATTCAACAGTCGATAAATAAACAAGACAATTTGTAGTTCATTTAGCCAGTAAGTGCTTCTCTATATTCGAGTACAAATATTATTAGGAAATGCATTCCAAATATCTGTTTTAATTTGGCATGCTGAGCTCTCCAATACTGAGTAGAGTACATAGTTTCGACTAACTCTAGGAGTTTGGAAACAAAACTTCTACTATAACATTCAAAACTCACACACACTTAATAAACGGGAAAATAACCGAAAGTTCTGGATACGATAAATATAATGAATAATTAATATATTGCGGAAAATTTCATTAATATGTTCAATTACATGCCTGTTCAAAAAGTTGGAATGACCATTAAATTACTCGAAAAGGTTAGTTTATGTCTACTGTATGCTCTGTTTAATAATTAATTGTTAATGCTTGTTTATTTCCCATCATATTGTGCTAACATGTGACGTAAACCGATGCACATTAATAGCAAGACCACAAATAACTTGGATTCGCTAAAATTGACCCAAATTTCACAAGTTATGGATTGTTCTCGTCTGTTATACCCTCATTAACACTTACAAAATTATCCAGATACATGCAGTGATTGAATACTCTCACAATCCACCTAAACGAGTAAGTATGTAATCTATATGAGTATACGACACGAAACCTGGCATGTATGTGCACTGGTCCAAAGTAGCACACCTAAACAGTACAGCAAGATGAAGACTAAATTAGTACAATTAGTAACTCCAAAATTAGTATATAAAAATGTGGAAATATAGAATACGGTACAAGGAAGAAGAATTAGTTTGCAGAAAGTTATAGAACAATTCTAAGCTAGTGATTTAAGGGAAAACGAAAAGTAAATGCACCTGCATCACTGTGAAAGATTATGAGTAACGTAACCTAGAGTCTCCAACCAATCGTTATGGCGTTAGTGAAGACCTCCCACGGTATTCGCTATGTTCACTAACACTAATTACCAACTTCGATTTGTGTGACCTAAATATCATCCCCATAATCAATGTAGAACATTTTTTTCAAGTAGCGGAGAAATACTGTCATCTACTTTTTCGAGAGATATCATCCACAGAAAAGCTAAAGAGGAATGGTGAGATTAGGCAAGCCTAAATAATTCGTCAGTTGAAATTTTCATAGGTAGTTGAAATAAATGAGATAAAGAAATATATTTTCATATTCTTAACATTTATAAAACAAATCATTCGAAACCTACTCCATATCCGTGGCCAATAACAATAGATTTGTATACTCTTTTGGTAATTGAATTAAATTCGGCAAATGTATATTTGGAGACGGTATTAGTTCATACGCTGTTAATGATAATGTATTTTCTGTGCTTTTTGCAAAACGACTGCATAGTGACTGGTAAATTTGACGACTTAGCGACTGACGACCAGTTAAACACCAACTTGTTATTAAACGTGCTAACCATAATGATTCAGATAATAAAGAGATATTTAACAATTTCTCTGGCTGAATAGAGTTCAGAGAGTTAGTAGATGATGAAGATGAGGCTTCTGCTGTTGCTGGTGGTGATATACTGAATGTGTTAGATTCAGGTGATGTGTGCAGGATTAACAAATCACTAGGTGTTTGTGGTAAGCCTAAATAGGCTAATAACAGACTATGTTCATTCATACTGTCTAAAAACAAAAAAATGAAAAGCTGAACATAAATGCCTATAATTGTTTTTTTTTTTTTTTTAATTAGAGTGTTTCTAACCATAGGTTGGTTTCACATGTTTAGTTGTTGTAAACAAGATGTCACATAAAATATTTTTCATGCATAGACTTCCACAGAATAGTGTATTCACGACCCTTCCAGGGACCAAATCTAAGAGCCTCAGGACTCGCAGTTAACGTTAAATGTTCAGACTACTGAGATGGCAATTAGTTTTAGATCGCTAACTTTAGCCAAATCATATCGTTGTGAATGAGACAAGTTATGTTAAGGAACTGACATTATAGTTTTTAAGTTCTATTACTGATCATTCTTGCTAATGACGTTAAATCATAACAATAATAAATCCTGTTAAATCTAGACCACTTACTAGTGAATGAAATATATTATTTTATTAAGAAGATTGATTAAAATTAGAACATCAAAGTAAACGACAAACATTAGTTTCATATTCATGCGTTAAGCTTGTGTGAATACTAGTTGTTTAATGCCCGGTCGATATCAACCGAAGTATGGTTCAAATCTTCGACAGTTATTCAGAATACGACTGCTTAAACTACGAGTGTATAGTTTCATAATACACTACAAGTAACTTGCTATATTAAGATAATTGTAAATTCGAGTAATGTTTAAGTTAGATTGTAACTGGAAAGCGGAATCCAAGACGCGCGTTTCATCCTTTTTGAGACTTGTCGGTTGGATTCACCTGCATCCTAATGTTAATCCAACTTAAATATTACTTGTGATTTATTGTTATATCGAGACAATACGCTCAGGATGTACATATAGAAACAGAGGCTGACCAGTTTCAATCCGTGACAAATCAACGGGAAAATACAAATCCATCCTATTTGCAAACCTCTTTAAAAAGAAACAAATTTATGGAAGAAAAATAGTTTATGAAGATTTAAACTGAAAAGTCTAGTGCAGAATATATCAAATTTTAACTTATTACTGAGACAACTGAATGAGGCAAGTAAATTAATTCCATTCATAAGCTTAACCATGACATCCCCCTAACTCATACCGCCTAATCAAACTAATTAGTAAACATTAGCCAATAACTTAGATTATAACCCATATTCCCTTGGCTTCACTAAATCTCTAAACCTCTAATCTTAACACTAAATTGCTTAAGTTGAATTGTGACTGGCAAACAGAATTCAGGACACCTGTTTCGTCCTGTTTGGGACTCGTCGGTTGAATATATCTGCATCCCAATGTTAATATATACACCAGGATTCGAATTCAGTCAAATGATGGAGGCGGAGGTGTTTGGCACGAAACGAACTGAGTTTGATTCCCGGTGTAAATATAAACGTTGGGATGCAAATATATCCGGCCGACAATTCCTAAATAAAGGGAAACGCCTGTCCGCTTTGCAGTCACAATCCAACTTGAAAAATAATTGTGATTCATCGCTGTATAGGGGCGATTCGCTGAGGATGCATATATAGCAACAGAGATTGACCAGCTTCAGTCCATAACAAATCAATGGGAAGATACAAATTAGTTTTAATTAACACTAAGTTGTATACAGAAACAAGTTAAGGATGGCTAAAATATGGGTGGTATTCATATTGAGAAGTTCATTGGTGTAGAACAACACTCCTCTTAATTATATCACGTAATAGCTTACCCATAAAGAACATTTTTACAAAAAGAATGTGAATAAACAATTTACGGGGACGTAAGAGGATGATTACTGGTTAACAATCAAAATATCTCATGAATCTACCTGTAGATGATGAATGTGTGTGCTGTAAATCATTTGGTACATCAACACCAGTAATTTTATGCATAACAAAAGCAGCAATACGTAGAAATGGTAGACAATTTGCACGTAGAAATAAACCTAATGATTGTACCATTATCTGTGGATCAACATTGCTATTATCATCTGAAATAGATGAATTCATTGTAGATAATCCTGATAGATCGCGTAGTAAACGCCAAACTTCAATCAACTTGAAATAATAGAAATAATACAAATGTAGCAGTAGCAGCAAAAACAACAAAATGCATGTATGATAAAATATAAATAATTGAATGAAATATAGATCTGTCAGTTGTAGGTAATCCTTACGACCTTGCAGAAATGTTACTTCACGTCAGTGATGACGAAATCAAACCGACAATAATGATAGGAAGCTAAGATCACGAAATATGCTTCATGTTAATTACGAAACAAAGCTCAATCTTTGAAAATATATAAAAATAGGATAAAACTGGAATCTGTTTAGAGTTAAATTATTTCCCATTTACGTCTAGGCAGTATGCATCATCATCTAAGAAATATGGATGTGACAATCAATAGCCAACAATTTCATGAACTATTTCAATGTAACCGATAACAGCTTTTTGACTGATTAGAAATGGTATTAGACAATTAATGCACCACACATTTTAGTTATAAATACCGTTTTAATATAATAGTGCTAAAATAGCATAAGAAAGCAAAGGGTAGTCAAAACCCGCGAAAGTTACGAGCTTTAACCTAAGAAAACCTTACTTAGTGCCTTCACGACATTATGGAGTATCTTCAAAGCATAAGATATAAAAAGTGGAATTCTACTGACTATTGATTTAAGTTTGTGGAAACAAAGGATCCACCGAAAAAATCCTTATACAGGATCATAGATAAATATACGCTAAATAAACATACTTTATATCATTACTGGCTATTGTGGAGACTACATCTCTGGATACTACTCCGTTAACAAAGTAAGATATAGGTTAAAAGGTTGGATGCTTGAAAAAGCTATTTTTCCTGAAACGAGTAACCAGATTATACAAAATTTGATGTTTATGTAAAAGTAACATTTCATCTAAACTTTACGGATTGATCTCTTGGGAGAAGGTTGACTTATCGACTCAGAATACACAGTCTCAAGAACGCCTCGAAAAGCAATATAAGTCTGTTTTGGATGTTTCTTTACCATTTAGGGTCAAATGAAACTTTGGAAATCGGTTGAATTATGAACTAGTGTTCGTAGAAGACGAAACAATTGAATGTGTTAACCGTTGAACTTCGAAGTTTCACCAGTCATAGTGGGTCAGTATCTGACGAGATCTTGGTATGGATTCAAAAAGTTGCCAACCATATGTAAATTTTTGCCAACTAAATAACGAGTACACTGCCCTGACAGAGAAATACAAGCCATGCAAACATCAGACATGAATAGAGAGCAAGTCTATGGTAATCAATGCTTTTGAAAGAATGCACGCGTTACGTACTAAACAGTAGTGAGATTAGGCGTAAAGTACTAAGTAAAATGGTTGATCACGTGAATCCTGAGTGACTGAGGTGATGATTGAGATATGTACCACGTACGTTCAACCACTCGCTACCACGACCCACAATATCGGCAGGTATAGAAGTAGAATAAATGAAAACAAGGGGGGAAACTGAAACGCGGTATCAGTTTGATAAGTCACTGTTGTTCTGAGCCGTGTAGATATATAAAGACTACCTGATTTGGTTTCGTATAGCAATCGCGATCAATGCTTGGGGAAAATGAATAGTACGGCTGGAAATTGGCTGAAATAGCGCAGATTTATTTATTCTTTATCATCTTCTACATTTCAAGTTTCATTATTCCTCCATATATACTGTCCTTTCATTCAATATTCTGGTGAATAGCCCTGTTAATTTGAACGCTTCATGATAATGTGCTATGTCAATTTAAGCTAACGTGAACAAGTGTGCCAGGCTTTATGCTGCTCATTACTGACACAATCCGGTATAAAATAAAACTATATTTCAGTCATGAAATTTAGAAGAAATAGCTGAATCAATAATAATAATAATAATAATAATAATAATAATAATAATAATAATAATAATAATAATAATAATAATAATGCACTAACATAAGGTGAATTCCAATGGGTCGATTTCGTATAAGAATCATTCCATGTGCATGAATTTGGTATAAGTTTATGCTTTTTCAAATAATTCAAGCAATCCATATCAGGGTTCCATGATAATAGTGTTTGTACTAACAATGCTGTATAACACAAACGTAATAAATGTGATTCATGACTATCGCCAATTGGGTGACGTATACGACCTTCATCGCAAGCTAATAAATGTGAACCTAATGAAGCAGCACCTGATTCAAATGTAATATCTGCATCAGCTGCTGCAGCTAAACGTGTACATTGACAACCATTCGCATTGAATTCTTCAAGACCTGGGCGTAAATGTAATAGACTGATAAATAAAAATGTAATATCCACCTGTAAAAAAAAAAAGCAACAAGAATTGATTTATGTTATAATTACATTTCATGTAGTTATTGCCCGTTAACTAGTCTAAGAGTATCACCATTGGCCAAGTATGGAGTACTAACTATGATACTGAAGAAAACTGATCTTCATATTGAGACCACAGTGAGTTAACAGCTTACGACTACAGCTCACTTTTGTTTGATTGGAGCCAATTAGTTCACATATTTATGAAATACTTCCACTACATATCAAAATACACTCACTATGGTTTGAATGACCCAAGTGGAGGTCAAACTAAAAAGCTGTACATAGGCTTCCAGTCCTTGATTTAAGAGTGACTATGATCACATGCCATTGTCTTTAAATGATAATTACCAGTTGCGGTTTGCTGTAAAACAAACGACATGAAAAACTACAGTTCTCATAACTGGTTTACAGTAGATTAGGTCGTATCTTAATTATTATGTATGCTATACTACGAAGTGACTTCGGTCTTGATCGACCCAGTTAACTGAGGGTTAGGACAACTCAGAGAACATAGTAGATGCGTTCAAAAGTTAGGAATGAATAAAATTCCATTAGGTACAGGATTTTCCAACCCTTAAACTCCCGAAAACGACTGCAGGAAAAAATGATGTCTATACCGTTGATTGATTCATTTCGGAGAAGACTAGAAACTTAAATAGGCTTTTTAGAAAAGGGTCAACACAGGCCTTGGAACTACTGTTCGTTAAAATACAAATATAAATAATTATTTTAAAACATTCATATACCCATATTCAAGAAGAAAATATTTGACTAGTGTGATTTTATGTACAATATGTATTAAGTTAACGATGAAAGTTGGATTGTGGCTAGGAAGCGAATATCTAGGAAAGGCATTTCGCTCTATTTAAGATTTATCAGCTAGGCACACCTGCCACACCCCCAGTTTCAGTGCTCACATCAAGGTAATTTATTCACCATGCATTTAGTGACAGACAATGACCGATTTCAGTCCTTGACAACATAAGCGTGTAGATACAAACACATTGAAATGGCATAAAATTACTCAGTTTATTGGTGAAAAGTACACTTTTTCAAAAACATGCAAGTTAACTTCATATAGGAACAGAAAATGTACTGTAAAAATCATGGTGTAAAGGGACATAAACAAATTCTTATAATCAAGATAGACAACATGACATGGGCCGTAGAACCATAAAGAATCAATAATGAAGTAATGATAAAAATTAATGATTAGGAAGCATTTAAAAACCAGTCAGGACTGAATAGACGTTTCGTTTCAGCGTGAAATACTTAGGAATTGTGGATCAACGACTCCTTACTCTCATTACAAGGATTAGTACATACGAAATATCACCAGTCATAATAGAAATAAAATGAAGTACAACTATGTGCTTGATCAAGTTGCAATATTACGTTATCACAACATGAAGTTAACCAAATGAGAAATCAAAAGAGTCGAAATAACACGATAGAGATGATGACAAAAATAACCAAACATTGAGAATAATGTATTTAAGGAAGGAATGAAAGAGTATGTATGAAGAAATACTACAAATCCAGATCAGAAAGATATTATAGAGTAACTTACTCTAAGCGATTCTGTGAACTAATATAAAATACTTCCAATCACTTATGAAGGTTAACGATCGCATACAAACAATGTAGTCAGTACTTACTGGAAAGACCAGCAGTTACCGACTTTGTGAACTAAGGATATATCTTCGTTTAGCCGCATCTAGCATTCTTTAAAGTCATTCATACACAAGACAAATTTGTACGTGCTATGTTCATTAGTCTATTTATATACTCTGACACTGGTTATGAAATGGGGAACAAGCAAAACAAACTTTAGCTGACATACTAAGAGATTAATCTATTCTTCTATGTTCCTTCGCTGTTAACTGAAGGCAGATATCTAACCTGTTAAGTAAATTTCACAGGTAAGCAGGAAAATGAATAATTTAAACACTATATATATATATATATATATATATATATATATATATATATATATATATATATATATATATATATATATATATATATAGTGAACTCGAACGACACAGAACCGATGACACGAAAGCGTCCTTGAGGGAAGACAATAGGATAAACAGATATTATGAGCAACTTTAGACAAAACAACGAAGTTTGAATTTCCCAAAATAAATTACAGGATATTGGATCTTAAAAGTTATTCCTCGGGGATATAGGATTCCCAACAGTACGTTAAGATTGGCAGTAATTGGGGCAAAGAATAACATAAAATCAATGAATAAATATATAACTAAAAAGCCAAAAGACGATAAACTTACATCCCAAAGAAGACTAGTAGTAGATTCGTTCAGAGAATGTGAAGAGGACGAATGCATAAAATGCATAAAAGAAAAGTCATTCTGATTAGTTTGAGCAGAACGATCATTATCTGATGTTACAGAATTATTGTTTGTATATTTTTCCAATGGTGGAAGCAACAAACGCCAAAGGAAACGTGCATCTTCTGTTGCAGCAACACTAGCAGCTGATTCAGCTATGTCCAATATAGTCGGAGGATTATTTTGACGACAACCACTCAAAACTGAAAAAGTTTCGGTAAAACAATGAAATGAAATTCATCAAAGAAAGTAATGGATGAATTAATGTACAATGCATTTACATTTCAAAATTGGGGACAATTTAAGTATATTAGTTTGCCATGTAGAATATGATACTAGAGGAAAGAACAAAATCAAGGAAAGAAAGATCGACATAAATTTCAAAGACCACGACTTCGAGGAACATAAAGTATGAATAATGCACATATCTTATTATCATCAATTCTGAAGCAAATCATACAACACCTCTAACAGATGGTTCTGATAATCATGTGAACTTCAACCAGGTAGTGTGCACTTATTAATTCAAATTAACAGCCAATATCTTAATGGGTTGATGCCACCTTTTGATTTCACCACCTGTAACATTTTATAAATATCACTCCACTATTTCAGTCATCATCACGCATAAAAGTAGGTGGTGATCGTTGGACATATGTCTCAACTACCTCCGGTGGTGAACATATACAACTTAATTAATTAACTTACCATCTTTTCTAAGTACCTAATGTCTAGCACCACGATCGTTTACTCAATCATTCCAATAAAACATGAAAGATGTTTCGAAAACATTCATGATCAAATGCTGGAAGCCTACGAATATTATCCCTTTCAAAGACCACATTAAACATCCATACAGTTAAGAGTAGGGGATTAGAGTACAGTATACTAGTTATTTAGTTGACAGATGGACGTCGCATCTATCTACGCTAAAGTTAACGTGAGCTGACACAGATAAACCGACCTTCATGAATCCATGTTGCGATTTAATCCGAACAATCCATCGGAGCTGATTAGAGTCCCAAGATAAGTGTCATGATTGATGTACTAAAGGTAATCGAAAGACTTTGTATTTTATCAGCACATTCACTAAACAAGACTGCCATCTAAGTGGATAAGTGAACACCGATATAATAGATCAATTCCTGGAAATTTAGATGAAGAAAGTGTTATATCTAAAAAAACTATTAAGAAGTGAAACAACGACGAGTTCAAGTAACATTGTCCAATAATTAAGGTGAGAATGGATGTAGTACGTTTTGAATTTGCATCCGCAGATAGTTACAAGTATACAGTTTCAACTAATACTCAAACATTTCTCTGAACTCGTTCGGTAATATTCATATAGTTAAGAATGAATGGAAAGAATTTTAATGTGGATTAACTAGAGCCATAGTTTAAGTATGAAGCCTAGCAGTACTTTTCGGTTGTCATAAACTGAAGTAGATGAAACTGGGTTTGAAAATCTGCGACGAACACATTAAACACTGAACTAAAGCTAAACATCAGATTAAGAAAAGACATATGAAAAAGAGAATTTATCAGCTGCGTAATTTAAGAATAGTCTGCTATTTGTGAATAAGAAGTCAGAAAACACTGACCAATCGTAGACTTTAAATAGTATCACTTAGCCTAAATAGCAGTACTAAGCAAATCATAATGTGAGAAGCAATTGTTTAACGATAGCACAAGCAGAGAAAAAGCATAGAAATTGAATGTGAATAGAGAACTTTAGCTCGTTTTTTCTCAATCCCCTATAAATGTGTAATTATTATTACTGTATCTGTTTAGTAAGACTACTGTTTATTTGGTGTCAATACACTCCTACATATTTCCAGAAAAATTCCAATTCAACTGTCAGGATAATGTGTCTGACGTGAAGCGTAATCAACAGATTTAGTTGTACGTAACGGTCTACTTTATCCTCAGAGACCCTCCGTTCATACGTCTAGTATCACAAAAATATATTCCGGTCAACTCCGCCACCGACTACAATCACCAATAAAATATAAAACAATAAACAAAAGAGGCCTACAGATGGAAATATGAGAAACTAGGTTTAATACTGGAAAATTCGACTCCAAAATGTTAAAACGATAGACTAGAGATAAAAATAAACACTGTTTACTCATTGACAAAAAGCAGGATTATCACATTTCTAACGTAGTTTCTTAAACACCGAATCATTATTATGTAGTATGCTTATAAGAATATAGAAATACACTTACTACCTTTCAACTGTGATTTAGGCACAACATCAAATGGAACACAATAAGACCACCACCACCAATGAATTGGATGATTTTTCAATTGTGACCAACAATACTGATGTCCTGTTTTATCACATGATAATGAACAACCACGTGAAACAATCGCATGACGTGAATGTGCTGCAAATGATGTTCTTAATAAATGTTCAAGTCCATGAATTCGTCGTTCTGCCAAACCGCCATTAAAGAAATGCTCATGACAATCATGTAATCTTAAAGTCTAGAAAATTCAGATAAAATTAAAAAGGGAATAAATTGAAATTCAAGTCAAAATGATTTTATGAGAACTGATTTATTTGTTTGTTGCATCCGTTACAAATTGGTCTCGAAAGGTTATCATTTGAAACTAAATAACATTTGACAGTTACTTCGTTGAAGTATGGAATGCCTCCTGAGTGACAATACGCGTCAACGAGTTAATAAGAGACCATACAGATAACTTTCAGATCTCAAAGCTTCTTAATAGCATCCATTCGAGACCAATATATGATCAAAACAAACGACGAACTGATTATCAATTAAAAGTAGTGTTTTACGACGGTTGACAAATTCAAAGGTCCGAAAAAGGACTTGAATATGCTGTATGTAGCTGACCGTAAGTATAAGTGATATGTGATGTACAAATTCATCGGCTATGAATTGATAATTAACAAGTAAAGACAAGGAAACAGTTTACATGTTGTCAATATATATATTTAAAATCTTTGAATCTTTTCCGTAATAATATCCCCTTTCAAACTATGTTCACTACGTTGGTATAGACTTCGATTGCTATTTCACTAGTCAAGGTAAAATGAGTAGTAGTAATGGAAGTAGTCAGGAACTATATAACGAGAATACTACTTGAGAAAATATGTGGGATGAAATGCACAACATAATCTGAATTTCAGGATTCGGGGATGCATAGAGTGAATGCGATTAGGTAATGGTGACTAATTATGAGTTATATTATCGAGTGTTTCTACTCATCGGTTATAACATCAAAAGGTAATCAAAAAGTATTACTATATGTGAGACAAACAGTTATTGGGAATATGGACTGACAATGAACTGGTTAACCAATTTCAGTTTTTTTTCGACAGTTATTTTACAGACACCGATCAACATAGAGTGTAAAGATAAGTGGTGAAACCAAAACAATATATTAAGACAAAAATGAATAGTCAGAAGCATATGAAAAGTATATAGTGGCATTACGGTAAATGATAAAGAATGGATATCATTGACTGTGACTCATATCATGTACGTTTTTCAACTAGAGATAATTACTACCATTAAGGTCAAGAAACCTAAAGCCTCAAATTAACTAACACATCACAAACGATGATTAACAAGTGATGAAGCATCATAGTACAACCAACTACTATTACATCAATGAAAATAGACTCTTGAGATTAGTAGCTTCAATCACCTAAACAAGGTCTACCATCATAGTGACACGTTTATTATTTTTACCTAATAGACAAACAAACAATAAAATTCCTTACTCTTTCAGAGCCGATTAATGTATATGCTACACTATGTCTCAATGATCTCCATTCACAAGCAGCTGACCATATTACATTACGTGCACGTTGAGCAACACGTTCTAGGTAATATTTAGCGGAATTATGGGAATTGACAATAATTTTATGACTAATATCTTCTGTGGTCTTAGTTAAGCGATCAGATATTTGAAGTTTTGAAGAGCCTGAAATTGTCAGTGTTGGCGTTGTTGCTGTGGGTCGTGATACAACAGTTGTAGTCTGTGGTATTGATGAGCCAAGAGTACGTAAACGTTCATAGAAACTCATAAAATCCAAATGAAAACGTTCGATCGCCTCAGAAAGGCATAAATTTGCATCAAAAAGAACAGTTTGTGATAGTTGCCTGCTTAGAGTTTGATTTGATGTAGCTGATATGGAAGCTGTTGCTGCTGTCGTAGTAGATGGATTGTATTCTGTTTGTGTAACCAATACATGAATATTTGAACCAGGTACAGTTTGTTCAACATTATCATTTGGATACAAGTTCACTTGAATCTCTGTATCGGCGACAACAAACGCTACAACTTGATCATCAACCTCTTCTTCGTTAATTTCATTCGGTAGGGGAACGATCGCTGGTCCATTATTAACTAGAAATATTAAATAATACAATAGAGAATAAGAAAAATAATCTAAGATAGTAGGACAGTAGTTTGTAATCAGGTTTCGAACTGGAAAATCTAGGTTACAGGCTCCAATATCCTTTCAAATACTTCGGTTTCGGTAGTTGAATGTTATCACTAGACCTCATATACAAAGCAAGGCTTATGGCTTAGTACATGAAGCCTTACTTGGTAGACTAGTCATATTATGATGGTTTATACATACCAGCTCATCATTAAAGTCAAATGTGAGTAAATAAGAAGCGTGGCGTATTACTTAATTTCAAGGAAGAGAATAAATGATAAGGAATTAGCTATCAGCACCACAATTTATTAAAATTGACAGCCCAACATAAAAATAGTACTTTAACTGACTTGTGACCTTAGTTGTAACCAATAAAACTTATGTTGAATGTTTAGTTCTGATAAAATTCTAAAGAATAAGGCATCCGTGGATAATGAACTGTATTCGTAAAACTTTTTAAATGCTTGCGCTACCAAACTGCTATCATCGTTAAAAATGAACTAACCAATTGTTTCAGCAGTAACAGCACGTCGACCAGTTGGACGTTGTATAAGTGTATCAAGTGATTTCGGTTGACATAAACTAGCTAGTCGTTGAACGAATGTAAACAGATTTGTAGCAACTAGAGGAGATGATGAATGTGGTGGTAATAAGTTTCTTAAAGTATTTACACTAATTGTAGAATGATTATTATTACTACTATCTGAGTTAGATAAACTAGTTGAAGTATTATCGTTATCAGCGGAACGACGAGAAAAGCGTCTGGACGTCCAAAACTGTCGACTTAATGGATTTAGAGTACTACTACTATTGCTGCTATTGACGCCGCTGGAACTGCTTGTCCCACTGTCACAAAAAGACTTCGATGTGGTTTTCGAACTTTTCTTATTGCTGCCTGATTCATTATTATTAGTATTATTATCATGTTCATCATCTTGTACAATTAAACTACACTTCATTCGTTTTACTATGGAATTAATCAACTTTGAAGCAACATCATAATTTTCACTGAATGCTAGAAGTTTTGCACTTGGCGGATTGCTGTCAACATCCATATCAACTAATGATGAGGTTGATGATAACGATGATGTTGATGTACAATCAGTAGCAGATGAAGTGGAAGGATAGGGATAATTTACACCTGTATCTGGTGAGATGATATTCCCGAAATTCGAAAAAGTGTAATCTTCTAATGATGAATTTAAAGTAAGTGACTGAAGTAGAGGAAAAAAAGCAAGTGGTTAACAACAAAAAAAAAACAAATATCTAGATACTTTAAAAGGTTCATTGTTTTTTCAAAAATCATTTTGTTCTTTAAAATGTAAAGATTCGAAGTGACCTGACACTAATAAATACATCTCGGTTCAGTTTGCAACAATATAAAAAAAAAAGTGGAAATAAAAAACTGAACAATTCATTCACCTGTCACCTATCATGGAATAGAGGCCGTCAACCACGATTCTATAATTAACTTTATTCTCAAATCTCCTTTCCGATTCTTTCCAAGTGATATTCATTCTTTTCATATCTGCCTGAAATTCACATAGCAATGTGCTTCTTAGACATTTTTTTTTTGACCTTGAGTTAGGTTTGTCTTGTGATGCAATTTGGTGATTTCAGAAATGTATATTTTATCCACCTCCAGCAATTTTTTATATCATCTTCCTCAGCTGGAAGTTGATTTATTCTCTGTTAAAATAGATTGTTACTGATGGTATCTAGAAAACAGATCCGAAGAATCATTGCACACACAACAGTTCACAATTAACTGCATATTTTGAATGATGCTTTTCGTAGTTCTCCGTGCAAGTTTTGGCTCCATGCAATAGAACTGTATTCACATTTATATTCTGATTATAATTCAGACTATAATATTGGCTGACAGCTAGTTTGAGTTATAGATGTTTTTCAGTTGTAAAAATGCTGTTCTTGTTTGGTAGATTGTGGTTGCTAACGGAATTTGTAGTTAAATGTTTTCTTTTCTTTCCAAATAATTTTATAGTTGTACATGATCACAAGCAAATTCAAGTAAACGCACGAGACCTTGTCATTATTCCTTTTCAAAAAGGGGAGGTGTTATGTTGGAAGAAAAGCAATAGACTTTTAAAACTGTTTTAGAATACTATTTCGATTAAATTGTGAATAGTGTGAACAATTTATTTCTATCATTGCTACGTTCCTCATAACCTGTCCTCCCGTTAGCATATTTACTGTCAGTGTATTGTCTTTTAATTATAAACTTCAGTTAATTAGTTGTGAATAAGCTTTATCTATTCTCCACAATTAACTCCTTTGCGTAGCATTAAGATTAAATTGCTAATTGGCTGACTGCGTGGTCTGGTTTTATGTATATACAAAAGAATGCCTGAAATACCAAATGATTCTTCTGATTGATTCATCGGTTTGTGTTTTTCCTATTCTGGCCCTGGATACAGTGGGCATCGGGAGGACATACAGGGACTAGCTAGGCAATCATTGGTGCTGTTATTGCGACCACGTGCACACAAGGCCATATCCATTGATAGGTCGCATACATCAACAAAGTAACCTCATCTATTGCCCGCAAACATCAACCATAGCAGCTATTTTACGTTATAATAGTGCCTTGTCTAGTCAATCCGTGCTTTTATATCTGCATTAGGTCCTTCATGCTCATCGATGATGCTGCCCAGTTATATGAACATGACTACATCTTCCGAAGCTTCTCCATCAAGTGTGATTGGGTTGATGCTTGATATTTTGTATCTGAAGATCTTGCTTTTCCCTTTGTATATGTTGGAGCCTACTGATGGCTGCAGAGGTTGCTGTTACACTGTCCATCTTCACCTGCACTTGTTGTTTGTGAGTAACAAAAAAGCAAGGTTGGTCAGTTGAGAAGTTCAAATCATCTAGCTGCATATAAGTTGTCCATTGTATTCTATGCTTCCTTTGAGATGTTGTAGTATGCATAATCCAGTCAACTACCAAAAGAAAGAGAAAGAGCGAGATTATGTAGCCGACTGACACCAGTCTTCTTTGAACGAGTCTGTCACCCACCAATCATGCGCGATTTTGAAATGACATCCATCGTAAGGATTTCCTAAGAAATTGACTACCTTCTCGAGTACATCATAATGTCGAAGAAGATTCCATAATGTTCTTCTATCTACAATGTCAAATGCTTTCTCGTAGTCAAGAAAATAAATGTAAAGTGGTGAGCTCCATTTAATCGACTGTTCAAGAATAATGCATAGAGTCAACACCGCCTGGAGCCCCTCTAGGGTTACTGCCGGTCCCAAGCCCGGATAAGAGAGGAGGGTTGGGCATGTGGTTAGCAAACCCATCCCGTAAAACAACAACCTTGCTAAAAAAAAACGCTAACCACGAAAAACCTTTATAACCACTTTAACCATATTACGGAGAACCAAATCGACTACATCTCCATCAATAAGGAGTTTAGAAGGACCATAGAAGACGTAAGAGTAAGGAGAGGAGCTGACATAGCTTCAGATGATCATCTGGTGGTGGCTAAAATGAAAGTGAAGCTGAAGAAGCACTGGACAACTGGAGGAGCAGTATTACAAAACTTTAAGATAGCCATTCTCCAGGATAAAAAACAAACGCAACGAATTCAACATAACTCTCAATAACAAGTTCCAAGCATTTCATGATCTACTAGAAAAAGGTGGAACTAATATGGAGGATAATTGGAAAGAGATTAAAGAAACAAGATCCGAGAAGAAAGGAGCAAAAAGTTAGCAATTAATAACAGCCGGACAAGAACAAAGAAAGCCAAAGCACAGGCCGAAAACACAGAAGTCAACAAGTGAGTGAAGAGTAGCATCAAGTTGGATAAACGGAAATATGTTGAGGACTTAGCAATGACGGCGGAAAGAGCTGTAAGAGAAGAAAACATGAGCACCTATACGATACAACCAAGTAGTTAGCTGGGAAACTCAGTAAACCAGAACAGCCAATCAATAGAAAGGCTTACAAACCAATCACAAAAGTGAATGGATACTGAAACAGGTAGGTAGAACACTTCGATGAACTCTTGAATAGACTAGCCCCACTGAACTCAATAGTCATCGAAGCAGCAGCTAAGGATCTACCCTCGTAAACACCAACCCACCAACAGTCGAAGAGATCAAGATAGCCACCCGACAAATCAAGAATGGCAAGTCAACAGGGCCAGACAACATACCAGCTGAGGCACTGAAGACAGACATAGAAGCAACTTCAAGGATACTCCACATTCTCTTCAGAAAGATATGGGAGGAAGAACAAGTGCCAGCACAATGAAAAGAAGAATATCTCATCAATATACCCATGAAAGAAGATCTTAGCGATTACGATAACTACAGAGGCATCACTCTTCTTTCGAAACTAGGAAAAGCCTTCAACAGTGTTATTGAATCAAATGAGAGATCCAGTCGATGCACAACTTCGAGATTAACAGGCCGGATTCCGTTAACACAGATCGCGTATCCACCAAACCACTACTCTATGCTTCATTGTTGAACAGTTAATTGAATGGAATTCACCCCTTTACATTAATTTCCTCAACTGCGAAAAAGAATTCGACAGCGTGGATAGGAGAGTATTATGCAGCCTTCTACGACATTACGGCGTACCCGAGAAGATAGTCAACATCATACGGAATTATTATGAAGCAGTACATTGTAAAATGGTGCATGGAGGTCAGCTCACAGAGTCATTCAAAGTGAAGACCGGCGTTAGACAAGGCTGCTTACTGTCCCCCTTCCTCTTCCTGCTGGTAGTTGACTGGATCATAAAGACCGTAACATTTCAAGGTAATCTCGGAATACAGTGGACAACATCGATGAAACTAGATCACTTAGACTTTGCAGATGATCTAGTTCTCCTATCCCACACACAGAAGCAAATGTAGATGAAGACAAACAAAAAGCAGCAGCCTCAGCAACAGTAAATCTCAACAAACACAAAGGGAAGAGCAAGATCCTTCGATACAAAACAAACAACACTAACCCAATTTCACTTGACGGAAAAATTCTGGAAGTTGTAGAATCATTTACATACTTGGGTGGGAACATCATTAATAAACAAGGAGGGTCTGATGCGGATGTGAAGGCGTGTATTGGAATGGCAATAGAAGCATTTTTACAAAACTGAAGGACATCTGGAACGCAAACCATCTGTCAGCCAACAAGTTAGAATTTTCAATACAAATATGAAGACAGTTCTGTTGCATGGAGCTGAAACTTGGAGAACTACGAAAAGCATCATCCAAAAGAAAAAAGTATTTATGAACAACTGTCTGTGTAGGATACTTCGGATCCGTTGACCAGATACGATCAACAATAATCTCCTATGGCAGAGAATAAACCAACTTCCAGCCAAGGAAGAAATTAGGGGATGCTGGAGGTAGATAGGATGAACATTGAGGAAATCACCAAACAGTTACTTCATCCATTGTCATTAATAGATTTTCACGTAGCGCCGCTTATCAGCATTAATGACCCTTTTCACATGATTGTTTGAGTTTGTGTATTTGGCATGTCTTGATACATTTATCATCTTTGTCCATGTTGCCGGATGATATGATTATATTTGGTGTTTTCTATTCCAACCTTCGAGTTTACATCTCCCATCAAAATGGTTAAACAATGATCGAATTTTAATATAGGCAACTGGACATCGCATGTATTACGTTATGATGTTGAGTAGTAATAATTAATATATTATATCGTTACATACATGAAATTGGGTAAAAATGGATACCAAAGATACATATGCATAAAAAAATCATAAGGGAACTTTGAACCCACGTTCCTGGAGACTACATGTTTATTACTCACTTACCAGGTACTGATACTTTGCTTTAAGCTACAATACGTAAGAGGAATAGTGACTAAACACATTATTTCTAAAACTAAAGTAGGTGATATGAGTTTGGAACCTTCTTGAAAGGTAAAAGCTTTAACCAGTGAGACGCTGCTGCATGCAAAATTTCGTAAGGAATAAATATTATTGTGTAACAATGAAGTTTTCGATCTCAATAAAAAAGCTAAACACAATTACGAAAAAAAAGTTTGTTGAGTGATAAAAGTTGGTTGATAGTGGAGTGATAGTTGACAAGTGTCATCTAGGGTAGATATTTCTCTCTGTTTAGAATTCATCATCTGCATATATAAGTCACGTTCCACTTCTAATGCACACATAGCGATTCAAAATCAATGCTCAAGTGTAAAATACATTCAAATCACTCGTCAGTCACATACACTTCTTTCTGTTTAAAAAACAATCATAATTTTGACTGACGCGTCACAAATAGGATGTAGGGTTCCATTCACCAGCAGAGACTTATGAAGAATAAATTATGTATCCGAGATTCTGAGGTGACTTTATGGTATTATAATGGCAATGGAAGAAATGACCGGAATATATTGTTAGATATTATAGCAACCTGAAGCTCCTGGGGCGGAATTTAGGGTGCGCACTGCTGAGGAGTTCCACATTAGAACGAAATAGCTGTCCAGTGCTCCCTGATTTTCAGTGGTACTCTGCCAACATCGATTTGTGACGTATTTCTAACATTAGTTTACAATAAGCAAAAAGACGAAAGTAGTTTCTGGATGGATATAGTAAAGCATACCGTATGTTTCACACGATCACCAGCCGACACATAACCACCGGTCATATTAAACGGGAATAATGGGCCCAATATAAAATCGTATATATCTGATGACATATCTAACCAACGTGAAAGATTACGCAACCACGAACACAATGGTTGAAAATTATTATTAGTAGTAGTAACAGATTGACGTTGATTCAGTTCCTCATCATTAGAAGGTAATAATCTTGATCGCAACCACTCAGAGGGAATATCTAAATAAATTGGACCCAGAATTGGTAAATCCAACGTAGATATACATTTACATAATGGACAACGCAGTTCAAAGACAAGCATCGACGAGTTCCGACTGCTAACAATAACAATAATAAAAAACGAGTGTGAATAACACGTAGAGAGATGCAAAAAAGAAAAGGGCACTAATTAAAAAAAGAGAATATTTGCCTGTACCATAGACTCTAAAAATGTGATCAAAAATAAATTTTGAAAATCATTTCATAATTTAATTGGCTGATGAATAATTCATGAAGTAGGTACTTTCCAAATCATCTATATTCCAGATGAACTCTAGTCAAACAAACTTGTGAAATGATAAAGCTCAGGTGATTGCTTCAGTGTGAACTAAGGATTGTTGACGTCATCCAGAGATACGATGATTGATTCCCAACTAAACCATAGACCTACGGAAGTACGAAATATCCCAAACTTATTTAAATTCGGTAGCACATCAAAATTGATTGGCTTGCACAAATTTATTCGATTCGATTCGATAAAACATGTTCATGGTCAGTTTAGAATAGATACAATGAAAGAGATAATTAGCGAGGCAGCTAGCTTAGCTTGGTAGTCTAACTTGTATATTATAATGAATTACACAGATTATGCTGGCTGCAAACAAATTATTTCATAAGTGCAACCATGCCATGAAAGTCAGCTAAAGAGTAGTAAGAATATAAATGTCGAGTTCAGGATCGGACAGCAAAGTCATACTGCCGCCTGTACAGAGACATAACTGATACCAAATGTTCATCTTAGATAATCAGCTTTATCTTCTCCTAAAAAGAGGGTCAGAGTAAAAATATATCAATACTAGAATGTACACCTCAGTTTCATCCTTTTTCATAGCCAATGATAAGGCGTTTACGAGTAGGGAGCAAATACACTGAAAAACTACCCAAAAAGGTTTGCTAGTGACTGCGATCAAGCAGTTGTCTCATGGATACTGCTATTACACTTCTAGATCATGAAGATTACTTCTAACTAAGCTTCATTTCGAGACACACGAAGAACAACCATGTTGTGTTCAAAAGATTAAATAGATGTCTATCACCATAGCTTTAATAACCCTTGTTCAGGAGCAAAAAAGCATTCACTTCAGAATATTTTTTATACATCCACAATAGATTTTTATCACCAATCTTTGACTTTTCCCTGATATTCAATTATTAAAAAAAAATTCCAGTTTACTAAATACCATCCAAGGTCTACTGCAAACATGCTCGAAACCAAATGATGGAAACTTCACTGTTCCGAGCCTATGTCAAGTTGAATAGTAGGACACATGATTTACAAAAAAAATTTGAAAGCTACAGCTAGTCTAAAGCAAAGTCAGTCAATCAGTCAGTTACAACGTGGAACTTTGTACATGCGTAGCTGCTACCTTGTCGTGGTGGTCAAGCTTGCCTATCGTGATGACCCAACCGAGCTATACTGGCTGGAACATATGTTCCTGTAGGTTCTACCATGCTAGGTAGGTCGGTTGGAGAACGATGAGACTAAAAGCAGCTACTTAAGGTCTGAGGGCGAAGTCGTACTGCTGACTGCAAAGGGGTGTGACAGCAGTAAGATGTTTCCCTCGGACAACCAGCATCTGCAGCGATGCTGCCTTCTCACAAGGAAGGAGGGGTTAGAAAAGGTTGGCCCTAAAAATGTCACACCTCACCCTACCTCACGGATTTCCGTCTCCGGCGGTAAGGGTGCCCACTAAGGGCTTTTAAGTGCGGAGCTAATACTCAGAAAACTTTTTATAAAAAGGCCGTGCGTGACAGGCCTCAAGCAGTTGTCCCTTGGGCTCTGCGGTCACGCTCTCAGGTCTCTGAGACCGACACTAATCTGCCTTCTTTTTCAGGTTCCTCAAGAAACACCCTTCCACGGTGTGGGCAGCCTGGAAGTGACAACTGCCCTCATACCCGCAAAAGCACGAGAGTCCAAATTGGACAAAATCAAATCCTTTCTACACCTCATAATATCTCTCTTATGTCTACGACTAACTCTACTCACATTCCTTCATCTCACTGCACCGCTAATGCAAACGATGCGAGCTCACGAAAAATCATTCCTGGTCTCTTGAAACCCCGTTCTAGACTATATGTTGGAGCTTTTAATGTACGGACATTAAGTCAAATAGGGCAACAGGCTTCCTTAGCTAAGACTTTAGAATCTCACTCAATCGATGTATGCTGCGTCTCGGAAACGCGCATACAGGATCCTAGTAAAATCATCAAACTGATCTCACCGTATCAAAACAAAGAAGCAGCCCGATTTACTCTTCGTGTATCCGGTAGCCCGGACGCTGCTTCCCGGGGTCTCGCTGGTGTAGGTATTGCATTGAGTAGTAGGGCAGAACTAGCTCTCCTAGACTGGATCCCTGTAGATAGTCGCTTGTGCGCTATCCGACTGAACGGGACAGTTAGGACTCGGAAAGATAGGGACACTCGTCGTTGCCTCTTCGTCGTATCTGCCTATGCCCCCACTGACTGCAGTTCAAACGAGGTGAAAGATGAGTTCTACAGCAAGCTTACGGACCTCCTCCGAAAAGCTAGGCGCTCTGATATAGTTATAATGGCTGGTGACCTTAATGCTCAAGTAGGTAAACTAAGTGAAAATGAGAGACACTTCGGTGGTTGTTATGGTGTCACGGCTCAAAGAACAGATAATGGCGATCGTCTGTTGCAACTATGCTCAGATAACAGCCTGTTTCTAGCGAATACTAACTTTAGGCATAAGGAGAAGCATCTTTTGACCTGGCGACCCCCAAAATCGTCCCAACGTTGGACCCAACTAGATCACATCGCCATCAGCCACCGATGGAGGGGTTCGATAGAGGACTGTCGCTCGTTCTGGGGCACATGTTTAGATTCAGACCATGCTCTAGTGCGAGCGCGTATTTGTTTGAGGCTTACTGGACGTAGGAAAGACATTGCAATGAAGCCTCTTAGGGATTTACTTAATGATAATAAAGCTAAGAATATATTTAAGGAACAACTAGAAAAACAGTTAGGCGACCATGTAAGCGATTGCCATCCGGAAGCAGGTTGGAACGATATCAAAAATGCTGTGGAAACAGCAATGATATCTGCTAGTAAGGTAAATCATAAGGCTAGGATGAAGCCGTGGATTTCAGTAGCATCCACCGAACTGATGGATGCTCGTAAACTCATCCCACCTGGCTCTGAACATAATAAAGAGCGAAGTGAGCTTAAGCGCAGGCTGATAAAAAGCCTACGCAACGACCGTGAACAGTGGTGGGTGGCGAAAGCAAAAACGATGGAAAAGGCAGCGGCGATAGGCAACAGTAGGAAACTTTTTCGACTTATTAAGGAAACTGGTATTAGGGATCCGAATGTGAGTGAGACTATCTCGGAAAAGGGATGGGATTACAATTCATTCTCAGTCCAGGAGATTGGACCGATGGGCGGAACATTTTAGGGATCAGTTCAATTGGCCTTCAGCCACACTTCGGTTGCCCACGATCCCCAGTCATCCTGAATGGCAAATCGACTTAACTCCTCCTAGTCTTTATGAAGTTGAGAAGGCTATAGGAAATCTGAAGCGAGGTAGAGCAGCAGGTCCTGATAGGCTTATCCCTGAAATTTTTAAGGATGGTGGTCCAGTTTTAGCAGCTAGATTGACTGAAATCTTAGGTAGAATCTGGGAACTGGGCGTAATACCATCTGACTGGTCTCAATCCCTGATTGTCCCAATTTATAAGAAAGGACAAAAGTCTTCTTGTGACAATCACAGGGGAATCAGTCTGACTAATATAGTTTCTAAGCTGTTAGCATCGATTATACTTAGACGCTTAACTAGAGCTCGTGAAGAGCAGACTAGAGAAAACCAGGCTGGATTCAGACCTGGACGTGGCTGTATAGACCACATCTTCACACTGCGACAGGTCCTGGAACAAAGACACACATTTAGGCGTCCTACAATAGTTGTCTTCCTGGACCTAAAGGCGGCATTCGACTCTGTTGATCGTGAGGTTCTGTGGCAGTGTCTGTCATTGAAAGGTGTACCAAAGAAGTACATTAACCTTATACAAGCTCCCTACTCTAAAACTACAGGTCGAGTGAGAGCTTATGGCGAACTGTCATCGGAATTCCTCACTTCAAGTGGTGTCCGTCAAGGATGTCCACTTTCCCCATTCTTGTTTAATTTTGTCATAGACATGCTCCTAGATATAACCATGTCTTCGTCTGACTTTTCAGGAGTTGACTTACTACCAGGAGCCTCGCTTACTGACTTAGAGTATGCTGATGACATAGTCCTATTTGGTGAAGACGCTGACAAAATGCAGAGTCTTCTGACTACCCTGAGCAACAATGCAAGCATGTTCAAAATGCGGTTTTCCCCCTCGAAATGCAAAATGCTGCTTCAGGATTGGGTTGCATTGGCACCTGAACTAGTGATAGGGAGTGAAGTAGTCGAGCGTGTAGACCGCTTCACGTATCTGAGGAGTCTCATCAGTGCTGATGGCCTGGTGACTGACGAAATCTCAGCACGGATACAGAAAGCTCGATTGGCTTTTGCCAAGTTGCGTCACTTATGGCGCAGGCGACATATCCGCTTGCTAACCAAAGGACGAGTGTACAGTGCAGCAGTTCGCTCTGTCCTACTATACGCGAGCGAAACATGGCCGTTAAGAGTAGAGGACATTCATAGGTTACTGGTCTTCGATCATAGATGCCTCCGAAGCATTGCTCGTGTATCATGGGACAACCGAGTGAGCAATGCTATCGTTAGGAAACGAGTTCTAGGAAAGGAGGGCAAGTCAATAGATGAAGTATTGAAACTTCACCAGTTGAGGTGGTTGGGACATGTGTTACGCATGTCTAACTACCGACTGCCTCGACGTGCTATGTTTTGCGGTGTAGGAATAGGTTGGAAGAAAGCTAGGGGCGGCCAAACCAAAACATGGCAGAAATCGATGAAGTCACTGACAAGCAGACTAAGTCATGTTGGTAGATGTAGGCTGCGTGGTTGGGGTCCGCGAGACGAAAGTCACCAATGGTTAGAGACCTTGAACGACATGGCTCAGAATCGTTCGCAATGGCGCAGGTGCATCCACTCTTTGTGTTCTCTCAAAATCTAACCTTCTGAATTCTCTATCTTTCTCCTTTCAAATTTATCTCACTGAATTATACTTTTCGAATCATATCTTCGCTCCCTAATTTTCTGCATTACTGCTAATACTTCTATTATCGTTATCACTCTTGGATTTGAACTGACAGTTGCGTCTCTGTGCTGATGTGGTATGGCGACCTGAACTGATGTACGTACGTACGAAGTTCTGCGTTGTATCTGTCATGTCATGTCATATCAGTTCAAGGTGCCATGCCTCAATTAGCAGATAAAGATTAAATTGTCGGACCAAATCCCAGAGGAGGGGAGGTAGTAACAGAGTAAGTACTAATGGAAAGGCATAGAGATCAGAGATGAGATTTGACATAAAAAGTGATTCAGTAAAGAGTAGATTATAATAAGCTCAAAAATTAGAATTTGGAGGAAGACAAGGAGTGGATGCACCTGCGCCATTGCAATCGATTTTGAGCCATATCACCTAAAGTCTCTAACCATTTGTTAAGATCATCGTGTGGGCCCCAACCAGCTAGTCTGCACCTATTAACATGGCTCAGCCCAATTGTCAATGTCTTCATGGATTGATGCCATGTTTTTGTTTGGCCACCCCTAGCTTTCTTCAAGCCTACTCCCACAACAGACAACATTGCTCGTCGAGGTAGACGGTGGTCAGGCATACGCAACACATGTCCTAACCACCTCAGCCGGTGAAGATTCACTACTTCATCAATAGCCTTACCGTATTTACCTAGTACTCTATTCCTAACCCATGGATTGCTTACTCGGTTGTCCCAGCAAACACGAGCAATGTTTCGGAAACATCTATGATCGAATACTAGGATCCTACGAATATCCTCTATCCTTAAAGGCCATGTTTCACATCCATAAAGTAAAACGGATCTGACTGCTGCACAGTAAAGCAAAGAAGATTGGCGGGATCAATTTGATGAATTCAAGAGGTCTTTAACGATGGTGACCCAGTTTGAATAGTCAAATTAACTGATATTATAGATAAAATTTAGGAGCTGGATATCATGTAAACTGACTAGTATCGATAGATGAATGTCTCAATCTATACAAAGGACTGGAATCATTTTGTGATAAACATAAAGGAATTCATTGGATTTTAATACTGCGAAGTGTTGAATCCAATAACGTAGACATTAAAAGGAGATAAGGATTTTATTATACATTAGTTTCAATAATCCATCGATGTCTGATAAGCTATAAAAGAGCTTTAATTAGAATGCTACTTAACTGTGTACAGAAATTGTATTTAGCCAGTTCGATTGATAAAGATTAAAACACAGAAATTTATAATTAAGTATGTGAAAGTTAAAATGAAAGATGTTTAGTGTGCTATGGTTGGGGAAAAGCTGGTCTTCTTGAAGCTACACTTCAAAGGAGATTAGATAAGTAGAACTATTGACTAGAATCAGAAAGTTTATGTTATAAAGAACATATTCAAAAGCTCAAGCAATTCTCTATTTGTAGAACGACTTTAAATTAATGTTTCAAATCTGATACAAAAGATCATGTCTAATTGTAAAGTAGCGAAGGTGAAGATGCTACAGCTTAAGTACGTTAACACTTACTCATGTATTATAACACGTATTTCATTGAATATCGCTATCCTAATCTATTCGACAGAGAGCATCTCGACATGATAGAACTTCACCAGTGAGTGCTTAATTACTAAGGTGTTTTGGCATAATTCGAAAGTAAAACATGAAAGTGAAGTGACAGCTTAGTACCTGAAAACATTAAAGCCAACTTAATGTATGTTCGAACTCCGTTTTACCTACTTCAAGTTTTCGTTTAGCAGCTTCCTAACATTAGTCCTTTTTTACAAAATATGCATCACTAAACATTTACATAGAAAATAAGATTTTAAAAAATCCTTAAAAAATATCATAGAGAAATACTTGCCGATTCAAATGATCCACTCGACCTTTTATTTGTCTTGCATATTTTGTTTTACACGTAGCATGCATAGGATGTGAACAGAAAGTAAAGAATGAACCTTCTTCAGCAATCGGATCACGACTAGACACCAATGGTCGTGGATGCCATGGATCTAATATTATTGAATGATTAGTATCTTGATCTGACAGACCATAACTATCTAATAACTGATCAATCAAGCCTGGACCAAGAGCTTCTACGATAAATGTAGTAATAACAAAATATAATTCGTTGAAGGATCAAAGAAAATTAAATTAAAAAAACAACGACATGACCAACAAATCAACTATAACAGGTGAGACATTACTATCAGTCTCAACCTAACAGTAAAGTAATTTGTGAAGACTAGTTTAATTTGAATACAATCCTAATGATGGCCTAATATAACTTGAAAAACCAATGAGGATCAGAAATCCACAGAGATCACGAAACATCTGTTCGAAGTTAATCGCAAAACATTATCTTTCTGTGCAGTTTTTTAATGCTTCAATAATGTCGTTATCAACTAATTTAGCTTTACCGATATGGGTTTCATCTTAAACATTACTAACACTTGTTCATTACGTGACAGTTCACTTTAGTCCTCCAATATTTTTTTACTAACACAGTTTCCCATGAGATTTTTTTCTGCATACGCTACATAATTACAATCTTTTATTCCTTTCGATAACTTTACTTGTTTGTTACATTTGTTACATAAAACTGATACCAGGAATCAATAACAAGGTACAATCAATTTCGTTTCTGAAAGTATGTTCAAACTTACTTATAATCTTAACACTCAAATATTATTCAAGTTTTACGCAGCAGCTATAGAGCATCAAATGAAATAAAATCAATTCATCTTATTCAACTTAGATGATAATTGGAGAAGCCTTATAATCCTAGAGTAACACACATTGAAGAAATTATACAATGGAAATTAACCATCGGACTCTAAGTTGCTGTATATACATAAAGATTTGCTTTTCGTTCTGGGCAAATTATTGTTATCCGTACACGATATGCAGTATCATGTTTACGGTTACATGAGTGCATTAATTCCATAGTGACTTTTAAAAGTTTAGGATTAAATATCAATCTGTCATTTATTAACTGCTTGCACTAATTAACTATACACTCTAACTTCAACACGGTCCCAAAAATGGTTTAGATCAGCGCACATCACTTCAGTGTGCAACAATCATTATTGACCAATTTAGTTAAGTATTTAAACACAGTCTAACCGTTAGTTTAAATAAACGAGTTAAAAAATCTACATACTTGTATTTGTGAAATCCGTTATTATGGAAGTATCTTTCCTTGATTCTAAACAACGTATACCGGATAGTAATTCAGGAATCAATCGAAGTCCCATTCTCGAAGAGCCGGCACATGCGGCTGCAGCTGTCGTAGATACTGATGCCAGGAAAGGAACAAGCTATAAAATAATAACGAAAATCAAGACATAACAATTATAATAATACTATCTAGTAATAAGGTTAATGACAATGGAATCATGTTGAAACGATGATGAAATGATGAAACGATGTTGAAATGATGATGGATTCTATTACATCTTACAATAAGACAATTATTGATAATGAATATTGCTTGACCAACGAATAGCATACTTCATAGTGTAACAGAGATCGGATGTATTGTTAGCCTGACCAGAATCTAACAGGTTCCAGAAGGTAGACAAGAACTTTTGAAGTCAACAAGTTAGGCAACCCAGAATCGTTTATTTCAAACAATATTTTAAGCATTTAAATACATTCCCAGACCATTTAGTGGGCACATTGCATAAATAATATCAATGCAAAACAAAGATGTCAGTGATAAATACCAACATCTTACTTTACGATCTATTTAATGCCATAATAACAATTTACAATTTTAATCTGAGCGCGTAAAATGAAGGGAACATAAAAACAATCAAAGGAAAGTACTTAATAAATGTGAGGACAAAATATAGCTATTGGTTACCTAGCATGTTGCAAATGCAATCAAATGTATTAAGTCGAAGGCGCCTGAATACTAGTTTAAAAGAAATCTTATAATCTTTAAATCACTTGACAATATGCTAGATATCCCAAATACAATCAACAAACTAAACAACACATAAATGAGAGAAAAAATAAGATCAAGAAAACCACCATTTACCTGATTGTCATAATTTTCATTAGATGAAAATAGTTTATCACAGTGTGGCAGGTGATTATCAACTAATGTTGAATTAGATTCTGAATTAAAAATTTCATTTTCAATAGATAAACGTTTAATTACTGACAATGTTACAGGACCTTCCAACCATTCAATACCACGTGATGATAGTACAGAAGAACGGCATACATGTGCAGCCATAACCATACGATTTGATGCTTGTTCGGTTACTTCCTCCTACCAACAAAGTAACAATACCAGTAAAATAATGGTTGTAGCATGAAGTGAATTCATGCTATACACTATAACTTTTAGACTGATTAAATAAAAATACACATCAGTAATCACGTACAGATCCACGTATTCAACTTTTAGGAATATCGATTGAAGTCAAAGTGCTTAAGGAACCAAGCGTCGCTTTTATGGCCTTACATTTTACATGAATATATTCATGCACACTACAATCAGGCATATTTATTGAGTGAGAGCAACTATGAAGTTGCATGGGAATCGAAATTACGAGATTGTAGTTAGGAGTCAAAGACACTAAGCATTAGACAACCACTGTGGGCAACATTTGTTTTGTAAGCGACACCATACACAGCTGCTTAAGTCGAAGTGCAGGGAGTGACGATTTCATGGTTCTATATTGCAATAATGCTACAGTCAATCATAAATAACATAGAACATGAAAAACATTTTGAGCAATAGTTGAAGTGGTATACTACTACAATCACAACTAGGTATTGTGTAATTATCAACACATTTCAGAGAGAAAATATAGCAAACTACCCCATGAACTGTCATGTTTTGGTTTGGCCACCACTACTTTTATTCCATGCTACCCTTACAGCAGTCCTTAGAGAACGTAGAGATATGGCGTTGTTGGGTATACATAAAACATGTCACTCACACTTCAGCTGATAAAGATTTTCAGCTGCAACAACTGATTAACTTTCAGTGCTAAACATACTAAGCCTAACCTCAATACTGTTTAGGAGAAGCCGACTAAAAACGGACTTTGATCTTTTCACACATAACAGTTAGAAATTAGTTTCAGCAATGTTCTTATCAGTAAGTCGATAAAAACTTCTAGATCTCATTGAGTTTGTTTACTTTTATCAATACAATTATTAGGACGAAATTTCATGTGAATACAGTCCCGACGGTTGCTACTACCTTGGCGTGATAGTCATGTTTGTTTATCGAGTTGAACAGGTCAAACTAAACTGACAGGCTTAAACACGCCAAACAGGTCAATAGAAGAGCAGTAAAACTAGAAGAAGCAAACTTGTGGTCCGAGGGCGAGGTCGTACTGCCGACTGTGATGGTAGTAAGATGTTTCCTTCCTGGGCAAACAGCAATGATGCCTTCCTACAAAGGAAGGGTGGAGTTAGAACAGGTCGGCTCTAAGAATGCATTCATCATCTTACTCCACAGATTACTGTCTCCACCTTTCCAAGTACAGGAAATATGGCAAATCAGTTGATGACTTAAAACTTCATCAAATGAAGTGATTGGAACATACGTTACGTAGAATGAACCACCGCCTACCTCGTCGCACGATGTTGGCTGCTGTAAAAGCAGGATGGAAAAAGGTTAGTGGTAGCCAAATGGAAACATGGCGTCAGTGTACAAAGTCTGTGATTGTTGATTTAAACCATGGTGGTAAATGTAAATTATCTAGTTATGGTCTGTGTGACAATCGTATTCAACGGCTAGAGACGATAGGTGACATGGCTCAGAATCGACCTCAGTGGCGCAAATGAATGCACTCTCTAACTGCAACTACACCTTAAGTTCCATTATTCTTTAATACATACCATTACTTCATTCTTCCCCATTGTATTGTATTGTTGTTTTATTCTCATAAATTTGATCCCACCGTGCTAGTGTGGTATGGCAACATGCCAGATTCTACGTTGTTAATAAATAAATGAATTCCACTTTCAAAGAATTCTAATTATATTGAAAATACTTGACAATCTACCTGATATCGAAAGCCTACGTACAGTATACTCCAAAAAAGGGTGTATATCAATAAATGTGACTTGGAAATTCGATATTCTGTCATGTATTTTCAAAATCATTAGAGTTCACTTTAACCAAAACCATTAAGAGTTCAACCTTTCATGAATACAAATGCGACATAACCAAACTATGTATAAATACATACCAAACATAAATTACAGGTTACTAATTCATTATTATTCTGTCTACTTGAATTGTCTGTTCCTCGTGATAATGTTGAATCTAATAACAATGCAGCACTACCCAAAGATCTCGTTGGACCAAGTGCACACTGTCGTAATACAGTTGGAATTAATGACTCAGATGATGGTAGTCCTGTTCCTAAAGCTGCTACTGTGGATGACTGATGGATAGAATCGCTCGCTTCGGAATCATCAATATCCATTAATTCAGCCTACAAAATACATAAAAAACAGACATAACTTTTAGAATGTTTAGTATGTGACTAAAAGCAAAATACAAGTCGAGCACTTCGTCTTATATAGGTCTACTCATGTTGATAAGCCTGAATTATATCATCGATGTTGACACTAAGACTTAAACCCACGGTCTTAATGTTAATGCATTATCTAGATAACATTGAATCTATATAACCATAAATTTATGCAACAGGTATATAAGTATTCATAATGATTTGTAATTTCCAGTAAGCTTCCTTTTAGCATGTTTGAGTCTGTCATAATGTATTGTCAAGTGTTGCTTCGCTTTATTCTGAATAATAATAATGATTAAACAGTACTATTATTTAGCATATAATACTCAATGAATTTAATGAATAAGAAAAACTCATAGTTTGCGTTATGAATCAAGGTTAATGTCATAATCCAAAGGCGTCTATATCAGTGATCAAATGTGTCGAGTGACACCTGAGCTAAATACAAGTCGACATGTTAGAAAACTTAGTTTTACCCATATCGTTAACACAAATCACCAGCAATACCTACATCAACCTGCGTTAAGAGAGTTTCCCTATCTTGGCAACAAAAGGTGTATAGTACAACTTCATGAAGTGAGAATCCAGTTATAGTGTATGCAAAGAACTATTCCTTTGCTCAAAATGTTAAAAAATTAAAACTGTAATAATGTGTAGTCAAGTATATTGAAATTGAGGTCTTACATCCCGAAGTGACTTTGATTAGACAGGGCATGAGATAAATATAACTTCTAATGTTAATTAACGATGGTCGCAAAATATTGTAAATTCAGTGGTGTTATATATATAGACTAACAGATGTCAACACAATGAAATGAAAGAAAACGATTTGTCGAGAAGTCTAAAGGTCTTGGTTCGATTTCCAAATGAGAATACGGATTTCGACTAACAAAGAGATACACAATAAGACCAAATACTTATTTATTCTCGCTTTCAATAATTACTTTACCCAATCGAATCATGACGTCATATTCAAAAATAACTTGCATAAACTCAGAAAAATTGAAACAGTTAGTCATCTCTAGAAGGACACCATAACTGTGTGATGATAGTGGATTTCAAACGAGCTATACGGTTGATGTAGAATTTGACCTTTTGGTTCAATATTCACGTTTTTACCACAGGTTCTATAGTGGATATGTAGAATGTAAAGTATGCAGTTTTTAGGGATACCGAACGAGAGAGAAAAACAGGGATTTTGACTAACAACTATCCAACTGAGAGTAGTTCGCAATGAACCTTACGGTGACCTGGCAAGAACCAAACTGTTATTTTGTGATAGATATGATAGAAAACAAGAAAACGTTCTGAAACGCACTTCATTTGTAATTGTATCATTCTGAGATAAAGAATCCATAAAATTTCTTTGCATATTTGACATACGTGCCATAATTCGTGCACGTCTAGCACGTGCTTTCTCTGCACGATCTTGCTTCACTAATGAATTTGATAATTGATAAGATGATGATTCCTACGAAAATAGATAGTGTAAAGTTGCATTGTAAAAAAACAAACAATGATATTTTCGTTTTTCTCGGGAAATTCAGTTGAAACTCTGTAAAATTTTATGAAATATGAATGTAAAAAATAAACTATACATTTACGATGTTATCAATATTGTCTCTGCTCTCTAGTTTATTATAATAATTTCCCAACTCGGGTAACCAATGTGAAGATTACAATTAAAACTGTCAGATACTCGTGGTCTTTAAAACTAACTGATACTAGTAAGTTACTGGTGTTTAATTATAAATGCCTTTGAAACATTACTTGTGTTTACTGGGACTATCGAGTAATGAATACTGAAGTTAGACATAAGGTACTTGGAAAATATGGTCAGTTGGTAAGGTTGTAATGTCCAACGACTGAGGCGGTTTAGACATGTAATACGTATACCCAATAATTATCCAACCTGACGCTCCAGTAACTGATTGTTTCGGCCGTACTGATGGATGTGAACTACTTGGCTGGAGCTTCGGTGAATCTCGTGATCAGTGATTGGAGGCAGTGAATTACGTAATTGTCGTATTGAGCATTCATTACTTATCTTCTCGTAAATTTTTATCCTCGTTTCTATGAGTTAATTCCTTTCTCTTGAATCAGATTCCTTGCGCCTACACTTTTTAATGCACACTTACGTTATTACCACGTCTAGTAGTTTGATATATATCTGGTTGTCTTAGTGAAGTTGGACAACTTCGACTATTGCATGTGTCGTTTCTTCATTGTTTATAATGGGCTGGCATCAATACGAACCAAACTGATGTATTTATCGTCACATCCCCCTCTTATCAGAGAAATAATACAATTGAAGATAAGAATCGGGAATGCGAAAATTTCAAGTTGCATCTCACACAAAATCAAGAAAGAAGAATTATACAAAAAAGGGTGAAATTTACTAAAGTAATTTATTGTCTTTCATGGACAAAAAACGAATACGACGGGGCGTAATTATTGTAAATACATACATTGGTCTTATGAGCTCCGGTGTATAAAGTCTCCTACGAATAAAAAACTAGTTCAAAACTAATTTGAAAGATGTGATATAAACCAAGCAGATCTAAATCAAGTAATCTCACTACACTAGGATGACAAAACTGACAAATATAAATGTATTAACAAACTGTTCCCAAATAAGCTTTCAAAAAAGAAATTTAAGAAATCAACCACTGCACTCCTATATTAATAACTTACATTTGTCATTTCAACAGATGCAGAAGATAATTTACGCGTAGATTGTTGTTCACCTGTCATACTTTGTACAACTTTATTCCAGTAATCTAAAGTCCACCTATAATAAGAGTAAATTAATGGTGCTTAGACAATTTGACTATTTCGAATCAATACTACACAACGTTTCCAACCACCTTAATACGGTTATCCTACCGCCTTCAACCAAGTAGTCTTCATCTACAGAAATTAGTAAATAGTTCTGTGAACTAATATATACACATACTTATATTCAAACAGCAGAAAATGCGCAGGACATTCAGAGTTCACACTTAACGTTCAAATCTTACAATAATGAGGTGATATTCAATGGTAGAAATTGCTAGCCAGTAAATTTGCTAAACATAAAGTGACCTTGTCCATTGTCACTGGTAGGTAACTGGAATATGCATAATATAATTCGCTTTCACAGATAACATCTCACAAGGACCCCGAAATTGACTATATAACGTTTGATATGATGGAAAAGTTAACTATGGAGAGTAAATGAGAAATATTGAATTCGATAACTTATATCACTGGGTGAATTTAGCTAGACAGCAACTGGCTATCAGCTCACAGGTTTGAATGTTAAGTGCTTAATATGAGCTCCAAAGGTCTTGGTTCGACTCCCGAATGAAAACATGGATGAAAAATATCAACGAGCCACACACAAGGACCAAGTACTTGTATAATGCTTTCTGCGTTTCGATACAACTTATCCTATCAATTCATGATATCAAAATCATCAAATTTGCTTAAAATTTTGGAAGTTTCAATAAGCATTCATAAACTGCAGTCAGCCCTGTCTGGACAGCAACCATAATTCTGTGATGATAACAACTCGTAAATGAACAATGATATTAGCGTAGATTAATGGCCTAACATTGTCTTTACCGAACACCTGCGATGGTGGAGGTAAATAAAAACAGTTTTCGGTAAACAACGAAGAGTTACTATCGGCTCACTCTTATTAGAAATTCGTACTGATGAATCTGTTTAGAATCACAATCAGTGTTTCACAACTAGGTCACGGAGGTTAGAGAATACAATTCAACCGGATTGATGAATGATGTAATTGTTTTTGACTTAATAGGTAACGAACATAATGTCATAATAATAGTACTTTTGGTTTTACATTGTACAGAGCAACATACCAAAAAGAAGGAAGATTGTGTTTCATCTACAAAGCCTAAGTTATCGGAGTCGCATCCAAGAATTCGAGCTTCTGTATCCATAAGAGGTATATTCCATCAGTTTGCCTTACAATCAGTCATTCATAATTAAAAGAAAGCCTGGAATACATGTGTATCAATCAAAATTTCTCTATATTTCGATCAGCTAAGACATTAAACACCGAACCTATATTAACTGCGACGTTTATCTGTGATAAAATTTAGTATCCTGGTATACTTTCAATTTATTCGTTAATTAATGAAAGATCAAAAAATCATATAAACATTAACAAATTAATTTAAACTTGCGTAATCAAGTCAGAATGATCATCGTGATGCGCAGAATTTAGTATGCGTAGCAACCGGGAAGTTATACAATTACTAAAATAAAAAAAATCAATGTATACGAACATTTAATATTATTTGTTCTAACTTTCAAAATAGAAAACGATTGTCTAGAAAGAATAAAGTCAGTGTGAGCACAAAAATATAATTTTCATCCTACAATGAAGTACTTTCCAAAGGGGTGGATAATTATAACCTTCTCCACAGTAGCTTTATTCAATTTATGCAAAGATGAAAGGATAGAAGCAAATATATGGTACATGAATTCGGCATATTGGTAAGGTGAGTTTACTTTGTACAGCTGAGAAGCCTTACACATTAAACAATAACCATAATGATGAATCTACTTTGTCCATCCGATCGATAAGTCGCTTGGTATCAACCTATAGCTGTGAAACATAGTTTACGAAAGTAGACGACATACGTAGGCGGAAAGTATTTGATAAAAGAGACCTTCAAATCATCGCTACAGTATCATGGAAAGACTATGTAAGCAAGTGTGGTTATGTAGAGAGTACTATAAAAAGACGAAGTCATACACTTTCGAAGGTATGTTATACGTCCACGTTATGGTCGTAATCAGTGTCTACAGACTCTCAAAGACATGGCCCAATACCGTTCGCAATGGAACAGGTGCATATATTCTTTATCCTCCTCCGAATTCTAAACTTTTGAATTCATTACAATCATTTTCGTTGATTTATGTTGTCTTAAATCTTATCTTTGACCTCCTCGTCATTAATACTACCACTGTTACTACCTATACCACATTGGGATTTGGTCCGACAATTTCATCGCCATTTTCTAACTAAGGCATGGCAACTTGAACCGATGTACTTACATACCAAGTTTTATGTGCGATCTCGAACGATGTTAAAGGAGGATGGGAGAAAGCTAGCGACGGTCAAACTAAAACTTAGAATCAGCCCATGAAGTTAATTACTGTTTTGTCTGGCTCATGTTTCTGAGTGTAGACTATCTGACGAAGGGAAAGGTGATGATTATGATCAGTAGTTAAACAGATTGGATGGAAGAAGAGAGGTCCATTTAATTTTTCTCTTCTGACAGACCTTAAATTCCATCCTTTGAAGCACAAGTTTTCATTCACTTTTTTAAACTACATTCTCATATTAATCATGTTAATTATATGTCGTTGTATAAATGTGGTATGACGACCTGAGTAAATGAGTTTATGTGTTAAGCTTAACGCCGTTTATAACTTACTGACCGACAAGATACCAGACTTACCTCCGGTTTCATTAGAACTATGTAGGTGTTTGAATGTAAAGACTTAAATCAAATACACTATAAAAAATAGCGACATTATTCAATAGTTGACTACTTAAAAGGTAATGATTCGCTTGTCATTTTACCAATCATGATAAAATGAACTATAAAATAAACATACTGATTAAAACAAAACATACTTTTTTAAACGTGTGCCTAAAACAGATTTATCGAATGTAGCTGACTTTAACCAATGCCTGGAACGTGCTAATTCCTTCAATTCGACATCGGATTCACATTGGTCAGGAACACAGGCTACAGAAGCCAAAAATGGATATGAACCAGTTTTACTAAGAAAAGAAAGGAGCGGAGAAAAAAATAACAAAGGTGTACATAGTGCAAATCATAAAGAATGACAACAATATTCCTAGATGAGGGTAGGGTTCGAACTGGAGGTCTAATGATCAATCATATTGTTTAAACTAGCAGTACAAATGGATAAAATGGTGGACTTATTTTTACAAATTTTTCAAAAGAAATTATCTACAGACGATACAATTGCATTTCTTGAAAAAAAGACATTGAGACTGGAACGGTTTGTAATTCCCCGATGCTAATATACAGGGCTAAAAGCGATCATTCACAGTTAGCCAATGTGTAAAATGAGTAGATTGTCTTGATAATGCCCTTTTATCACAAATAAATCTGTATTAGTTATAGCATTGGAATCCTATTTGAGACTAATCAGTTGAATGGAAAAGTATCCCAAGATGTAAACACATTATAAAACTGATCATTTGCAATCTTAATAAATAAATATTTACACCCGTTAAATAAGTTATTGGTTATACACAGGCGTAGTAGCCCACTACATAATGGGTTAGCATTGAAAGCTATAGATGAACTTTAACACGATTCAGATACACTAAGTTGGTGAGTTACAAATAAGACGAAATATTCGTCCAGGATTGCTCTTAAATACAATTCAAATATGCTAGGTGAGAACTTTACAAGCCCTATGTAAGTAATTTGAAGTAACTTCATGAGAAAATATTAAGGACAGAATCAGAATATACTCAAAGGAAGAAGAGAAACTAACCGTCCACTGAATTCATCTTCATATAATGCAACAGTAATTAAATGCAGCAACAGATCTAACAGGCTATAAGACCACCAAGATGTTGATGCTCCATGTAAATAAGCAATGTCTAGTAGTGTTTTTACTAAACGTACAAATGTAACACACTGAATAATATTTAATGGACCAGGATAAGTAGACGGTCCAAATCGGCGTAAAGGACGAGGTGCCGGCGGTGGTATCGGAAGGTTTTTTAAATCATTATTGTTTTGTTCTATAATCCATTTCTTTAAACATTTAGTTACGTTTGCTTCAGCCTATTAAAAAAAGGTTAAAATCTTTATAAAGTGTTGCTAATGTATTAGTCACACTGATAAGCAATTCAACTGAATGTTAGAAAAGTGAAATGAGGGAAAAAACTAAATGATTAAAATTAGTCAGCAACATACATCATCCAACCTGGCAACAAATGTAATTCGATCTAACCCACGCTTAACAAGTACATACTCATGTACTCGGTTTTCAGAGACATACTTTACGAGTGATACTACTTAGTTACCTAAATCAGAGTAAATGGAGCAGAATTCGAACAAATAAATTAATGGTTAAAGACGGGACGATTTAAGCACTGAAGCCACCAGTAAAATAACAAATGAAAACACGATAACAGACCAATAAGTTATGTTGTATTCTGTTATTATGTTACCTCTGTTATCTCGTAGTGCTAATGTAGTATGGCGACTTGAACCTATGGATGTATTTGCCCTGTTCTACGTTGTTGTTGTTGTTGATGATGATGAATGTTAATTTGTTTTGTCAGAGTCTAAGAGAAAATGTTATTATGTAGCACATTAAAAATTAACAAATCTAATATATTTTCAGTTTACTTCTTTTAAAAAATTGAAATTAATTATTTCATATCAGGAATAGTTAAACATCAAAGACCGCCACGAAAATCATTCCACAATAATATGCAAAGAGATGGATAACGAAACACCCATGCTTACACATAAACTATGAAGAAGTGTACTTACAGCTGTTTGTTCCGGATGTCGATATCCCCAATAAAATCGATTGAATCGATATGCCATATATTCCGGTCGTATACTGAACACTGTTCGATTATTCACTGATGACTGTACTGCTAACTTATGCAATATTTTAGGTAATGCATGTTCTATTGCGCGTTTATTGGCACTTCTGGATATTGAAGCTGGTAAAACTGGCGGTCTGAGAGGAATAACATTTATAGGACAAGATGATGGTGTTGTTGTTGCTAAAGATGATGAGGTCTGTATTTCGTCTGTGCTCATTTCATGATCACCTATTTCTTCGCATTGATGTTCTGTTGTTGAATCAGATTGTTCTGCTGGTGTTCTTAACAATAAACTGTTTGTACTTTGATACGGTAAAACAGATAATAATTCACTGTAACTCAAGGGTTTCAGACATAAGATATGTATAACATCATCGATTAAGCCGGGATAATAGATTTCTGATTCAGTGTCGACAAGAATTTCATTTAAACAATTCTGTACTTTACAATCAGTGTTATTCACGTAATAATCTCTGGTAAAATAAGCCATTGAAGGACGTGATCTATTTGTAACACATGCCAACATTACACGTAATAACATTTCCACAGAATGCACACGACCAAGACCAGGTTCTTTAGATGAAACATCACTGGATTGTTTGTTGTAAAATAAAAATAAGTGTAACAGATTAAATAGCAAAAGCAATAGGATTATGATTTTAAACATTTAGAATATATTAACTGGCTACTTATTAGTAGTTTAATACACAAAGAAAAAGTATTTCAAACGGCAAGAAAAGTGTCGTTTGACATCGCCTGTTGCTTTAACGAGTTCGGGCTTCCATATCGTAGAAATAAATTGGTTGAAGCAATTGTTTATTATACAATCCAATTAGAAACTGAAATATCCTTACGATTATCTGAAGAGAAGCAACAACAAAGTCATGATAACTAGGTTGATTTCAAACCTGGGCGAGAATGTGTTGATCGAATATTCATTCTGCATTAGCTCCTAGATGATAGACATACTTACCAACGTCCGACAAAAGTGGTATTCACTAACTTAAAGACAGCCTCCGATTCCGTAGATCCAAAGGTTCTGTGACAGTGTTTATCACTCAAACTTTAAAAAAGTGTCTACTCGAGAACCACTGATTGAGTTAGTTTTGCGGTAAACTGTAGCTACTTCGACTTTTGCAAACTTACGTCAATCAAAGGGATGACGAGATACCATTTCCTCAACGAAATGACGAGTTTACTGTGCAACAGGACTCTCGTTATTAACCTATGAGTGTGGAACATAGGTTACGAAAATAGGGGACATGTGTAGACTGAAGGAGTTTGATCATAGACTTCTTCGAAGCATCACTCGTATATTGCGGAATGATCTGGTAAGTAGTGGTTAGGCTAAGCACAGAATACTACGTAAAGATGGAGTTGGTTTATGAAGTTGTGAATCTCCATAGACTAATGTGATCGGAGATGTAACACATTTATCCAACCCGTGCTTACCTCGACAAGTGACGTTGTAGACGGGCAGCCATACCGAAACGTATCATCAGTTTATAAAATCCTAAGTTCATTATTTTTTCGCACTTACGTTTATTTCATTCCTTTCTATTGAATAATAATGTTGTGCTAATCTTGTAAATTTGTTTTCGTCGTGAGAATGTGTTATAGCAACTTGGATCTATGAGCAAATATGCCAGGTTCTACATTGTTCATTACTTACTAACTTTCGTAGCAATTAATTTTAAGGCTATTTTGAAAAGTTCTAGTAGCAACCTAAGTAGTAGTTTCAAGGACTCATCTCTCTTGTTAACACTGTTTATTTATTATTTTAGATAGGATTTTACAGTCTTGTTCAAATGCTTAAAGTTTTTCAAATCAAGTAGAATATTTTTCAATTTCCCATTGCTGAAATTCGGTCGAAATTCACCCCTAAAAGTGATTTACATTAGTGTCTTTCCATTCGCCACACAGGGGTTAAAAGTAACTTGATAGGATGTTAAGAAATTGATTATTTGACTCGAATTCCATCCTCTTATCGCTTACACAGAACTCTTTGAAAAATACCAACTAATCTCTCCGTTTGACTGTCAGCTACAGAGAAGTACTCAATTCTGTTCCGCAGAATTATTCTACGGATGCCTAAATGAACTGAGTATCAATGTCAGCTAATGATCCTAAAAAATTCTACTGGGTAGTAATGAGATGTAATATTTTCAGCTATTCTGAAGTAACTTATGGCTTCTTCTGGATCTCTGTGAGCCATCTCATTCGCGAAGGTAGAAATAGCGTCACATTGTAAAGCATTTTATGTTGGACTATTATGATAAGCCAACGCCAAAATAAAAGTCAACCGTTTAGAGTATCAGATGCATATATTCTTTGTCCTCTCCTAAATCGTGAGCTTAAAATTATTTGATAACTTTCTTTCAATGCTTCATTTCTTTTCTCCTTAAACTATGTTCAATATGTTTACTCTTCTTTGTTTTTATTAGTCTTATCATAAAAGTATTTTCTATTATGTGATATTAATCTTGCTATGCTTTAGAGGTATGGCAATTTGGACCGGTGTACATATGTGGCAGGTTCTATCTTGATTATACACACGTATATCCTATTGATGAAGCACCCATAACAAATCCATTAATCTTCCTTTTTTTTCATTTTAATTTAATATTAATTAAAGTGTATATAAATAGTACTTTTTTTCCTTTAAAATATGAATTATTTGCAGTCACAGATCAGATGTCATCTTCTGACATTTCATAACTCAGTGAAATGTAAAGCTTTAGAAGTAGCATAATTATGATTGTTGTCAATTCGTGCGCCTCTTGGTCTTACTCTTATCTTATTATCGTATTAAGTTCCTATTCTCAGATGACCACAAAGAAATAAGTGGATTCCAACTCTAAATACATTCTTAAGTATGAATTATTGAGTAAATGAAAAAGCTGTCTAATTAGATAATTAAAATGACTTTTACACAAAATTAACTGAAACACTAACGAAAATGTTTGAATTACACAACCGAAATCAAACAACATAACGCAAACAAACGTACAAATTTTCTTAATCATTTCAGAGTACAATAGTGCAGTGAGTATTAATTATACATGATTATACTGTATATATAAGTAAATGAGAACTCACTACTTTAAATAATTACTCAAATGGAATTTATGTATTAAACGAACAATAAATTCATCTGGTGGTAGGATACAACTAGCAATCTGTAATAACTGTAGATCACGATCAACTAATTCTACGCGCATAGATGGACTGAATAAATTTGTCATCTAGCAACAGCAAAATAGTAAAAAGGATAAGTTTAGACAAATAAACTCCAGGAATACATATTTTATAATAATACTTGCTTTATTCAAAACTTCGGTGAAAAATAGAACTAAGACTCCACTTGGTTAATAATTCTTCTTAATTTACTTAGAACTTAAAAGAAAACCACAGCAGAATCGCTTCTGGTTTTTATTCTGAGCTAATTTCAACAATTTTTCAAGTTACTGAGTTGCATCAGTAAGTCGATCACTGTTGTGAAGAACTGAATGTGGTTAGTTTTATATAACATTGATTCACACATACTCATCAAATTTTTCATCTAGTTCTAGCGAGAGAAAAAAGTGCATAATACAGAAGCCATTGAGGCGATAATCCATAAACATGACAATGTTAGTGATGCAGATATTTCAAGATGGCAACACCAATTGAGCCGTTGTAAATAAACCCGAACATACATTATGGAGACCTAGTCTTACTAAAACGGTGTTGCCGCAGAATGTAAGCAACCCCAAACAACGATCGATTAACACAAAAGTACATAAAGATAAGACATAATCGCATTGCGGCACAGGTGTATTCTCTCTTTGTCCTCTTCAAATCGTCCGCTTAAGATTACTGCATACTTTTCTATCTGCAAACTGACTTTTCCTGCAGCATATTCTACATGTCTACTCATATTTTTTTATTAATATTATTATTATCACTTGATTAAGTAATACTTCTACTAATTCGGTGTTAATCTAGCTGCACTCCTGAGGAATGGTAACTTAGACAAACGTATGCACGGGTACGGTTCTATGTTGTATTTAGATGCTGGCATAAATACATACAATTGCTTTAGTTGACGTGTTATAAAATCAAACTTTCATAGCTGAAATCACAAAATGACAGCTGAAAAGATGGCTCGAATAGGCATAAATTGACTTGATTTAAATTTTATGTAGAGTGATCTCATGAGCCAAATAACCACTAGCACTAATTGCAAAAACATTAACCTACTTCTTACGGTACATCTAAAAGAGTAAGTGAATTCACAGGCTCCTGTCAGGAAGTACATGACGAATTGACCAATGTAAATCGGGCTGAAATACCACTTGAAGTGATCAGTTTAACGCTCAAGAAGCACTAGAAGGTTACTAAGCGATATGTCATCAACTTACACTAGACTTTTTGCTGCAAGTAACTCGGATCACATAAAAAAGGTTGTATAAATTACAAGACTAATTAGCGCGTTTGGACTAACAGATTTCACGGTCTTCACGGAAGGTTCATTAGGTTTCTTTAGAAAGTAACAACGTGGGACGTCAAGCATTCGCTCCGACGTAATACAGCGGTGTGTTTCAATGAGTTGCAAGTAACTCACAAAAACCTAACTAGTAGATAGAAAGTCTCATTAAACTGAAGACGGATTTTCTTAGCACTACCGAGGCTCCATGCAGTTGTTACCAATGCTTATCTTTACATCCAGGTGAAATAGAAGAGAACCTATCTACGATTAATATTCGGTGGCGAAAGAAGTTAAAGAAAGATAGCTTATGCTTTTTCTTTTCTCAAATCTTATTTTCGATCTCTAATCTTTTCCATTACTACTAATACTATTACAACTTCCACTACTCTGAAATTCGGTCTGACAATTTCATCTCTCCTGGCAAGTTGAACTGACGTATGTATCAAGTTCTCTGTTAAGATTGACAGATGAAACTTTCAAGTTAAGTGGTAGTCAATTCATTAAACTACTTCACTACCGATGACAAATTAATCAACACAACACACAATAAGTACAAAACCAAAACTCCACTTACAGACTGCTGTACAGCCAGTCCATTACGAAGCCACATTTTAGCATTACATTGAGCACAGAATGCAAAAATTTGCAATGGCCTTTCAATTAGTAGATTGACAAACCCCTTTAGGGAAAAAAAACAAACAAGGACTAATTGATAAAGAAAAGACATTATATATAATGACAAATAGGTGGTCCACGTGTACACTGTGTTACCTATCAATCGACAAACGATGTACTGCTTCAAATTGTTATGTATCATACAACACACGGAATGAATAATTCAATGGTGTAAGTAGAAATTTAAAAAAAGATGGAGGAAGTAAGTAAAGTGTATGACAAAATCTCAGCACGGATTCAAAAAGTACCCACGGCTTTTACCAACATACGTCACTTGTGGCGTAGGTGAGATATCCGAATATTAACAAGAGGATGAGTATACTATGTAGCAGTCCGCCTTGCCTTACTGTATGGATGTGAAGAGTGACCATCAGTAGTTGATGAAAATCGTAGGTTACTGGCACTTGATTACAAATATCTTCGAGAAATCGCTCGCGTTACCCGGGACCACTGGGCAAATAATGCTGAGGTTAGATGCCGGGTATTGAGGGACGATTGTCACTGCGTTGATGAGGCAATATATCTTAACCGAATGAGGTGGTGGTGACATGCCTGGTGTATCCCTAACCCCCGCTTACTTCAATGCATAATACTGACCGATGAGGAAGAGGAATGAAAGAATGTTAGTGATAGTCAAACCAAAACATAAAATCCATTCACTAACTACTGATCTGAAACGTTTTGGTGGATACAGGTGATTTGGTGAGGGACTATACGACTGTTGTAGTCAATGGTTGAAGATTCTAAGTGATGTGGATTAGAATCAGTTGCAGTGGCGTAGACGTATTCATTTTTTGTCCTCTCTTAGATAGTCAGTTTAAAATTATTTTATACGTTTCCACGAATTAATTCGTTTCCTCTGCATCATAATATACATATATCCACGCTCTTTTCTTACTACCACTGATATAACTCCCAGTTATACTACTCTGATTTCCATCTTGTTGTGCTAATGAGATGTGACAAATTGAACCCATGCATAAATGTTGCGGGTTCTATGATGTGCTTCATTGACTAACTGATCCCAATGGATGATTAGCATGAAGCGAAAAATTCGAACATTCTGCAGGTAAAACAGTTGTTGCAAGGTGTTTGACTATCTCTTAAACGTTAAGAAAGTAAAGGTGCGGATGAAAATCTTTATTAAAAACAAAAAGACTGATACCTGATCTAGTAGACCCAAGCTTTCAAAATTCAGTCCCATTTCTAATCCATGACCGTATAAACTTGCCAGAAGCCGTGGAATCGGCTGTAACAAACTTAAACGATACACTGATACGTCATAAACATATACTTCTGTTGTGACACCGAGTGAATGGAAATTTAGCCTATTAGATTTAGAATTATCATTAACTTGACTGGAGTCATTATTATCATTATTGTTTGCTAACGATTTGAGTCGAAAACGACGATCCATTATACCAATGCGAGTTTCAAAGACCTGAATAGTAAGCAAAAAAGAGCAGCAAAAATAATAAAGTCAAGTAATGGTTGAAATAAGCAAAATTACAAAGTTATCTGTATATTTAAATGGGATATTATTACTACAAGTAATTCAGAGATTCTTGTACTTCGTATGGACTCACACTTTCAGTGTAAACATTAGCGATACTATTTGGTTACTCAAGGTGGAGAGTAAGTGAACCGAGTTTTTACTACAGACTGAAAGTCGGATGATATAATCACTGAGCCACTGAATTGTCAATAATTCTATTAATGAATGTCTGGTTGATTTCGGTCATTTATATCCATTAGAATATTATTCATTTGATATTATTCACGAAATGGAGTTAAGGGAAGATGGATACGAGATTTATGCATGCCATAAGCTTTAGCAATTCCTCAATTCAAGCTGAATATCTGTGCATGGAAGTATTACGTTAAATCAGTTATTCTATCATAGTATCAACATCCCTACTTTATATTCTCTAGGTGAACAATATCTTTAAGGGCTCCCTTCTAAATATTATTTTTAATATTATTAACCTTTGACTACTACAAAACTTATATTGGATACATGGAATTTTCAACTCTCGGTATCTTTATTAATGACACAACAATCTATTTTATCACCATAGACTACCATGTGCAAACAGAAACAATAAATATGATTGCACAGCTTTGGAAAATAATAACGGTGATAAAAAAAATTAGTTGGTCACTGAATATCGATCAGTATGATGTTTGTTTCGTCATTTATAGTCCTGACTTAATTCGATCGATAAAGCTGTAATGTATCCACTAAACTAACTCGACGTCGATAAGACAACGGTATTTGGGATCAATCAGAGATTCCCGTCGATTGCCCACAAACTACTTATCTTTATTACCGTAGAAATCATTAAACTCTAGTGACAATTACGACAGATAACTAAATGTTTATCAAGAGAAACATTTTCTCTAAACTTTAAATACACAAACAAATGTTTTATCATAGACCGACTGTAATAATAAACACAGAATGACGAGCTATGATTATTTATAACTGTAAAGTTGTTGTATTTCTACGTTTAATTTCATGTAGCCACACACTCAATGATGGAGTTCCCAAGAGAAGACAGAACCATTACTTAATCCATTACTCAAGATTTCAAAAATACTACTCGACGATGAAAATTGTCTTCTGGAGTGAAAATTGATCGTGCAAATTTTAACAGGGTGCTATTACTCAAGCGAAAAGTTTACTCCGAAGACAAAATGAACATTACACTAACGTGAAGTATTCATCTGTTAAATGAATAGGAAACTGAACGAAAATGCTTGATATAACAACAATAATTAAGTGAATGCTGTATCAAGTTTGCTTTAATAAGACATTAACTTCCTGGATTTATCATACGAGCAGAAAAAAAAGGTTGGCTGACTTACCTGACGAACTTCACGTAATACTAAATTAAAAAGTTCATAATCAGAACTAGCCACTTGTACTGTTAAACCGAGTAGACTGATTAACAAGCTCATAATATAAAATCCACTAGCCCATTCTAATTCGACTTCGACATGATTTTGTGTTTCGCGCTGCATACCATTCATATCCTGAAGAATCATAAAAATAAAATAAAATAAATAGTATACATACATATTTATATGAAAATATGAGCAGTTACATGACTGACATATCAGTCAGTAACAACGTAGAACTTAGTACACATGTACATCAGTTTAAGTTGTCATGACCTAATTAGCAGACAGAGATTAAATTGTCGTACCCACTCCCAGAGTAGTGGAGGTAGTAACAAAGTTAGTATTGATGGTAAGGATTATAGATCGAAGATAGGATTTAAGAAAATATAATCCAGTTAAAAAAAATTATGATGAATTCAGAAACATAGAATTTAAAGGAAGACAAGGAATGGATGTACCTGCGCCATTACCAACGATTTTCAGTCATGTCACTCAAAGTCAAACCACTCGTTATGATCATCAAGTGGACCCCAATCAGGTAGTCTGCACCTATTAACATGGTTTAGTCCAACTGCCAATGACATCACGGACTGGTGTCATGTTTTGGTTTGATCGCCCATAGCTTCTTTCCGATCAGGGGACTGATATATATAATGTACTAAATACTTTAATATGTCAACGAGTATTTTCGTAGATATGTGTTTCTAGAGAAAGGCAGTTTAATTGCGAAGTATTCGTTGTAATTCAAGACGACATTATCAGAGTCAACTTTGTACAGAAGACAATAAACCAAAGTATCACATAACGGACAAGAGGGTAAACAATTGATAACCTAATAAAAATTGTCGAAAGTTCTATAACCAATCAGAATCATGCTTTAGTGGTTAGATTCAAGTTCTCAACAAATCTATAACCATTAAACCCTTCTACGAATGTAACTATTGTAGCACAGTCAAGTATATCTAGTACACGTAACCTAACAGCTTAAAATCGAGAAGCAGACATAGTTTGTTAATTAGAATGCGTTTCCCACTGATATTGTTACGGATTCCGAATGATTAGTCTATGTTCCAATATATGCATAATCAGTAGGTTGATTCAAAAGTATGATAAGAGTTGGATTATGGTTGGCAAGTATTCATCGTATTTATGACTAGTCAGCTGGATGTACATACAATATACTAGTGGAATTTGACGCGAATGGACTGAGTTCGAATTATGGCGTGAACATCAGAATTAGGTAACAGCTAACAAATTTCAAATAAGATGAAACGCAAGTTCTGGACCCCACATGTCACATCAATATATAAATTTAAACTTGTAGAACTACCTTCCATCTAACTATTACAAGGTCACCATGAAGGAAACAAAGATATACCAATAGAAAAGCATAGGGAAGAATGATTTTCAAACTGTTGATTTGTATCTAAATCACAAGATGTAAATTGAAAGGAAATAATTAAACTGACAAAATAAATAAACAATCAGTAATTGCATACATATGATATTCTACTGCATAAAAATATTTATTTATACAACCGTGAAATAAACAACTGTAACACAAAACTACCAAAAAATCAATCAACCTACCTGTATAAAACTAAGTAACAATAAAAATTGTCGTATATAATCAAGATAACTAGATCGTGCAGCTTCTGTCCACCAAGTAATTGAACCGTTGTTATCATCATTATTTAATACAGGTCGAACATTAGTTAAACTTGCTAAAATGTAGTCTACATCACGAATAACATGAAATAATCGTTCAAATGGATGAAACCATGAACGTGCAAGTGTATTGCCGGCTTGCCATGATAAAACACGTGGTTCAGGTAGAACACAATTTATTGAATTCACGTTAGATGATATTTGTAGATTATTGACATGAGAACTAGTTGACGAACCCCATTCAAATGGATTTAAACGCCGAAGTAGATCAAGGACGGCGCTAACCCACGTTACATTTGCATCATTATTTAAGTTCGATATAACTAATTCCTCTTGAATATCGGCAGGAATATTCTGATTATTTGTTTGTGAATAGAAATCAGGTAGAATAACTGAATTTGCTTGGAATGCACTTGTTAATCGGGAAAGTAATCGTGTTAGAATATTGTTCTGTTCCAGAAGTTGACGTGCCTGTAATACAACAAATAATCACAACACATATTTCCGTAAGCGACAATATAAGAACCCAGTAGAAACGTATACATTAAAATGACTTAAATATTAATTGAATTTTTGAATTCTACGTTGTTCACAAACAACGTGGAATTATGATCCATCGCAGTTGGTAAATCAACAAGTTCCCGAACGCATCCGGTAAGTCATGCACAACGTAGAACCTAACACATATGCATAAGTTTAGGTTGTTAAAACAACATCAATAAACTAAGATGAATATAAAAGTCGTAGAAGCTGTATAATCATTAATAGATACTGAATAAACCGGACATAGAGAATTAATTCTTGGAAAGATAAGTATAAAAAATAGCTTCAAAGCTCAGGATTTAAGGGAACGCAAATAGTGAATGCCTCTGTACTATTGCAAACAATTCTGAGTTACTTCGCCCAGTCTACAATCATTAGTTGTGATAATCGCCCAACCTCTGACCACGTAGTTTGCACGTAACAATATGGTTAAGACCAACAGCCAACGACTTTATGGACTGATCTCACGTTTTGGTTACGTAGTATAGATTTCGGCCATCCTATTCCACCATGAAATTAAATACAATGGAATAGGTGCTTCAAGATACCGACATGACCGGACGCACGTTGCCATGGTACCGCTAGGTGTGACCAATCCTACGAAACTAATGATAACTGAACACAGTAGTCAAAAATCTTCAGATATGTAAAACGAAGATTTACAAACGTTAGACAAAATCGATTCCACCAACTTATTGTGAACCTGAAATGTTAAAGTCATACTGATTTCATGATAGCAACAGAGAGGGCTTTGATAGACATAGACCACTACAATAACGTAAATTTATCTCAGCTGTCACGCTATCTCACTAGCACTCTTATACTCAGATTCGTTAATTTTTTTACCAAAACCAAAGAACCAGTAAACATTTCCTAAAGATATTAAAAACTGGTTATTATTCCAAACGCATTCACTGAGCACGTTCGTTCACGTCGATGAAGATATAGCAACAAATAGTATTTTGGCAAGTATATTATGCCACTGATCAACTCGAAAAATACGGAGTCTGAAAAGAACCTATGCAGTTAGAACTCTAAACATTATGATAATAAGATACTATTAAAGTAACAGTATGTTTACTATCAATGGTGGAAAAGTTAGAGTACAAAACAATAGTGGGATGAGAGAGAACGAGTGGAGTGTACGAAAATCTATATACACAAAATAATAATACTGACAGAAATAATAAAGTAACCTGTAACAGATATCGAACTATGTCATCTAAATTTATCGAGAGTTCACTTAGGTTGTCTCGCTGAAACTAAGTAGAAAACCTGAACTGTGATAACTGGTATGTTTTATCCTTTTCGCAAACTACTCATCTAAATCACATTTGTAAGGAATTATGTTTTTCTGTTTCTGTAATTGATCAGACACTAGTGGCACACGTGCACGTTTCGTCCAACTAATGTCTTGACTAATAGATAGACTTCACGATTCAAAATGGCAAACAGGTTTCCGTTAAATCCTCAGATCGTATATCTCAAATTATGGATTTGTTCTTGTGCAGACTGTCGACCATAACTATACGTTAAAATTCCCAAATGTTCCATGGCATTAAAGCATGTCTTAAAGCATTCACTCTAGTGTTTAACTGAAACTATTATTTTCTACTCGTGAACTACGACGAATTAGTTAGGGACCTACGACTTAAATTATGCTCCTTATATTCTAATCTTTAAGGCTGCGAAATATCGGAACAGGCTGAACAAGCGCTAATATTAACGATTTATTATTTTCAGGTCATTGTATCTCATGGCAGCTAAAACTTTACTATTCAGTAATTGCCCAGAGTGAATTACATAATACATTTACATCCGAATAAAATAACAACAAAAATGAATCGCTGTTGCTAATGGTTGCCTCAGTTATAATATTTAATTCAATCGTGCAAACACTGAAATGTGATATGACTCACCAAACTGATGACAGTATAAAACTGACAACTTAAACCGCACAGACTATCCCCGATTAAATGATCATCGTAAATATGATTCTGAATTAGTGATGAATAAGACTGAAGAAAAGAAATAATACAATTCAAATGACTGATAAAAATAGTAAATGTACCCAACATAAAGTCGATGAAACATCTGTTCATCATATGGCTATGACAATGCAAAGTTAACATAAAATAGCTCTAACGGAAAGGACAAATAGTCACAATCGACCACTGAGATGAGTAATTAACGCTGAAACTGTTCGTATGGAACAGACGTTCCAGTAATTTAATGAACATTATTTAAGAGTCTAAAAGTGTCCCGTATGGTTACGAAATGAAAACAGAAGTTGCCATAAAAGTGCATTTGCAGAATATCTTGCCACCATAGGCAATTCGATCAAAACAGATTCACACCCATTACCGTGACTCTTTCGAAAATATTTCACATCAAAATTTAATTCCAATACCAGAAGAATACAAATATTATGTGCTTTTAAAGATTACGTTTAACATCTATGTTTTGTAAAACAAGACAGACTACTGTATAATATACTCTCAATTCGATTGATAGACAGATATTTCGCCTACGCCATATATGAAGTACCAAACGAGTATACCGAAATTTCGCCAGACATCAACTCATAAAGGTTAATAAGATGTCCAGGATAAGTGAAGTAGTCGACATTACGGTGTATAGTTAGATATATGCAAATGTATTATTGTTGTTTTTGCTTCTCTGATTGTAAATAATACTTAATAAATATGCATTACTGTATGATTAAACTACAATGAGGTGCACATAAATAGATCACATTCATTTATTTCATAAAAATAGATATGCGTGTTAATTAAATATGATCTAAATCTTACTCTGGTAAATTTAATTGCAAATACACATCGATAGAAATTATCTTTTAAGAGTACACTCATAATAAGGCGTAACAATTCTTGTCGAACAGCTAAAAAAAATTAAAGAAATGAACAATTACAACAAGATTTTAAAATGATGTAATGTAGCACATAAATTCATATTGTAAAGAATGAGATATGAAAGAAGATACGGACTAACTTTAGATAATACTAGACGTTCATGAAAACAGTTAAATAGAAATTTCACAAGAAACTATTAAATGCATACATACTTGATTTAATATTCTCATAAATGAAAGCCCTATAATAATCTACTAACCATCTGTTTAATCTTGAACCATTGTGCTGAATGCTACTCATAAGGCTGTCCATAAGTAGAAGATAGGGGGACAGTGAAAACGGTAAACAGTATACGAGGTGGGTTGCAGAATCGCACGGAGTAAAGCCTGGTCACAATAAATAGGAGAAATGAAGACAAACAAAGGAAGCAAGACTACACCCAAATTCGACCGAGGAATCCGAAGGACATGCAAATAAATAATTAAATGTAGTGTGCATATTATATGTGACGTTTTCTATTTTCACCAAATAAATCATTGCCTTGATCAAGTAGTCGTTTTCAGACCGTCTCAAAGTTTCAGTTAACTTCGCCTATACAAGATATCCAGTCCCTGATGACCTACTTTAGCATAACCTGAATTCATATTTTAAGGCCAGGAAAATTATCTATATGTGTGTTTTGAATAACAATGATTGGTGAAAACCTGGACATTGGTTATGAAGCATACTAACATAGTATGCAAATGAAGTAAACTGTTTAAATTAGCAAAAGTTAACGCCTAAATAATTTGGTAACATCCTAGATAACTAAAGTCATAAACCCGTTCACATTTCGACCTTCTGATTGATGTACGTGAGACCAGCGAAGTTCATGGGTTGAGCACTAGGTCACAACGCAAAAGTTATACAATTCATTGGCAAATACACGGATATAACACACTCTAAAAAAGAGGCGCCTCAGTTTTCAAAGAGTTCATTTGCATTCCAGCTTACTTATCTTTTTTTATTTTTGAGCTGTGAGATTTAGTGGATAACGAATCGATGCACATTCATATGCTTTTGTACTTGACTATGAGTTATACCAACTATATGAGCTGGTGATACAATTATCAGGTTAACTAAACCAAGGCAGATGGAACAGAATTTCAACGTGAGGTGTAAGGGGCGAAAGTTGAACGAATTAATAACTAATCTAATGCTTTACTTTCATAACAGTAAAGTAATTTTAAACTGATTTTCAATTATACAAGTATCCTGATAGACCTGATCTTTAGAGTAGAGTAAATAAAACACCTATCTCAAATAAAACAAATTATATGGACTTCCCAACTATAAATATTAGGACACAGAGATACATCGAAGAAATTTAACTATATTTAGCTCCATCTAAACGGCTGAGTGGGATTAAAAACATTGACATAAAATTGTGTATACTTTTCCTTTGATAATGAGTTGATTGAGAACTAAACATGACGATGAAAAATATCCAATATCCAAAGCAAAGTAAACATTACTTACATCTCCATGTTAAACTATGACGTTCCAGTACATAACTTAAAAATGAATCTGATTCGACAATTTCACCTGGGAATAATATTGGCAATAAATCATCTGACTGGTTTAATTCAGTAGTATCAATTCGAAAATGACCTAAGATCGCATGACAAATAACTGGTCGTAAACTAGGCACTTTATCGCAGAATCGACGTAACCAACGAATGAACAAAGTGAAAAACACTTCCATTGAATAAATATCTGCATGTTGAGCGGCACAATTTATTGGACGTGTAGATAAACTTGTAGATGTACGCTGAAAAAATAAAACTAGATTACAGTCGAGTGAAATTAATACTAAACTGTGTTATTATTCCACGAAATAAATGACAGGAATCATAGGGAACACAGTGAGTAGAGTACATTTATATGAGACAGCATTATTTGGACTTGATGTTATTTGGAATATTGGACATCAATTCATTATATCTATACTATTTTATATTAAGATAGTTTAGTGGTTAGGATATTTTGATATTCGACCTCTCATTGGTAGATTTGAGTCTTACTCCGCTTAATAAATTTAGAAATACGAATATCATCCATAACTTACATATATAAAGTGCTACACATGTAGTTGACGCTTTGACAAGATGGTTGAGTTAGCATAACATGGAGCCTAAATCGATTTTTCTTGACTGTTGTTTAAGGCCTTACAATTGCGAAATAGATCAAATGTAACAGATGTATGCACTACACTGAGGTGTACAGACTGTAAGGTGTTTTCTTGAAACACCTAAATGTAGAATATAGTATCATATCTCACAGATTTCAGATCCACGCTGCAAGCTACGAAAAGTACGGAGGTAATATATCAAAAACAACTCACAAAAAAGGTAATGTGTGCAACTGGTCTAAAGCAGTTGTACCTTTTAGTATTTGGATCATACACTGAACTACACTGAAACCTTTCGATATTGTGTCACTTCGACAACACATAAGATCAAACACTTATAATTCTTGAAATGAGACGAAACAGTTAATCAGTCATTTACGTTTTAAGATATTTTTAAAGACATACAACTAATTTTAGGCTTTTGTCAAGAAAATAATTTATATGCACAATATGGAATTTAAAATAATTAACATCTAAGGCCTATCATATGATCACACAAAATGTATACGATGAAACTAAAAGGTAACAATGAGATAGAAGAAGAAAACAGCTATTCAGAGTAAAGTTATCTTGTTTACATAGATAACAGTGAGGAGTAATTTAAAGAACAGAAAGTTGCAACAAAGAAAACTACCATAATGTTTACACGTAAAACTGAATTTGACGCATTAGAACAGAAGAATCTTATAGGTGTATAAAAAACAATTCACTAATAAATGAAATCAATTCATGAGAAAAAAGAAAGTGACAAATAATTAGCATAAAATATAGTATTATTAACAATGTATACTGTCAGTAAATCAACATACAGTAGAAATAGGCTCATTATCAGTTACTCACCATTAGAATGGATGATAAATTGGACGCTTGTGAAGCGGTAAGATTTGTTTGAAGAACGGCACGACCATCACAATTTACAAGTACTGCATAATGTGTACCTTGTTGAGTTGTACAATCTAGTACACGTCTTAACGTCTTGATGACCTGAAATTATATTTTTTTTATATAAAAGTATAGTAAATATTAAACTGTATATTAAAAGATAGAGTTGTTTAACTAAGGTCAGTTTACAATATGGAACTTCAATTATAACAATCTCCGCAATACCTAGTAATAACAAATATTATATGCTTACTAGAAACCGACTTCAGGAGGTAAATAAAAGAGCTCTAGTGAGATGTAGAATTTGACAATATCGGGTATGAGGCAATTACCCGTCAATGGTAATACATGAAATCAGACAACATTATGAATAAATTGAAGTTATGGATGTGAATCAGTGGATTCTAATTCAGTAATCTAAATGTTAATCGCTCGACATAAAAACATTTATTCGAATACTTGTGGGATCATAAATGTGCTATCACATGAATCCCATTTCTGCAAAGTTATCTGAAATCAGAACGTGACGTAAACCTTCAAAAGTTAGTGTAAATATATAAAACATTACTTTTAAAAGAAAAGATATTTTAAAATTACCTGCTCATAATTGTGATATTCATTATTATATAACAGGACTAGAAACGCTCGAGAAGCTGCAGTTCGTTCAGAAGCTGTACGCATAGGTCGTGGAGTAAACAATCTAGGATGATACTTCCTAGCTCGTTCTAACTGAGCTAGACAACGAGCCTCCACATCCACAACAGAACGACGTTTAGGAGCTGTTCTTGGCCAGGCGTCTTGTCCCAATTCTGAAGCATCTTCATTAGGTGTGACTAGTGGAATGTGTGATAAAGGTGGTGGCCAATCATCCCATGCATTTTCGTTATCCATCTTATAATCAACTACACAATCATCTGTTGACCATAAATCAATAACAGTTTGTTTTTCAGGATTGTTTTCAACTGCTGAAGATTCTGTTGTCAAACTTTCGCGATGAAATCGACTGCTAAGAGGTTCTGTTGATATGCGAGGTGTACCCTAGAAATGCAATTTATAAATTCACTAAGGTAACTAAAATTTAAATTTCATTGCAGAAGGCATACACCGAACAAAAGGATAAGGAATGTAAAACAACATAACAGCAAGCTCATAGGAAGGGAAGCCAAGGTAAGCAGAGACCATATGATAGCTAGGTAAACTTAACAACATGATTTTGCCTGGAATGATCTAAAAACAGCTGTAGAAACAGCAGCGTCATCTACTAGTAATTTGAACAGAAGGAGCACGAAAAACCAGTGGATTTCTGCGACATCTATGGCACTGATGAGCTCTCGCCAACTAATCCCGTCAGGCTCTGAACACGATGAAGAGCGAAAACAAATCAAGTCTAAATTAAGTAGAAGTTTACGAAACGATCGTGAGCAGTGGTGGGCAACGAAAGCAAAAGAGATGGAAAAGGCAGCGGCTTTAGGCAACACTAGGCAGCTTTATAGACTAATCAGGGAAACCGGAATTAAGAAGTAAAGGATAAGTGAAACTATCTCCGAGAAAGATGATACTGTAATCTGCTCTCAACCCAGACGTTTAGAACGATGGGCCGAACACTTCAAGGAACAGTTTAGCTGGCCTTCAGCTACTCTACAATTACCCAGCATTTCCACTCAAGCTAAATGGAACATTGAAATAGGCCCCCCGACATTAGCTGAAGTTCAAAAAGCTGTATCTAACCTGAAACGAGGAAGAGCAGCTGGTCCAGATGGGCTAACCCCAGAGGTTTTCAAAGATGGTGGTCCAGTCTTGGCGATTAGGTTGACTAGTATTTTAGCTAAAGTCTGGGAACTAGATTAAATTCCATCCGACTGGTCTAAATCACTAATAGTCCCAATATATAAGAAAGGACCAAAATCATCTTGTAATAACCATAGAGGGATTAGTTTGACTAATATAGCATCTAAAATACTAGCCTCAATAATTACCGGACGTTTAACAAAGACTCGTGAACTACAAACACGAGAAAACCAGGCTGGCTTCAGACCTGGTCGTGGTTGCATCGACCACATATTCACCATTCGTCAGGTTTTAGAACACAGGCACGCCTACCGGCGTCCTACAATGGTGGTTTTCCTCGACTTAAAGGCAGCATTCCACTCAGTTGACCGTGAGGTTCTGTGGCAGTGTCTGTCATTAAAAGGTGTACCTCAGAAGTACATAAACCTTGTGAAGGCTCTTTACTCGAACACTACCAGTCGAGTCAGAGCTTATGGCGAACTGTCATCGGAATTCCTCACTTCAAGTGGTGTCCGTCAAGGCTGCCCACTATCTCCGTTTTTGTTTAATTTTATCATAGATGTGCTACTGGAAGTAACGCTTTCTTCGGCTGAATTTTCTGGGACTGATCTCCTTCCAGGAGGTCCACTCATCGACTTAGAATACGCAGACGACATAGTCCTGTTTGGTGAAGACACTGATAAGATGCAGAGTCTTCTGGTCGCACTGAGCAACAATGCCAGGATGTTTGCGATGCGTTTCTCCCCCTCTAAGTGTAAATTGTTACTTCAGGACTGGCCTGCGTCAACCTCTGAACTAAGGATAGGGAGTGAAGAAGTTGAATGTGTTGATAACTTCACTTATCTTGGAAGTCTGATCAGCCCTAATGGGTTGGTGTCTGACTAAATTTCTGCACGAATTCGAAAGGCTCGTTTGGCTTTTGCCAACTTACGTCATCTATGGCGTAGGCGTGATATCCGTCTATCAACTAAAGGACGAGTATATTGCACAGCAGTTCATCCTGTTCTACTTTACGGCTGTGAAACATGGCCATTAAGGGTAGAAGACACTCGTAGGTTACTAGCATTTGATCACAGATGTCTTAGAAATATATCTCGTACCTGCTGGGATTTCCGGATAACTAATAATGAGGTTAGACGAAGGGTATTAGGGAATAATGGTAAATCTGTTGATGAGGTTATGAAACTTCATCGACTGAGATGGTTGGGGCATGTGTTACGTATGTCCGAACACCGGTTACCACGTCGCTCAATGATGACTAGTATTGGGGTGGGTTGGAAAAGGGTTAGGGGCGGCCAAACCAAAACGTGGCATCAGTCGTTGAAGTCACTAACTTCTGGTCTGAGCCACATTGGTAGATGTCGACTACCTGGTTGGGGTCCGCGTGACTGCCGTGCCCAGTGGTTGGAGACTCTTGGTGACATGGCTCAGAATCGATCACAATGGCGTAGGTGTATACATTCTTTGTCTTCACGTACACCTTGAGACTAAAATTACTCTACCTTTTTTCTACAAACTAATTTTTTTTTCTCTCTCTCTACATATTATATCCTTATATGCAATCTTCCTTTTATATATTACTACCATTAAAGTAACTGATTCTATGAATTCGGTGATCATCTTGCTATGCTGTTGAGGTGTGGCAACTTGGACCGATGCACTTATGTTGCCTGGTCCTACGTTGTATCTGTCTGTCTGACATGATTTGGATAGATCATGTTTGTTGTTTCGTTGCCTTGTTTCACGATGTAGATACCATCATGAATTGAAGGAACGACTAAAATTTATAATGACATCAGAATAATTTGTAGGTTTATGGGTTAATAACGTGTAAATAATCGGAAGAAACTTTAGACTGCAAGGATTATATTAGAGAAAATAACAAATAAAACTGCATTCCAAACCTAGAGCACAGTAGATAGAACAAGTGTGAACGTGCTATGGGTTAAAAAAGACATAAGGAGAATCACTAGCCATCAACTATAACTTGACAGATTAATGCGTGAATTCAGTGACTGTGAAACTGAACCATTTCAGTAGATATATACTTTCCAGTTGGGCTTGATCGTATGAGTTTGGACAATTTGTCCAGAAATCTGCTACAGTGGCATTTATACAATCCAACGCTAAATTTTGAGATTATTGTCAATTTATAATTTCATTCTTTACATTCATTAGTTCTATTTAAACTACATTATTAATGATAAACTTCCCAGTGAAATAGATATCACTTTCTCCATCTCTCTGTGATGTGAAGTATCGCAAAAATTGAATGATACACTAAACTACACATTAACTATGCCTGTTTGTGGTTGATATAATCTTGAAACAAATATTATGGAGCGATATCTTAGTTGTTAAGGCATCCAACTTTCAAAAAAATGTAATCCATAGATATAATATGTGATATTATTATGTTGGCTGTAGGTTTGAAAATTAGACCAGGGTTTATTAAGGCTGTTACATTAAAAAGTAACATTTTAAAATGAAACTATGTATATGATAATCATCAAATACTAAGTAACCATACTTGAATTAAATCGATAAGACAGAGAACTGCACTCTTTAATAATGGTTTTAATAATTTCCCTGTGCGCACAACAATATCACGTGGGAGATTATTGATTCGCCGACGAAGATTCTCAAGTTCAGCTTTCAACTTAACATCCGTATCATCAATACCAGTTAGTCTAGATAAGCTGGTCTCATCAATTCCATCGTCCTTTGGTGCATGTTTATGAAGTTTACACCAAGCATCTGAACGCCAAGCTTCAGGATCTCCACAATCGCAATAACCAACACCAGCAGATGTGCTAATCTAAAATCATAAAATAACAAAAAGTTTACAAGATGAAACTATAATGTGCTAATGGCCAATGGGTTCTCATTTCTTTATTAATGATACATGAATATTGTAAATAATAAGGATGCCACAACACAAAACCTGTGATTAGAATGCTAAAATTTTGAAAAGTAATCCGCATTTATCGATAGTTTGTAGTAAACATAGCAAGGAACCATCATGGAATATCATTAACTGCTCCCCCCTCCCTCACAATCGAGACTGTCCCATTTTACCACTACCCGTAATATGAGTCTTGCGAAAACAGTTTACTTCGTGATAAAATGTCACGTAAGTCGAAAATTAACATGTAAGTAGAAGAAAACGAAGCATTGAGGATCCATCCTTATACTCACCGAAAATTCCACATTTCTGCAATTCCAGCTGAAACATGATTAAAAGTTCGAGTGATATGTAAATGATCTTATAACTTCGAGGATGGGGTGAAACAATATTAATAATTAAGTTGCTACTTGAACTAATTCAGCCAGTCATGTACAAAGTACAATCTGACACAAATGTGCCCCAGCTTAAGTTGCAAATACCACCTTAGCTTGACGAAATAATAACAGAGAGACTAACACCACGAAAAATCTTAGCAACAAGGAATGAAGCAAAGCTGTATCTAGAAGATTAATGGAACTAGAAGATGGGCCTGCCCTACATTAAGCTATGCCACCCAGTACCTTCAGCCCCTGGTCACGTTTATCAAGAGGATCGCAAACAGGCGATCTGCACCTACTAACACGATTCAGACCTACATAACAATGACTTCATGAATTGATGCTACGTTTTAGTTTGGTTGACCCTAGTTATATTCAATCCTATCTTTACAATGGCCAACATCATTCGTCGAGGTAAGTGCAGGTTGAATAAATGTATTACATTTCCCACCACATCAGTCTATGGAGATCTACAACTTCATAAACCAACTCTCCATCTCTACGTAGTACTCTATGCTTAGCCTAACCACTACTTACTAGGTCATTCCGCAATATACGAATGATGCTTCGAAGAAGTCTATGATCAAACTCCTTCAGTCTACACATGTCCCCTATTTTCGTAACTTATGTTCCACATTCATAGGTTAATAACGAGAGTCCTGTTGCACAGTAAACTCGTTCTTTCGTTGAGAAAATGGTATCTCATCAGCCATTCGAATGATGTAAGTTCGCAAAAGCCGAGCTAGCTTACTGAATCCGCGATATCGTCATGGTCAGACACCTATCAGTCAGGGCAGACCGAACTTCTTTGGTTAGTGAACCGGTTAACATAATCAACTACTCTGCTTTCTATGACAAATCTATGGGGATAATTTAAATTAGTAGTGAAGAAACAGTTTCCCTTAGACAGAGAAAATCGCATGTTACTCAAGGTGTTTAGAAGATTCTGAATATTGTCAGCGTCTTCACCGAATAGGACAATATAGATCACGTATACTAAGTTGACAAGTAAACTTCCTGGAAGAAGATCAAGTCGTGAAGAGCTAAATAAAAAAGGTATGACTTATTGGACACCTAAGAGAAAATTAAATAAAAAGTGGGATGAGTGGCAACCTTGATAAACCCCACTTGATTTATACAACACTCCTTAGAGTTTGTCATAAACTCTAACTCAACCAGTAGTGTTCGAATAGAGCCTGCTAAGATTTATTTACTTTCGAGGTACGTCTTTTAATAATGATAAATATTGTTAAAGAACTTCTCGGTATACGTAGTCGAGGAATACCACTATTGTCGGACGTTGGTGTGTTTATGTTCTAGAAGCTAATACAGAGTGACTAATTGATAAACGCATCCTCGGTTAGGTTTGAACGCAGCAGACCTGGTCGTGGTTGCATCGACCACATATTCACCATTCGTCAGGTTTTAGAACACAGGCACGCCTACCGGCGTCCTACAATGGTGGTTTTCCTCGACTTAAAGGCAGCATTCCACTCAGTTGACCGTGAGGTTCTGTGGCAGTGTCTGTCATTAAAAGGTGTACCTCAGAAGTACATAAACCTTGTGAAGGCTCTTTACTCGAACACTACCAGTCGAGTCAGAGCTTATGGCGAACTGTCATCGGAATTCCTCACTTCAAGTGGTGTCCGTCAAGGCTGCCCACTATCTCCGTTTTTGTTTAATTTTATCATAGACGTGCTACTGGAAGTAACGCTTTCTTCGGCTGAATTTTCTGGGACTGATCTCCTTCCAGGAGGTCCACTCATCGACTTAGAATACGCAGACGACATAGTCCTGTTTGGTGAAGACACTGATACAATGCAGAGTCTTCTGGTCGCACTGAGCAACAATGCCAGGATGTTTGCGATGCGTTTCTCCCCCTCTAAGTGTAAATTGTTACTTCAGGACTGGCCTGCGTCAACCCCTAAACTAAGGATAGGGAGTGAAGAAGTTGAATGCGTTGATAACTTCACTTATCTTGGAAGTCTGATCAGCCCTAATGGGTTGGTGTCTGAGGAAATTTCTGCACGAATTCGAAAGGCTCGTTTGGCTTTTGCCAACTTACGTCATCTATGGCGTAGGCGTGATATCCGTCTATCAACTAAAGGACGAGTATATTGCACAGCAGTTCATCCTGTTCTACTTTACGGCTGTGAAACATGGCCATTAAGGGTAGAAGACACTCGTAGGTTACTAGCATTTGATCACAGATGTCTTAGAAATATATCTCGTACCTGCTGGGATTTCCGGGTAACTAATAATGAGGTTAGACGAAGGGTATTAGGGAATAATGGTAAATCTGTTGATGAGGTTATGAAACTTCATCGACTGAGATGGTTGGGGCATATGTTACGTATGTCCGAACACCGGTTACCACGTCGCTCAATGATGACTAGTATTGGGGTGGGTTGGAAAAGGGTTAGGGGCGGCCAAACCAAAACGTGGCATCAGTCGTTGAAGTCACTAACTTCTGGTCTGAGCCACATTGGTAGATGTCGACTACCTGGTTGGGGTCCGCGTGACTGCCGTGCCCAGTGGTTGGAGACTCTTGGTGACATGGCTCAGAATCGATCACAATGGCGTAGGTGTATACATTCTTTGTCTTCACGTACACCTTGAGACTAAAATTACTCTACCTTTCTTTCTACAAACTAATTTTTTTTTCTCTCTCTCTCTACATATTATATCCTTATATGCAATCTTCCTTTTATATATTACTACCATTAAAGTAACTGATTCTATGAATTCGGTGATCATCTTGCTATGCTGTTGAGGTGTGGCAACTTGGACCGATGCACTTATGTGCCTGGTCCTACGTTGTATCTGTCTGTCTGTCTGTCTATCTTTGAACCCAGCCTTGTTTTGCCGAGTTTGTACATTTCTGGCGTTTGATAAACGTCGGATGATTACAAGGGTTAATAGTTCGGAAAGCATGTTAGTCAAACTGATTCTTCTGTAATACGGTACCGTCACTGGTACTCATACAAAATTGCAGAGCTCAGTCGAAAAAATCAATAATTTGTATATGCAACTAATAGATTGACAAAATATCCAGAATCTTAAAAAAACTGCGCAAACAGGTACTACCAGTAACATACTTTATAATTATGTTTAATATGAGCACTGTTGAAGAAACATCCTCTACATAAGACACAAGTTGAGTCGACAGCGCAATCCCTAAAAATTTGAATAAAAATACACAAGCAATCGATAAATAAAGTCAATAACATATTACAGTGAGTTACATATCATAGAAAATAACATGGTTGGACAAGATAATAAGAATTAGTATGGAACGAAAAGGACTCAAAACTGCTTCATTAAAAACCACATAAAAAATCATATTTCGAACAAAACAGCAAAGTGACAAAACGTACATACTAATCCAACATTTAATATAGGCCCATATATAAAAGGACTTTCATACTAAAGAACGGTGGTTACCTGAAACGACATCTATCAGTTTAGGCAGCCATGAAGTGAATTCAATTGTAGATGAAGAATCAGAAAGTGATAATCCCATGGTAATGAATAAGTCAAATTATAGTGATACAATAAAACTAAGCAAATAACCGTTACGAATTCCCTCGTAAGTTATAAAAAAATCATGCCAGACAACATTATACGAACATTTGACCAGATTAGTTGACATTTACACTCGGATTTGTTATTTTTTGCCATGTGGAAGGGAATAACCTTTTAGCTAGACAGAAACACGGCATCCGAGTAGGCTTTTCATGGTTGACCAACCTCCAAACTGCTGGACAACAATGAACTGCGGAAAAATACAGTAATACTCAAGTAAACGTCATTCCTATTGGTGTGAATTAAGATCCATTTGGGGTCCCTAAAAACGAACGTCATGTAAAAAGTTATTGCCTCTACGTTGTCTCAGCTTATGCTCACACCGACTGCAGCTCAGATGAAGTGAAAGATGATATTTACAGCAAGCTTTGTGACCTTTTTTATAAAGCTAAGCGCACTAATGTAGTAATGGTGGCTGCTGATTTTAATGCCCAAGTAGGTAGACTAAACGAAACTGAAAGGCATCTAGGTGGATTCTACGGTATTCAGGCCCATCAATGGCGACCGTTTACTTCAACTATGTACAGATAACCATCTACTTCTAGCAAACGCCAACTTTAAGCATAAAGAAAGATATCAGTTGACATAGCGACTTCCACAATCAACTTAATTTTGGACACAAATGGACCACATCCCCATCAGCCATCGCCGGAGAGGCTCCATGGAAGACTGCTGCTCATTATGGAGTACACGTTTCGACTCATGCTTTATTGCGAGTGCATATTGGTCTGCGTCTCATTAGACGTAAAAGACCCATGGCAAGGATCCCTCTCAGAGTTCAACTTAAAAATGAACAAACGATAAATATATTTCACAAACAATACGAATTAATCAACTATGTAAGCGACACCCATCCCGAGTTAACTTGGAATGATATCCAAAAAGCTGTTGAAACAGAAGTAATATCTACTAATAAACTAAACCATAAAGTTAAGAAAAATCAGTGGGTTTTAACTGCATTTACTGAACCGATAAATGTTCGACAACACATCCCATTTGGTTTTAAACACGATGAGGAACGAAGGCAACTTAAACACAAGCCGGTTAAAAGCTTACGCAATGATCGTGAGCAGTGGTGGGTGGCGAAAGCTAAAGAGATGAAAAAGGCAGCGGCAATAGGTAACAGTAGGCAACTGTTCAAACTTATCAAGGAAATGGGTATCAGAAACCCGACTGTAAGTGAAACCATCTCAGAAAAAGATGGGACTACTATTCACTGTCAATCCAGAAGATTTGACCGATCGGCAGAATACTTTATGGAACAGTTTAACTGGCCTTCGGCCTCATCTCAGTTTCCCAGCATCCCCAAACAATCTGAATTGCAAATTAATATTGGTTCCCCAAGTCTTAGTGAGGTTGAGAAGGCTATAGGTAATCTAGAGCGAGGGAGAGCAGCAGGATCTGATGGATTAATTCCTGAGATATTTAAGGATGATAGTCCAGTTTTAGCAACGAGATCAGGCGGGATCTTGGCTAGAATTTGGGAACTAGACGTAATCCCATCTGACTGGTCTCAAACACTAATTATCCCAGTCTATAAGAAAGGACAGAAGTCCTCTTATGACAACAACCGAGGAATCAGCTTAACGAATATAGTGTCTAAAATATTGGCTTCAATAATACTTCGACGCCTAATTAAAGGTCGTGAAGAGCAAACTCGAGCAAACCAAGGTGGTTACAGACCTGGATGTGGTTTTATAAGCCAAATATTCACACTTCAGCAGGTTCAGGAACATATGCACACTTTAAGACGTCCAAAGCGTAGGTAGAAATAACGAGAAGGCAACGGCGTGTCCCTATTCTTCTGAGTTCTCACTGTCTGGCCTATTTGGACAGCATACAAGAAACTGTTTGATGGAATCCAATCAAAGAGAAGCTGTTCTGCCTTTGAACTTAGTGCTATGCCTATACCAGCGCGGACTCGGGTATTAGGAGCAGGGTCTCCGGATATACAAAGGGTAAGCCGGGCCGGTTCTTTATTTTGACACGGTTAAATCAAGCGAATGACTGAACTCGGATTCTGTATACGCGCTTCTGATACGTAGCATGCATCGATGGGGCGAGATTCTAGTTACAGCTAAGGAAGTTTGTTGTCATGGTTGGCATAAGGTTCGAACATTAAAATCTTGAACATGTAGTTTAAAGTAAGGTTTTAAAAAACCAGGGATAACACTTCACCATCAGCATTAGTGGTGTGAGGTGATAAATTCCTAGCTACCGTGCCTGTGCATCCATTCTCTGCACTCACCACCCTCCCCCCACCAACTCTCAAATTCTAAGTTTCTAAATTCATCAAAGTTACTTCCTTCTCACTGATATTGATTTCCTTAAATCTTATCTCCGATCTCTAATCTTCTTCACTACTACTAATAGTATCACATCCTTCACTACTTTGGAATTCGGCCTGACAATTCCATTTCTCTATAGCATATGAAAATAGATTTAGGTCATAACCTATTCCTGATATCATACCGTAAGTTACGTGGCGGTCTAGTGCTAGCCTACTGTATACTGAATGACTATTTTAGTTTTACTTTTTCTTTCCATCTAGGAGAAATCATTTAACAAGATATTTCAAGAGAATCCAAGAACCGAGATCAAATCGTAAACGTCTGAGCATCGTATGTAGCATCAAACAGGATTGTTGGAATTCCTAGCCAGAGCACGTAGAATCTACACCTTCTGTGGGTGTTCAAAGCGAAACTGGATCCCCACATTACTACAATTGGCGAGGATTAACAAAGATAATCGACTTCTCATCTTTATTCCTGAAGGCTGATGGCAACTAAGAATTATAATCAGTATACAAAACCGATTAAATGGTACAAATAAGGCTTTTAAAGACTACACATTACTACCTGCAACAGTAAGTCGGTTCATTGGCTTGGAATATTCGACCACATATACCTTGTTCACTCGGAGCCAAAGACTGCAAATGAGTTTCCAACTGACTTGCACACTCGCCCAAATCATCAGTTTTTATATTCTTGCCAGCTATAAACAGTTCAAAGCTACGAAAGAGCGTTCTTTCTAGAGCAGAATATTCTGATTTGCTTGACTCAAAGTCATTTTCACCAAATGTTTCGCTTGAAATATTCTCCGTAGGCTTGAAAACCTGAGGAGTGCATACTTCAAGTACTTGTGTCCTAACTTCGTCGTACAGCAGGCGCTCAAAATTTTCATCATCTGAAGATAACAGAGTCTCTGTAAACTGCTGAAAACATTAGGAATTAAGTAACATAATTATTTGATATTTCGCTAACCATTTAGAATCCGCCGTAACAGCTAACTTCATAAGTTGCGCTAACTAATGACTCAATTTGCAATTGTATGCAGTAAGAATAAAAGTCATGTGCTATAAAACAGCTTATCACAGGTTTATTTGACCAAGCTAGAAGCCTATGTGACGAACATCTGTGATTTATTCTTTACTTTTGAATAATATTCAGCTCCTTTCTTTCCAGTACCAATTATCTTGATATTTTCCTTATCATTCTCATTTTTGAACTATAGTAAATTGACTGCATATACGTTACCCCAGTTCACACTCACTATTACTTTTATTATGAAATAATGTCAGTTTTCTAATTGGTTCACTATGCGGTCTGATTTCGTATGTATATAAAGGCATGATGGAAATAAAAAACCGATCTGTCTGTTTGACTCATCGTTGTTGTTATTCCTGTATTCCGTTTTGGGACTGGTAGTCGCAGGGCTGACGTGTCCGTACTGAGATTAGCGATCATCAAGGGCAATGTATATATTGCACAATACATAACACAATGTAATTATAGTTTATTCAAGTATAAAATGGTAAAATTAGCCAGTATAAACATTCTCAATTAAATACCACTTTTATATTCATAGCCCATTTGAACGTGCAAACTTCATCGACATTACTACTGTCGTTCAACATATTCAGGTTCAAACAGCTATTTGAACTATTCATTACACACAGTAACAATAAACGATGAAATATGAAAGCTCATATTAAACATTCCATATGCATTCATTATCCAAACAATAACGCATAGTTTTCATATACTTGTAAATTGAGCCTGTCCAAGATATTTGAGTAAGTCATATTTGCAAATGATCTCATTGAATACTAAATTGATTCATATTCTAACGTTTCTTTAAGCCGATTAATTCAGCATTCACCGTAAATGCAACCAAATATCAAATATAACAATTGTAAGACGTAAACTGTTACTACGGTAGACCAGTTGTATTCACAGTTTGAACGTATTACATGAGTGATTTCAATTGTAATCCTCCCACTCCAAACACACCTCCTGTGGCTGTGATTCCGTAATAAAATAGGCATGCAATACTCTGTCTCGTTTCATTTTAATGATTTAGACTTGTATAAATATGTGGGTCTCCAACTGCCATTATCTCTTAATTAATGTCAAAACCTTTATGAATGGATCGCCTTCTACATCAAAAACTATAGTGTTCTATTTCGATTAAATGTAATAGTATCGACGGTGTATTTTGAAGTCTCCTTAGATCTTTGAGTTATCAAGAAGTATGATGTGAACAGAGAATATATTGGTTTACACTTGCATTCAACTATTGTGATGTTTCTCATATGTACAAAGCACGAAATTCACCAAATTTTATGTCATGGACACATTTTGGTTCCTCTTCTTTTAATGCCGTATCATTTATATTCATCAGTGCAGAACTGAAAACATTGTTTGATCAATAGAAGACTTGTATATCATGTTTATTTAGCATTTTGTTACATCTTTTTTAGTTTTTATATTAGTATTGTGTAACTACAGTGTTAACTAACTCCTTTAGTTCAAAAGTCGACTGATCTACATGCTTTACATTAAGTCGTGTTTAAAACAAAGTTCTCTGCATAATAATTCCTCACCAGTGTAATCATGACTGCATTCAATTCATTTAAATTGTAGCTCGTATTTTTGACAGGCTGCTCAACACTTAATATCAGGTTGACAGCAACCCTATTGGATTAGAGTTTAGCATTATCCAGAATAAATTGACATCCGAAAAAAAATGATTTGAAAAAGATGCAAATTATTTTTTCTCAGCAAAGCATTTCAAAATGTGTTTACTTATCAACAAATTCCATCAGTTTAGCTAATTTGTTGTTACCCAGAATAATAACTGTCAAGAATGGGAGTAAATTGGATAGAATCCGCAGATTAGACGTATATAAAAACCTTAGTATGAAACAGTTGATATTTTTCATAAGTGACACCGCAAACTCCCAGTAGGACAGTGCAGAATGGTATCATTGATCAATCCAACACATAACATTACTCACATCAATCATTGAATAAACAGGGTGGGACAGACAACACCGAATAATGCTAGACTAAATGCAGCATGCACCAATAAAGCAGGTCGATACATGTTGGATTTCATAAAGACAGAATAGAAGTACACTGGATGTGGATGATGTCTTACATTGTGATCCCCTCATATACTTATTCCATGCCATGAAAATAATTAATTGTCCGATTTAAATAGAATTTCATAGTGTTGAGCCTGAAGTAAACCCAGATATATGATCAAGTTGCGCTTGTCGTATAACCAAAGCCTCTTCTATCAAATGGACCCCACTCTAACGAATGAGAAATCAAAAGGCTATGAAGGATGGAAGCGAAATTATTTTTCATCGTAAACAGAGCTTTAATAGGATAGTAACGTCTAGGCTGGCAAACTAGAGCGAGATGCTACCCATGGTGGTTTGAGTCGTGATCTGGTGAAGATGCGTGACCGCGCACCTTCAACTAGTAGTGTCCGCTAAAACAAACATGGTCAGCATCAATGTCGAGAGCTTATGCAACTATTTATTTTGGGGATTATTTACCGCTACAGCTCACTTCCCCCCTAATGGGTTCGTGAGGACCCTAAGACGTGCCAACCAAAGGATAAAACCCAATGCGTCAAACATTGGTAAACGTTACTTCGATAGCTTTCGATGTTTTGCAGCTTCTGGACGTCAGTCCCTACACTATGGTGTCGTTGCATAAAATAATTGTACATAAAATAAAATTCTTGTTCCTTCCACGTCCTTCTGTTTGTTTCCAGACGGCCTGGAAGTCGAAAAGAAAAAAATAAAATTTAAATCTGTGCGTTTTGTGTACAATTGTATAATTGTTAACTCAATGCGTCTATAAAAACGTGTTGAACACCTACAACAAATAATGAAACGTTTTTTTTTGACACGAAAATTTATAAAATGCACACAGCAAGATTATTATTATTACTTTTTAAAAAAAACATAAATAATAATAATGGGTTTATCGATTTTTACTTTTTTCTTTGTTATTATTTATTTTAAGACAACAACAAGAAAAATGTTATACGTACGTAGGTAGTGGGAGGAAATTAGTAGACATAGTATTCGTTTAGGTGTTCTGGAAATCGTACTTTTCTACCAGAACGCGTAGCTCTCGGCGTTACGTAGCTCCTTGATACTTCTACATGCGTGTTAGTCATTGCTTGAGGCGTAGTGACTTCGTTCATGCCAAGTTTCAAGATTGTTGTAGCGATTTCAAAACTGAAAGGTTTACCTTCTAGGTAGGCTGCTATGAGGCGGTCTATGCTGACGTTATTCTGGTGACCATTTTTGTCAATCGTATAGTACTTTGTTTCACGTTTAAGAACCTTGTATGGCCCTTCGTAGGTTGCGTCGAGAGGTCGGCGTACAGCATCAGGACGTAGAAAAACGTGTGTACTATATTTTAAGGCAGGTTGGATAAAGGTGTCTGTCGATTGTAGTCAAAGAATTGGTCGAGTGAGAGCTTATGGCGAACTGTCATCGGAATTTCCCACTTCAAGTGGTGTCCGTCAAGGATGTCCACTTTCCCCATTCTTGTTTAATTTTGTCATAGACATGCTCCTAGATATAACCATGTCTTCGTCTGACTTTTCAGGAGTTGACTTACTACCAGAAGCCTCGCTTACTGACTTAGAGTATGCTGATGACATAGTCCTATTTGGTGAAGACGCTGACAAAATGCAGAGTCTTCTGACTACCCTGAGAAACAATGCAAGCATGTTCGGGATGCGGTTTCCCCCTCGAAATGCAAAATGTTGCTTCAGGATTGGGTTGCATCGGCACCTGAACTAGTGATAGGGAGTGAAGTAGTCGAGCGTGTAGACCGCTTCACGTATCTGGGGAGTCTCATCAGTGCTGATGGCCTGGTGACTGACGAAATCTCAGCACGGATACAGAAAGCTCGATTGGCTTTTGCCAAGTTGCGTCACTTATGGCGCAGGCGAGATATCCGCTTGCTAACCAAAGGACGAGTGTACAGTGCAGCAGTTCGCTCTGTCCTACTATACGGTAGCGAAACACGGCCGTTAAGAGTAGAGGACATTCGTAGGTCACTGGTCCTCGATCATAGGTGTCTCCGAAGCATTGCTCGTTCTAGGAAAAGAGGGCAAATCAATAGATGAAGTATTGAAACTTCATCAGTTGAGGTGGTTAGGACATGTGTTACGCATGTCTAACTACCGTCTGCCTCGACGAGCTATGTTTTGCGGCGTAGGAATAAGTTGGAAGAGGCGACCAAACCAAAACATGGCAGGAATCGATGAAGTCACTGACAAGTGGACTAAGTCATGTTGGGAGGTGTAGGCTGCGCGGTTGGGGTCTGCGAGACGAAAGTCATCAATGGTTAGAGACCTTGAACGACATGGCTCAGAATCGTTCGCAATGGCGCAGGTGCATCCGTAGACCGATTCGGCGACACTACATCCAACATCTTCTTTTACTGTGCTGGGAATCTCGAGTAAAACTGGTGGTAGGGCGTCGATCCACTGAGGGATGTTTGTAGCTAAAAGTGATGCTTTCAGTTGTCGATGGAATCTTTCTACCAAACCGTTAGATTGTGGGTGGTAGGCGGTTGTCCTGACACGCGTAGTTCCAACATGCTTGGTCACAGCGTGGAACAATTCAGATTCAAACTTACTTCCACGGTCTGTTGTTATTATAGATGGACAATCGAAGTTGGCTACCCATCGTTCGACGAAAGCGCGAGCAATCGTTTCACTAATGATGTCTTTGAGTTGAATCGCTTCTGCCCAGCGTGTGAATCGGTCCACGCAAGTCAGAAGATGAGAAAATCTTTAATATCTAGGTACGTTCCGTTCTATTTTAACAGAAGAAACAATAATCTTTGGTAATAGGTCTTTATTTTATATCGTACACAGGAGACAGTTGGAGCGGAATGCTAATCATTCAAACACACAATGTCTCTCAACATTCAATATGAAATAATAGGAAATATAGTCCCTATAAAGAATAAGAAAGTAAATGATTACTTAAGCTTTCTTATCTACGTGTATATATAAGTCGTGAAATCAACTCTTAGCTAGTTAAGTCGCTACAAATCCATTTTGATTCTTTCTGGTAAAGGTCCTACCAAATCAAGGTGGACGTGATCGAATCGAACGACAGGGGTTGCGAAACTGCCTAGGGAGCATTTATTATGTTGAATTACTTTGTTCCTATGGCAGGCTATGCAAGTGCGCGCCCATTCTTTAATATCCTTATTCATCTTTGGCCAGCAGAATCTATCAGTAATCAGTTTACTTGTAGCATGAATTCCAGGATGAGAAAGATTGTGTAATGTGTCGAAGATGACTCGTCGATAACTCTTGGGGACGACTGAACGGTCTATACCTGTAGAAGAATCACACGTTAAAATGTTCTTACCTTTCCCAATCGTTTTAGTTTGGAGTTGGAGCGTTGTTGCGGCTAACTCGTGATGAAAATCGATATCTTCACTTTGAAGTCGGGCTGGTTTAACAAGGTCGTTGCCTTGGATATGATTCAAAAAATGTATTCTTGATAAGGCGTCAGCAACTACATTTTTAGCTCCTGATAAATGTCGTTTGTCAGTAGAGAATTGGGAGATATAGTCAAGATGACGCGGCTCTCGTGGAGAGTACTTATCTGAAAATGACTTCATGGAAAGCGTCAGTGGTTTATGGTCGGTGAATATTGTAAATTCCTGGCCTTCGATGGAATGCTGGAAATGTCGTACAGCACAGTACATGGCCAGTAGTTCACGTCCAAAAGTGCTGTACCTCGATTCAGTGTCGTTTAACCGTCTCAAGGCTGGCAAGCTTGGCCAGTCCATTGTTGCAGAACTGCGCCAATGGCTGAGTCAGAAGCGTCGACCACAATGCTTACGGGAGCTTCAGTATTGTAGTGTGCCAGCATAGTTACATTGGCTATTGCCTCTTTAGTTGCAACGAAGGCTTTCTTTGATTCTGAATCCATTGTGACCACCTTTTTATTCCCACGAAGCTGATCCGTTAGTGGTTTCACAATAGATGCACAGTTGGGGATAAATCGTCTGTAGAAACTTACCAACCCGTTGAAAGCTCATAACTGCTTAATGTTTGTTGGTTCCGGATACTCCAGAATAACCGCCACCTTGTGTTTTCGAGGCTGTATACCATTAGCATCAATTGTATGCCCCAGGAAGTCTTACGAAGTTGTTCCGATTTGACATTTTTGTATATAAATAGTAATTCCGTAATGCTGCAGTCTTTTAAAAGCTATGTCTAGATGTTTCATGTGTGTTTCCTCATCTGGACTTGCTATCAAGCAGTCGTCGACATATGAACGGACTTAGTCGAGCCCGTGGAACACGTCGTCAATTAAACGCTGAAACGTTTGTGCTGCATTCCTCAAGCCGATAGGCGTTCGGAGGAATTCTTAAAGACCGAACGGGGTCACAATAGCCGTTTTTGGGATGTCGTTTTTGGCCATCGGTATTCAATTGTACGTCTTTACTTGGTCAATTTTTGAGAATACTGTCATTTCCTTCAACTTGGCCGTTAGGTTGTGGATGTGTGGTAAAGGGTAACGATCAGGTAAAGTTTGCAAGTTAAGACCTCGGTAATCACCAGTGGGACGCCAATCATTGCTATCTTTCTTCGGGACCATATGTAATGGAGACGACCATGGGCTACTGGATGGACGGATTATTCTCAAGTCAATCGTATGATCGAATTCGTTCTTCGTAATCCTTCAATTTTTCGGGCGCTAGTCGGCGAGCTTTGGGGAATACAGGTTGACTTGTAGTCGTGATGTGATGTGTAACATTGCTGGTTACACATGATAACTTCGACGTCGCCTATTCAGGTCCGGATACTTGTCAAGTATTGGCTAAAAATAATGGTTATTTAAATGTTTAAAGTGAAGAGGACATAGGCTACAACCTGTGGCAGTGGTTCCACGCACGTACAGTTTGGTGTTGCCGTCGAATAGACTTTTTTGCTAGCGTCCACAAGCAAGTTGTGGTGGCTTAGTAAATCTATGCCTATGATAGGTATTTTCACATCGGCGATAGTAAAAATCCAGTGTATGGGTTTTCGCAACCCCACGTTCAAGTAGACATATTTTTTTCATACGTGGTTATTTGTTTTCCATCAGCTGACTGTAGATCAAATGCAGCTTCATGTTGGTGATCAGATGAAGTTGCAGGAAGGACGCTGACTTATGCGCCAGTATCGACGAGGTAACGAACCTTCGTTATCACATCAGTGATGAATAACAGGCGGCTGTTACGTTCGGCTATGGTTGCCGCTAACGCGTGCCTGCGGGAAAGTTTCCCGACGCATCAACAGTGGGTTTGTGGCTTGGGAGACAACAGGGGTCTTTATAATACTTTGAGTCTTTGCCATAGGTGTTGTGGTACCAACACTAATGTGGATTTTACCTTTGCCGGGGTCAAGATAAGGATTTTTGGCGCTATGAACTTCGTCGTCGAGAATCACTTGGTCGGCGTTGTTCCTGTAGATTAAGGAAACAAGAAATAGTATTGCACAATTTGGTTATTTCGTTTTCGGTCTCAAGAGGTTTTTCTGTAACGGAATAAAATTCATTCTGGTGATCCCCAGAATTCGATCAGCAGATGAAGCTAGTTCATCAACTGGATTGCTGTTAAATGTTACTTACACTGCTTGCACTTGTTGTGGCAGTTTTGATAGAAAGAGTCGACGGAAGAGTCCTTCGTCAAAAGTACGTTGACCAATTACCTCTTTCATACGCAATAACATTTCGGTCGCTGAACCGCTACCAAGATCAATGGTGCGAAACAACTTATCAAGACGTTGTCTGTAAGACAAATTTCCTCGTTTGAGAAATCATCTTTTGAGCTGTTCGTACGGTTCTAGGCAATCAAGACTGAAAAAAGAAGGGGTGACGTACCTGTTCAATTCACGCGCAAGTGACCTTACAACCGCCAGAAATTAAACGCGTGGATCTGTCACACATTGATCTCGAAATCCTGCTTCTGTGTAGCAGAACTAGGATTCTTCATTATCTGCCCAGTAAGGAATGAGCTGAAAGTTTGGAGGCGTAGGGGTTTTAATCATAATAAGCTTAGAAGTCTAATCTGACATCATAAAAATTGTAATATATGCAAATACAAAGATACTGTGAAAAATATGCAGTAAAATAATAAAACAAAACCACCAATTATACTCTGTTAAAAACTATAATAAAGGAACGAACTCACAGTAAATAATTGTGTCCAGATCACGTCGAGCTCACCAATGAAGTGAACCCGGATATATGATCAAGTTGCGCTTGTCGTATAACCAAAGCCTCTTCTATCAAATGGACCCCACTCTAACGAATGAGAAATCAAAAGGCTATGAAGGATGGAAGCGAAATTATTTTTCATCGTAAACAGAGCTTTAATAGGATAGTAACGTCTAGGCTGGCAAACTAGAGCGAGATGCTACCCATGGTGGTTTGAGTCGTGATCTGGTGAAGATGCGTGACCGCGCACCTTCAACTAGTAGTGTCCGCTAAAACAAACATGGTCAGCATCAATGTCGAGAGCTTATGCAACTATTTATTTTGGGGATTATTTACCGCTACAAGCCAACTTTACAAGCTCATTCATATTGTTAATATCCATATTTCATTTACAGATTTCTCCTCAATTTCACAAATATTCACATATTTATATCGTCGTCCAATATACATTCAACTTATATTCAAGCCATTTTGCATTAAATTTGATGTATCTGCTGAGACGGTTGTGTGGTGAATGCGATCAACCTTTTGGAGTGTTTACTATAATCGGGAAATTCCATGTTGTAATAACGGTAAAATAATGAAACAACAAAATGATTAGTGATATTGCCAAAAGTCGTTTTCTCTTAGTTCATCTTTAACTACAAATTCGACTTATTCTTCATTACAGTTAATCAAATATCGCGCTTTTATTAAAGTTAGTTTTGTTATCACTGATAAGATCAGCATAATTAATTGTATCGTTATTAACGTCATATTCACACTTGAATGTAAACAACAGCAAATTTCTCATTAACTAAGGAACAAAATGATTGAGATGAATGTTACTGTTGATTCAAGGACAACAAAAAAAGGTTGATTTACTTTGTTTATTATTTACAGATTAACACACATCAAAAAATTATGCATCCTTTGGAAAGTGTAGTTTGAAGATCACTATCTCTTTGAAGTAACAACGATGAAGTGAACTGGCATGTAATGAAGGGTTTCAGTGTAACACCACCGCTGGATAAGAGATAATCTCGTGAATCCCGAATTATTGCAAAAATCTTTAAACTAATTGCCAAGACACTGTTGACTTTTACTACACTGTGCTAATGTCAATCAACTACTTATCTACTATCTGATTGTTGTTTCTCTGATAAACAAAGAAAAATCACAGCACAACTAGAATTTTTAATAAATTCATTTTCTTGCTTTTTGTTTTTGTGGTCATAATGAGGTGATCTACAGAGTACACCTTCTGAAAGATGTACATTTCAATGGTGTGTGTGTGTTTGTGTTCATATGAAATGGTGAATTCAACTTTCTTTTGTTAAAATAAGAATGAAAAGCTAAAGTTTTCTTTAACAATTCTTCGTATCTAAGCAGTTTTTTATAAAAGTTTCATTGTTTTATTTGTGCACACAAATTTAATACCAAAGAATCTGTAGTTGATTAGAGATAAGAAAAGTTAATGAGCTCAGAGATTAGCAGAAGTATTTTTTTCATCACAAGATAATTGTCTAAGAAACTAAGTTAGTTTCTATGCGAATTTTGGTGACGATGAAATAGTGTTTATTATCAAGTAATTTTGTGTAGAGTAGACTACTAGTTCGTCTACTCTACACAAAATTACTTGATAATAAACACTATTTCATCATCACCAAAATTCGCATAGAAACTAACTTAGTTTCTTAGACAATTATCTTGTGATGAAAAAAATACTTCTGCTAATCTCTGAGCTCATTAACTTTTCTTATCTCTAATCAACTACAGATTCTTTGGTATTAAATTTGTGTGCACAAATAAAACAATGAAACTTTTATAAAAAACTGCTTAGATACGAAGAATTGTTAAAGAAAACTTTAGCTTTTCATTCTTATTTTAACAAAAGAAAGTTGAATTCACCATTTCATATGAACACAAACACACACACACCATTGAAATGTACATCTTTCAGAAGGTGTACTCTGTAGATCACCTCATTATGACCACAAAAACAAAAAGCAAGAAAATGAATTTATTAAAAATTCTAGTTGTGCTGTGATTTTTCTTTGTTTATCAGAGAAACAACAATCCGTTAGTAGATAAGTAGTTGATTGACATTAGCACAGTGTAGTAAAAGTCAACAGTGTCTTGGCAATTAGTTTAAAGATTTTTGCAATAATTCGGGATTCACGAGATTATCTCTTATCCAGCGGTGGTGTTACACTGAAACCCTTCATTACATGCCAGTTCACTTCATTGTTGTGTCTTTAATGAAGTAGTGATCAACTGACTATGCTTTTCTACGGTTTCATATTTCGAAAGTGTGTTTGTGTTTTGAGGAAGTGAACTAAACATTTTTTTTTTGAATTTTAATTGCGATAGGAGTATTTTTCAGTTTTGTGTTGTATTTTGCTTATTCTAATTTAGTCTGTAATTCGATGTGAATCGAAACACAGTCATGATAATCATAATAAAAATAATAAATTAACTAATCTTTAAAACTGAATTATGTTTTTCATTTCATAAGATGAACAAGAACAAATCGAATCAAAAATTGAAGCAGATGAATAAGGAGTTTTGTGATTGAAATTATAATCGTTTTATTACTTCATTATCAATTTTTCAGTATAAAGTAGAATGTTCAGTTTACAGTGGTCATCTAAACAGCTTGCGTAGTCTGCATAACAATTCAATCGAATAACTTTATATTAGATAATCAATTTATGCCAAGAACTACATCGATTAGTTGATATAGTCATACTACGATAAGTGACATTCGACGTCGTCTTAATTACCAAGTCTTCACTTGTACAAGCATCTTACTAGCTCACAAGTTTGTTCAGCTTTTTCTTTTGTGGTAGACAAACATTAACTGTTCGACACAAATTCTGAGATCAATTAAGATGAACCATCAGTCAATATCCATCAGGAGGTAGTTAATTTTCGGACAATTTAGGGTAAGTTATTCAGGCATACAAATAATTACATCATCTTTGTAATTAGTGAGGATGAAAATTGTAAAAGAGTTGTGATCAAGCATAATCTTTCAGAGAAGAATTGGCAAAACAACCGAATCATGAGGTAGATCAAGTCCTGTCATTAGATGAGACAGTATACTGTTCTTTTCCAAAGGAAGTAGGAATACACTCATTGAATAATGCCTTACTGTGTGTAATTACTAACAAGTTTCTTTAGTAATAGGTGTATATGAATAGAATAAAAGGTAGTAGTATAATCGATATGTGTTGTTTGTAATAATTTCCAAAGTACCACTACGCTTCTCACTCCTTTATTATCATGTAACACAACTGCTGCATCTAATCAATTTCTATTACATTAATAGGTATAACTGATTTATGTCGACAAAACTCATTTTCCTTTACTCTGTTACTAAACTTTGTTATAGTGGCAGTAGTGAGTTTACCCTACTGTAACTTATATTCAAAGGATCATCACTAAACTGAATATCGTAGGTCTCATATTCAGTTTTGACTGCCACTTCAATCTGATCGTTGATAGTCTGCAGCTTTTAACATTTGGTTAGTAACCTAACTCATTTGTTTTATGAATTCTTGATTCATTCAGAAATTCTTATCTCTTCTTACTACAATTATGTAATGTTGTTGTAGTCACATAAATATTTATGATGAAAGACACTCAATGAATTCAATTGGATGAAATAATCAACGTTTTTATTCAGTTAGATCAATCAATAAAACAGTGAACTACTGAATATCTTGTTGGTATCTTATGAAGTTACCATTCATCGACTGATTTATTGTAGATGAATTTGTTAACAGGAAGTTCGTACTGATTGGTTGAAGTGTGTGTGTACTTTTAGTATAAAAGTCAGTGTAAAAACACCCGTGTTTATCAAGAAAGTTTTTATTAACCAAACTAATGAAATGAACTCCAGAAAGGTGGCCATTGCTGCTAGTAGTTTAATTGCAGGTGCTTTCCCTTTAATGATTGCATCCTATTTCATGCCTTTTAATAATCAAGGTAAGTTAATTAATTCGACTTCTAACGTATGTTGAACTAATTTTGTATTACACACATATGTGAATACTTTTGCAATGGTACACAATTCACAGTTGATGACTTTAATATCGACTCATGCACACATTGCTAAACATGATAAGTTAAGAATGAAAGTAATATTGATGACAAACAGATTTTGATTGATCCATCTAACCACATGAATAGTCAGAAGTTTTGTAAGCATCAGTCAATTGCAACAATCAGACTCAAATAATAAGAATACATGGTTGTCTTTCTCTATGTATTGGGGAATCTCATCAAATCACTTGTGATTAATTGTGTTTTACATTAGACATGACCAGTGACTTTATGTCTGTTTGTTATAATCAACCCTATTTCATGTCATACGAACAATTAAGAAAAAGAATATGAAGAGTGTTGTCATAGATGCTGTTTGAATATTGATTGTTTTCATGAAAATATCAAAAAATGTATCTGTGATACTTTACTTAATGAATCCCGTTGACAGATACTTACTATTTCCTGCATAGGATTTACGTTGAAATTAGGCCATAACAATAACTGTTGAAATAATTGGATGTTGTGAAGATAGATAACTAACAATTTCGATAACACGAATCGGTCTGCACTAGACAATCACTGATCATCAGTGTAGTTTAACCGTGACAAGTGTGAGGCAGCTACCATCCGTTAACAAGAATGAGGCCGCACAAACGTATTAGTAGTTCATTGAATTAGAAATATAAACCGTTGGGAAGCGATTCAGGGGTTTAATGGTAAAACGATCGCCTTGGAGCCGGAGGGTTCTGTCCCTCATATAGTCGCGGATACTCGCTGCTGAAGAGCCTCATAGTAGCAAGAAACAGCCGTCCAGTGTTTCCAGATGATAAATGGCTATCTAATTCGGACTAATTCGTGATATCGAAATTGACAGAATAGCGGTTATTTCACTTGAATGAAGTTGAGTTAAGGTGGTTATTTGAAGATTGACATTTAAATTTGTTGTTAATATTTAACACAGATCGATGTTGATTATATATTATTGACTAGTGAAATCCAGACATATCAGGAGTGAGTTATTACTAGTGGCATTTAATGATTATTGGTTTTTATCAATAATTATAATATTGTACACTGACCCAGTAGTGCTGATAATTCGAAGTCATCTGCGTGGTGTGATTATGAGTTATAAACTTTAAAGAGATCGGCAGTGTGCACTTCTGACTAATCTAGACGTTGAATGAAACAAACATCCAGTGTTCCTTTCTTTTCAATCATATTCAATTACAGCCACTCTACGACAAACACTAACGACTAAGTAACAGTTTACTCACGATGCATCTAGACGGAAATATGTGCTTCTTTCATTGATTGTTGAAGATTTATCTTATTATTCAGAATTGTATGCATTCTTCTACAACGTTCTTGAAATCAGTGTTACACTTTATGTGAACTGTATTTTAATAATCAGGACAAGTAGTTGTTTCTGTCATTTCAGTGAGTAAGCAACAAATTGGGTGATTCAAGAAGGGCGACTGACATTCAAAACTGTTTATTTACTTCTATGTGCATTGAACATATTATTATTATTGTTTCCCTCACCGTATCCTCCCAATAGACACACTTTCTGTTAATTTTCACTGATAAACTATGACTAATTAGTTGTGTACTTGTTGTCGGCTCCACCACCTTCACTACCACTAACCAATTTTCCACCATTTTTGTACTCGTTTGTATAAAATGATGTCTGGCGGATTGGTGAGCTGTGTGGTTAGCCTTAGTATGCATATAAGTGAATAAATAAAATATTAATTGACTCATGTCCTTTATCTTTATTATTTTGTGTTTTTCTATCCACATTGAGAGTAACAGCATTAGGTTATACTTAAGGGCAACCATCAATCAGTCATTATGTTGGCAGTCCTCACAGCAGTTCAAGCTACATTTCGTCAATAGTTAAGTACATCGGTTATGCCTACTAGTCGAGCATCACATTGTATCAAACTCATTCTAATTTCTGCAAATCATTTGGTTTATTAGAAGTAAATAAAACAATGTGGTTATCGTTACAGCTTGTTACAATAACAATGTAGCTTATCAATGTCGTGGTGTAGGTCAGGACAATGTGGAATCATTGTGAAATGTTTTAAGTTCGCAGTAAATTACATAGACAAAACCTAAATACATTCAAGTTTATTATAAGGCATTAAAATTGAAACAGTCTACTGTATGGGGTATATTGACATGCAGTTTCTACAAACATTTCGCTGCTTTTGTGTTTCAAAATGTAGTCTGTATGTGTGTGGTTTTTGACAACGCTGAATTTCAAGTTTTCCTGTGTAGGTTCAGTTGATCAGTGCTTGCCTGTGAAGTAATTTATTATTTGACTGTGTTTACATTCTAAGTTGTTTCTCTTCGAAAATGGTGTTTACAAAGCTGTGGACATTTTCTAACTCATTTATTTTGATAATGACAAATGTGTTGTCTACATGATGAATTCACAATGGTTTTCTGTGTTCATCGTTAGTAATTAAGTTTCCAGTCACAACATCGTTGCCTTTGTAACCGGTCCACATATTGGTTATGCCATTTCTTTTTTCTTTATTTTGTTTGTACATTTCAATAGTGTATTGAATGCAAGTTAATAAACACGATACGATGAATTCTAGCAGACTTTGTGCTTGTAACAACTTCTGTTTTGTTAGATGAGGATGGAAGTCTATTAATTAAACCGTCCAGTTAAGCAACACGACACAACAAAAACTATCATTTTGAGACACACATCTCTCATATCTCCAAGTTTTGTAATTCAAAATTTCGACCAAGTGAAATACATAAAGATAATAAGGAGTTAAATAACCTGCTTAAGGTAGCACAAAACTGAATGACCCTCGTTTTCATCATCGTCATGGCAACAGTTTGTATTTCAAACTAATCATGTTGTATTCATTAGTTTCCGTTGTTTTATATTGAAAATAAGAAATATACACGTGAAGTATCAGTGTTTCGAATAACTTTGTTATCACTCTCCTACATATACAGAATCATAAAAATTGTATTAGAATGACTAAAACAAGGGGTATACACAGAAGTAGTTTAAGTTAATTGCATAGTTACCCGATGATAAATTGTTGATAATCGTGAAGTTAGTCATTGATTACTACTTAAATATGTCCAACATTGACCTGACAACGTAATTCATTCAGAATATGTGTAGATCGTTTATTTTGGATATTGTAATTAAATGCTTATGAACTCACAAGTGTCTGTGCTTGATAACATGTATGATTTCTGAAATAACTTTTTAATAACTACAACAATTTGTTTTGTAGATGCAAATGACCCGGGTGATACTCATTCAGGTGATATCTATGGTTCATCATTACCAAATCCTTGTAATGATTTTTATGAATATGCATGCGGTAAATGGATAACAGATAATCCGTTGTCAAATGAAATAGACAGTATAAGTACAGTTACCAAGGCACAGCGAAAGATCGATGAATACCTCTGGAAGTTAGTTTGTGAGTTGTAGTTAATCAACAGAAATGTTTTAATAATCCTGGTTAAATATATCCTGAGTATTTAATTCTTGCTTATAATAGAGCCATCGGTTAATTTGTAGTATTCATGGATGTGCTTACACACAACTTATCAGTTCGATTAGTTAAAAATCATATTGCAAGCAAACTTTACATTTTGTGAAACAAGATCATTCAGTAATGCTGCAGTCAACAATGACATCATTATGTTGCACTATATTCGGTTTGCAAACTTAGTTTGTATCTGATTTCTTGAAAACATACAGATTTCTAATTACTACCTAATAATTTCCTACTAATAATAAACACTAGATTACATACATCAATTTTTTGCAGGCACCCTATCTGATACTTCATTGGCATTATTCATATGTCAGTGTACCACAGTTGAAGCAAAGTTAAACGAAGTGATCTGGCTGATTCGCAGTACTTAACATTTGTCAATAAAACACAACTACATTCATGTTAATACTTATGTTGTACTCAATATGTGAACAAAAAGCATTTGATTAGACAGTTAAGATGGAGCTACATTTACATTTTTTCAATATGGGTGATCACAAACAAGACTGGAATTTCGAACTTATGAAAATAATGCTCTGGTATCTTTCAACTTGACATGGGTAGATCTGTTAACTTATAGTATAGTTTAGGTGAATAGATACGTGACTAGAAAATGTTTATCACCTTGGTGTACATAAACATACAATACACTGTGGAATATCTACAATGTCCTACTGTGAACAACTACCACTTAGTTAACATCAGAAGTATTATTTGCTGTGGCTGTTTTTTCTTTTATCAACATTATGATATTTGATAATTTAAAAGATAATGTTACTTAGATGATCAGCATTATGGTCATTTGATTTTGACTCATTGAATTCGATATTGAAGTTAGATTTATGATAATAATAACTAAAGAGAGTGACGTGATCACTACCTAGCAATTTATTCATTAACATCATCCCTTCAATAAACACTCTTATCACTGATGTCAGATACATCATACCACTGATGTCAGATACATCATACCACTGATGTAACTGACCTACACCAGTTTTGATTAGTAAATGAGAAAGTGAGTAGATAAGTGGTAAATCATAATCAAATGTATTAGTGATTGTGACTTGTACATTCAATTTTCATTTGTGAATGTGTGATTTTCCACCATCGACTACATTTGACAAGATCGTCATGGAAGTGATATAGGTGTGCTACAGACTAAATCGGTTATTAATCGATGAGTTTGATTACTGTATTAGAACAGAAGAAGGAGAATTACAGGCTATTACTAGCTGCAATTCACCGTAACTTATTTGTAGTCAGCAATAAAAGTAATCAAGCTATCCACTTGTATGTATAAAGGCCACAAATTACATGTGTATAATCTGCCTGTAGTTGCCAGTTATCCTAGTAACAATTACACGTAGATAATTTTCACAATGTCCAATATGATTGTAAGACGTATTTATTGATGTTTTACTATCACAAATATTTAAATCGCATTTTCCTTATTTTCATGACAACAACAACTGTTAAGCTAACGGTTTGCATCACAAAGATGATCCACGTCTACAAGAAGCAAAAAAGTTTTACAAATCTTGCACAAATTATCGTAGTCCTGATACATTCATCTCAACCTTAAGTTTCTGGATTAGTACGTACTTCAGTCAGTGGGATCTTCTGCCGTCAACTTCAAACAATGATGGAGCTCCAAATATTGAATATATGGATCTGACAGATTTTTGTCTACCAGCAATAAGTCACTTAGGAAGTTCACCTCTATTTTCCCTAACCATGGATCCGCGAACACGATCGATCAAAGTAAGTGCTTATTTCAAAATTCACTAGTGAAGCTCATTTTATAAGAATCATTGACATTGAATATGTCAAATGCCTATTGATAGAAAATGTTGTTTTAATCATTCATTTCACTGTCCTACAATTTTATGTAAATCGATGTTAAAATGAATGACAATGCAGTTTCATATTGTTTATTCCACTCACAATGTTGAAGATTATTTATTCACTCCTTTGAATACAGAGGTCAAGAATATAATCTTTAACTTCGCATGACCTCAACCAATCGTAATAACGTCAGTTTGTATTGTTTATTGACAAATTGTAACGCATCCACATCATCAGCTTGATGTGGTATATTTGAAATAGGGAGTGCTACTGAGCATCTAGAAGTGTCACTTACTTTCATACGTTAGTTTTATGGGATATGTTCACTAGGACATGATAGCGCTTCTCTTTCTATTCATCTAATGTATCTGCTTTTGCAAGTACATACAAATCAGTAAATACAGCTAAAGGTGGTTACATAAGAAAGATATTTGTCTTCTTTGATAGTGTTTATTGAACATTGTGTAGTATGGAATGTTAGCAGATTAACAACCTGTGATGTTTGTTTGACAGTTGTGTTCAAAGTCATTGAATGATTTATCTGACAATACAATTGTTATCCATCTCTTGCTTTGTCAAGTAGGAGGAATGTAAAGTGATTCATTACTAATAACTAAATGATACACCATAACAATACATTCGAATAGAAATAGATATACAATTTGTAATAAGTGCTGATAATTCATGAGGTTTCTATCAGAAAAATGTTTGTGTGACTTACAACACAACGTTGAACTGAGTACAATGTTTTGTTAAATGCATATAAGTCATTGTAGCAAGACGAGATTACAATCATAAAAATTCATTTGTATAAAAGTCTACAAACGAAATCACCACCAGAAGTGGAGCTGGAAAGATTAAATATTTCTGACAAATGAGCAGTGATCTTCAGCATCATGTAGAAGCTGTAATTATCCCTAAGCATAACAACTTCTATATTGTGCACTTTTATGTTAGTATGTATGTTTAAGGTGAGATTGAAAATATCTGACTTTGAACAGTTTGCTTGTTTTCCGTCTGTTTGTGCATTTAGATGTGTTCTACAAACATCCTTGTTTAAATCATGGTTATTGACTTTTCTATATATGTGTGATACGTCTATTGCATATGCGTATATAGTTAACAGGTATACGATACTTTAGACAGTCTTTGTGTGAGTTTGCAATGAACGGAACATTGGTCGATGTCCTCATGTATAACCTATCCATATTGTGTGAATATTTTTATATAAGAAAGTGGCGATGTAAAATGCGTCAATATTGAGACATTTATCACTTGTAAACTAATAAAGTAAATTGCTTTAACTCACGAGTATCAATGGTACACAATTTCATTTCAAACACGTAATGTAATAGAAGGGTGATGGAGTTGTGATGAGTAGTTTGTTGAGTCCAATTGTGCTGAAATATTTAATGTAAAAGTTAAATAGCTGAAACAATGCATACAAACAATGAATCAAGAATCTATTGTAGATAGGTGAATATAACATGGATGTTTTACAACACTATGTAGTGTTATGCATACCCGTACAATTCATGCAACAGAGTGCCTCAGGAAATAGTATTTGCGAAGGAATATAGACACAGTCAACAATTTTATTCCCTAGATTTCGCATGTTGTGAAATTGTGGATGTGGATGAACAATGATTCATGCACAGAAATAAAATTACATTAGTTGGGTGTAAACAACCTTCAATGATTTGCGAATGACTAGAAACAGATTGTATGTATATTGGAAGGGCAGTGAGAAGTGTAAACATTCAAATATATCGGTTTATTTTCCATAATGTATAACATTATCAGTTGTTACAGTCGTTATTTGTGCAACCGCTTGTCATCTTATTACTGATCGAGGTCACGCTGTCAACATTCTTCAACTACTGAAAATAATCAATGGATATAGGAATGCCAAATGACTAAGGTTAATTGGAGTGGTATCAATCAAGTAACTCAAGCCAAATTTGTGTTTGGTGAAAGTGTCAGTTACCAACGAATAACTACCACAATAACATTGATCAAATTCTTACGATTTTATTTTTATTCTGATTATTATTATTATTATTATTATTATTATTACTACTACTACTACTAGTACTAGTACTACTATTACTACAATAACTACTACTACTGCTCATTTTATTAATACGCCAATTTATTTAAAAACAAAGACGTTTGAACAAAGAATATTCTTCTTTTCGATAAATGCTCATCAAATTCTACATTTATTAGTTCAAACTTATTCGTCACAAAACTAGCCAGTTCTGAGGCAGGTAAAATATTATTTAGATTGAAATCGTGTGATAAACCCATTGCGTCGAAAGTAAGCAACGAGTTCCTGAAGTATAATGCAAATTTCAGAGAAACGAAAGCTACATTGGAATTCTTACATGATTACATCGAATCAAGACACTATCCTGAACTTTTCTATAAATCTCTGCGTAGTAATGGGGTATATCCTAATCGGAAAACTTTAAAGAGGTATGCGTTAAACCAAATCGACTCATTACAATCGGATATGAAAGAAATCGAAATGGGTGTTATTTGCGGGCAATTCTCTCTTGATGAGTTACCAGAAAACCTTAAGATCCAGATCATGGATTACGTTGCACAGGTTAACAAACATAAAGAAGAGAAAAAGCGTATAAAATTACTCAGCAGCCTGGAAAACCAACCGGTCGAGAGCAAATTTTCTTTGAAAACTAAAAGGTATGTACATAATTTTTCTACAATTGAATTAAATAAAGAACAACTAGAAGTGTTAGCGTTAGGTTTGAAATTTTGTGACACACGTAACCACGTAAATCAAGTTGACACCGACGTTCAATTTGAAAATCTGTATAGCCAGACAGTTGGTTAAGTTTCAACTACCGAAAAAGAATTGGAACACTTCAAGACTAGCCTGGTGAACTGCTGCTACCAATAGAAGAATTCTAAATTCAACTATTGCAGCATTTTAACGAAGAAACATAGGAATGCCATTAGTGAACTTATTAATTACGAAAACTTGATTATTACTAAACCTGATAAAGGGAATGGAGTAGTCTTACTCAAGAAAAATGATTATATTGAAAAAATGAATGATATTTTAAAATATAATTATAAATCCCAGAAACTAGATAACCAAAAAGATATTACTAGCGAAATAGAGAAGGACACGGCAAAATCTCTAAAAAGGCTGAAGAACCAACAACTAATCCCATCAAACATATATTGAGCGATTAAACCATTAGGAACACACACACCAAGATTTTATGGTTTACCAAAGGTACATAAACCTGAAGTTCCAATCAGACCAATCCTAGATTTGCGAAATTTGCCTTATCACAGCGTAACAAAATGGCTGGTACACCTACTAAAACCTCTTTGCATAAAGATAGTTAAACATAGCGTCAGAGATGTATTTCAATTTATAGATATGATCAAGGAACTGAACACCAAAGAGCAATGTATGATATCTCTGGATGTCACATCCTTATTCACCAATGTTCCACTAATTGAGATGGTTAACTATGTATGCGACCAAGTCATAGAAACCAGACTAGTTATCACCATCCCAGTAGACACGCTTAAAGAACTATTACTGAAGTGTACAATGAATGTAAATTTCATGTTTAATAATGACATATATAGACAAGTGGATGGAGTAGCAATGAGCTCTCCACTGAGTCCCATGTTAGCCGACATTTTCTTGGCAAAGCTAGAAAACAGACCACTCACACAACTCATTGGTAAATTGCCATTCTACTGCAGTTACGTAGATGATACATTCATCCTTTTCAAACAGGATGTTGGTCGGTCTGATATTCTCAGGCAATTCGACGAGGTTCACTTAGCTATTAAATTCACATGCGAGGAGGATAGTGATGGCAAAATAGCATTTCTAGATGTACTGCTCACAAAAAGACAGATGACTAATTAAGAAGAAACATGAACAAGAAAATCATATGGATAGGACAATATACAAACTTTCTTAGCTTTGTACCTATCCAACATAAAAGGAATCTATTAAAATCCTTGCATTATAGAATAATGACGATATGCTCTCCTGACGCGGTTGACGAAGAAACGGAAGCATTCCATAAAACCCTGAGGAAGAATGGCTACCCTATAAAGTTTATAAATAAACATGCCATCTCGAAAGCAAATAGGAAGATGATTCAGATCGTAAAAAGATAGCCGCTTTTTCTGAGGCTAGCATTCAGAGGGGACGTGCCTAGCGAAATGCTAACGTTGAGGTTACGCAGCTCCATTCGGAGAACTTTTAATGCTGGAAAACTACAACTCGTGTTTTCTACCCGCCCCATGGTGATACCGAGAATAAAGGATACATTACCTAAGCCTTGCACTTCATTTTGTATCTATCAGCTTAACTGCTCCTGTGGCGCAAGTTATATTGGCAGATGCTCAAGGAATTAACTTCTCCGTGCTCGGGAGCACCTTCCGGTTTGGTTAACCAAAGGAGTTGTCAGAAGTGTCAACAGTTCAATACTAGCTCACTTAATTCTAACAGGTCATGTGGCGAGCATAAATCAGTCATTCACAATAATATTCTGTGTTAACAGTTATCTGGCAAGATCGGTTAGACTCAAAGTCCTTAAAACGGCAGAGGCGATAGCTATACGAGTCAAGAAGCCAGACTTGTGCATACAGAAGAAATACATTCAACCTCTTCTCCTGCCATGGCCGACGCAAGATCCACTAAACCAATCACTACCTTAGTCATGCAACGATTTAATGTGATTAATGCACATGTATTCTCCCTCTAAATGTGCATTTCCATATTATTTTAATTATTATTACTATTATTATTGTTAATATTATTATTATTAATCAAAGTACACAGAATGAATATCACATTTCAAGATCAAGCAAAAGAACTGATTGTAATTATGTCTATTATTGTTATTGTTACTATCTGACGAGTTTTGATTACCGTTCACTCCATTTTACAAAGTCTTACCCATTCGGTTTTATTTTAAGTAGAATTCAAAGTCTTTGTCTACAAACACTTGATCTAATCGTATTTTGCTACCACCCCATCTCCTATGTCACCCATTTACAGAGATACCTTTATACACGTATTTGATTAAGAGTAATCTTGTTTATCTCAACTGTCGTTAACGTTTCACAAGTTACGTGATGATGATTATTTCAACATCCACATTCGTATTTTATAAATAACTCGATGAGAAAAAAAAACTTTGAATTAACCAATTCTCCTTGATATTTAAATAATATTTTACCTGCCTCAGAACTGGCTAGTTTTGTGACGAATAAGTTTGAACTAATAAATGTAGAATTTGATGAGCATTTATCGAAAAGAAGAATATTCTTTGTTCAAACGTCTTTGTTTTTTGATAAACATGGGAATTTTTTAAACAATTAAACTCATTTATTTGTATTATGTTGTGCTAATCTTTGTTTTACACCAATTCAACCATTACTCACTTAGTATTATTATCCTTCCAAACAATAAATCAATCATTTTCACTCTTCCCATTCCTTGAAACTAAAAAGGACTTACCACGGATTCTTCTTTGGTTGTTATACACTCTACCTAATCGATTATGAAGTTCCTAATAATCACACTCTTACCACATTTTCAACCACTCAATGTTTACCTTTAAATGGTCATTAGCAAAGTCACATTTCTTTGTTAATCAAATGGATATTGTATGTCGATTCCGTTGGTTTCCTTGACATTATCATTACCCATGATAATGATGATGGTGTTAGATATTACTGTTATAATGCAAGTAATGAGGAGTAACGAGTCAACATGGAATTTTACTTTTTCTATATCAACGAGTTGTTTTTGTTTGGCTGAAATTTATATTCGTGAATCAGTGCATCTTATTTTGTAATAACGGCATATCCAATTACACTGTTCGAAATGCTGTCATTTTGAATAACCTTTGGCATAAGTTTGATACAACGATGAGGTTGGCTAGAAAATATATTAAATCAGAACGACCGGTCAAGAACACGGATGACAAATGAATCACTACAACCCAAGAACAGAATCACGTGTAAGAAAAGCTTTTTCAGGAGTTCTTGAATAGACCAGTACCGCCAAACTCACCAGTCATTGAATCTGCATCAACAAACACTACTAGTAATGCCTTCTTTGACACTGTGGGGTACCTGCTGAAGAAGATAGTCATTAGCATACGGAATTATTGCAACGGACTGAACTGCAAGATTATGTATGGAGGGATAGTCACATATTCATTCGAAGTAAATACCTGCGTCAAATGATGCTGCTTATTTCTACGATTACCGTGTCTTTTGCTAGTTGACTGGATTGCAAAAATACCAACAAATCAAAACAAGCACAAAATACACTGGACAACATGTATGTAACTAGACATCTTGTACTGTACAGATGATGTAGCTTTTCTATCCCACACACAGTAACAAATGCAAGCAAAGACTGATAGTGTATCAGCAGTCTTTACAGTCAGTAAGAGACAGAATCATTCATATGGATGAAGTGAAATCCTTTAGAAGCAATCAGCACAAACCTAATAACATAGGATGGAGTAGCTCTGAAACATATGTGGAAACTATTACATACCTAGGCAGCAGCTTCAGTATTAAATAAAAGGACTCTAATACAGATATGAAGACACGAATCAACAAGACCAGATAATTGCGATATTTCAACAATGAAGGAAAAATATCTGAAACCTAAAATAACTGTCAGACAACACTAAAGTCAGAATTATCAATACAAACATCAAGACACTAAGTCTTCATTGTATGTGGCAAAAGCTTGTGTTATGATCTACAACAACCATCATTCACAAGATGCAAGTAATTATAAACAATTGTTAGCTGAATTTACTCTTGATACGTTGGCTAGACATAATCATTAACAGCCTGTTACGGTAGAGAATAAACCAACCAACATCCAGCTGATGAGGAAACCAGGTAAAAACACTGTAGGTGGGTAGGACATACATTGAGGAAATCATCGAATCACATCGTATGACAAGCAACATTCTGAAATATTCATAGCCTTTTGAATAAGGCGATACTCAAGGACGAATTGCACCGGTAATCGGAGTCAGATATAAAAAGAATGATTAGAGCGTGTAAAGAACTGGGAAGAAGATTTGAGAACAGAATTGGTTGACTGGTTGATTGATTAATTGTCATCTTATGTATAATTGAAATTAGCTATAAGGGTGAGTAGGCCTTCCATATTGTATGGTTTAAGCAAACACTTATAAATTCATCCACACGATTTTGTAGAAAAAACCTCATTTTATAAGAAATAAGAAATAATCTTGACATTGTAAACATTGTTTCCTCATTAATTCACATCAGAATAAGCCAATATCAAGTCAGCTACAGTCAGCCGATTGTTATCAACCATTTGATTGTATTATTTACTTAAATTGTTATCTTCACAATATACCAGTTCATTATTTAACAGATTGCATTTTATTATTACTGTTCAACTAGATCTCACAAGGTTCGTTGTCAGTTGATCTGACTACTGATACAGCCCAGGTATATTGTACAAAAACTTTTCATGTATACATTTACAATAGTAGTTCATGATACATTTCTATTTTGTTGCCTACATAGTTGAAATATATATTCATTTACAATACGATAATAATAATAATAGTGATAATAATAATAATAATAAGCGACTGCTTAATTAGACTGAATCACACTCACTGAACGTCTCCACTAGCTTATAAATGCTAACTATTGTATTAAATTGTGTTGCATCATTTGAGTGATTTCTTAAATACACATTTGTTCCATTTAAGTTAGATTGAAACTAGACAGTGGAATTCATAACACACGTTTCGTCCTATCCGTGACTCATTGGGTTGATTTACCTGAACTGGGATTCAAACTCAATTCCTTCTAGCCAAACCCTACTAGGTTACTGTGTCTAGACAGTTACACTTGTGCAAAGGGTATATATGTGGACTGTCGCTATATCGAGGAGATCCACTCAAGATGCACTTATAACAACAAAGATTGACTAGTTTCAGTCCGTGACTAATCAATAGGAATATATAAGCTTATCCTATTTAAACAACTGTTTACTTTGTATGTGATAATATGAAATTCACATTTTATGTATCATGTTGATTATTGGAATGACAGTTATGTGTTGTGAAATGTTAACAAGACGATTACAAGTGGGGTTACATGTGGTAATCAAGGAATAATTTAGTGAGCATATTTCATTGAGAATATAAAATTAAAGATCACACGACTTGTCTGTTTTAAACGAAAAACAGAATATAAGTATTTATGTCCTCTATGACTGATCAAATATAATAAATATAATGTCCTGGGTGCCTGTAACCGATTTTGAGACATGTCACTAAGTGTCTTCAGACATTGGTTGCGATTTTCATGAAGACCACAATCAGCGTGTATTCTTGTCTTTGCATCTTTACATTGTACTATTTAGACAAACAGCATATCACCAACTGACGTCAGAAATTCACTCAGGAAGTGCGTATTCTTCCCACAAATATAGCGTGATGCCTACAGTAACAAGGTCACAAGAATATGTTGTCTGGTCATGACGCACCATTTTTCCGTAATGACTAAATGAAATGGAGTTAATGAACATGCTGGGTTTCTAAATTCATGTTACGAAACAGTATTGATCATTGGTGACATATTTTATGGTTTTTGCTAGCGAAAATCGCTGATTGATACGAAACAATGTTCGTACAGTAAAAAGTGTAACATAAAGTTTTAAGCACGATTCAGAAAACCTGAGATAACAATTTTTGGACTCGAATATTCAGTATTAGTGGTGCACATGAGAATCGTATTCAAAAAAGTTGACGGCGAATTAGTGTGCAAGCATGCAATAGAAGGGCATTGAATTTGAACAGTGTGATCTCAAGAGTTGTTAGTGGTATGAGGAGGGTTATTACTTTCCTTTTGTTCACTGTGGAAGGGTTCTACTTCATGAGACACGTGAAAATGAAGGTGAATTAGAGGAGATCATGACGACCCAAGAGTGTAACTGTACTGCCAGAAAGACAAAAACTTGAGATCGGTCACAATCGACATTTTAGCAAGTGGCTTTTGGTCAGTTAACTCTGCACTTGTTAAGGTCTTACATCAGCAGACGGAAATTAGCTATGTAGCCTGAAGTGTACAATCTCGATCTTCTATGACTTCACCATTCCTCTTTTAGTAGGCAGTATCTCTGTCATACTAGTCGTTTGAAGAAAATAGAGCATTTAACTGCCGTCACATCACGTTTCAGTTAGTAGTACGACTTTGCCCTCTGACTTTAGGTTTTCTACTTTCAGTCTTACTACACCTCGGCTGATCCACCTGCGATGGAACAACCTGGGAGAAAGTTCACCTTTTCAGTATAACTTTACTGCTTTGTCATGATAAGTAATTCTGATCACCAAGTCAAGGTATATACATCGTTCGAATCTGAGTTAAATAGCTAAAATTGATCTTTAAATATATGTTAGTAATACAAATTTCATGCTTTATTGCATAATTCTTTTTTTCAACATGACTAAACTCGGCTAGTCACACCTCTTTACTAGATATGTTGAACATCGGCTGTCCAATCGGTTTAAAGGCTAGGCCTTCGCCGGTGAGCTGACAGTAGTAAACACTGTTTATTACATTGGTTGTAGATGAGAACTTTTGGTGAGTCACATACTAGTGAAAAATAGTTGTTGAGTACCAGCTATTAGTTTTCAATGGTCCACACGTCATAGTTAAGAATCACCACAGTAATTTATGATAATGATGATATGTGGTGCGAATATAATTCTATTTGGTTCACAGTAAAACGGCTAAATTTATGTCATTTTGATGTAAAATAAGTAGCAAGTACTGCTATACAATTGTGTTGTGCAATTAGCGATGTACACATGACAGATATTTTGTCACCTTGTTTGATCACCAGAATGATTCGATATAGCATTGAAGTATTTTGATTCATAGTGCGATTCAACAACTTACTTATTCAATCTTCGATCTATCATCCGATATAACTCAAATTTCATTTCTTATTTTATCATTAAGTCAAAGAAGATTGAACAAGAATTTTACCACATCGCTTCTATATTGGGAATACTGGAATTGCACGAGGCGGAAGTAAAAGCTGCTTATCAAATGATGAAGGGTTTGAGCAAAGTGAGTTTGATAATTAACAAAGTTGTATGCCTTTAAGTAAAACAAATATACATGTGAAATAATGTTTTTGTAACAAAATGACACTTAGTACTCCAAATTACTGCTACTTAGCAAAAGCTCAGCAATAGTGGTAATATTGTATCATATCAATCAATTGATCAATCAATGCATGTTGCCCCGTGTGCAGCATGGGCCGATGATCAGCATTTTTCAACCAACTCTTACCTGAGCTCTCTTTTTCATCTTTTTTCAACTGCTCTTCATTCTTGCCATGTCAGTTTCCAGTTCACAACGTAATGTATTTTTGGTCTCCCACTTTTTCTTTGAACTTCAGGATTCCATGTTATTGCTTGTCTTGTGACACGATTTAATGATTTTCCCAATGTGCGTCCTACCAACTTCCAGTATCTTTCCAGAATTTCTTCCTCGGCTGGAATTCAATTGATTTGTTCTCTGCCACAGAAGGTTCTTGTTGATAGTAGAATGGATTTGTATATTTCCATTGATTTGTTATAGACTGAAGCTGGTCAGTCACTGTTGCTATATGTGCATCCTGCGAGGATTGCCTCGATATAGCGATTATTCAGAAGTATCATTTAATTTGTATTGTGACTGGCAAGGTGAATCCAGGATGCGCGTTTCGTACTATTTGAGACTCATCGGCTGGATGTACCTGCATCCCAATGTTGAATCCCACTGTGAACATCAACACTGGGATGCAGGTACATCCAGCCGATGAGTCCCAAATAGAACGAAATTGGCGTCCTGGATTTCACTAGCCAGTCACAATACAAATTAAGTTGTTGTTGATGATATCCGGCAAAAAGATTCGAAATATCTTACTCAGACAGTTGTTTGTAAATACTTGTATTTCTTGTATGATGCTTTTCGTAGTTTTCAATGCAAGTTTTAGCTTTATACAACAGTACTGTCTATGCATTTTTATTAAAAATGTCGACTTTCATGTTGACTGACAGTTGGTTTAAGTTCCAGATATCGTTCATTTTTAGAAACGCTACCCTTACATTTCCGAACCGCTACTTGACATCTGCATCAGACCCTTCTTGTTTATCAATGATGTTCCCACCCAAGTATGTAATGGGTTCTACATCTTTCAGAATTTCTCCATCAAGTTAAATTGGGTTAGTGTTTATTGTTTTGTATCAGAGGATTTTGCTTCTTTTTGTGTATGTTGAGTCCCACTGCTGGCTGCTGGGGTCGCTGCTGCACTGTCCATCCACACCTTAGTTGCTGCTGTGTATTGGATAGAAGAGTTTGGTCATCTGCAAAGTTGAGATCATCTAGTTGCATCCATTTGTCAATTTTATCCCGAGAATACCCTGAGATGTTGCAGTTTTCATGATACAGCCAACCACCAGCAGAAAGAGGAAGGGCAAGAGTGAGCAGCCTTGTCTGACACCAGTCTTCACTTTGAATGAATCTGTGAGCTGACCTCTATGCACGATTTTACAATGTACTTCTTCATAATAATTCCGTATGATGCTGACTATCTTCTCGGGTACGCTATAATGCAGTAGATAGACTTATAATATTCTCCTATCCACTCTGTCGAATGCTTTTTCGTAGTCGAGGAAGTTAATGTAAAGTGGTGAATCCCATTCAGTTGACTGTTCAACATTAAACCGTAGAGTAGCGATTTGGTAGATACACGATCTGTGTTCACGGAATCCGGCCAGTTGGTCTTGATATTCTGCATCAACTAAATCTACTTTTTAGTTCAACAACACTGTGTTGAAGATTTTTCCTAGTTTCGAAAGAAGAGTGATGCCTATATAGTTTTCGTAATTGTTAAGATCTCGTTTCTTTGGAAGCTTTATAAAATATCTTTCTTTCCAGTCTGCTAGCGATCGTTCTTCCTCTCAAATCTTCATAAAGAAATGTGAAGTATTTTTTAAGTTGCTTTCATTTCTGCCTTCAGTGCCTCATCTGGCATGTTGTTTGCCACTCTTGACTTGACATTCATGTGACCGTTTCGATTACTCCAACTGTAGATATGATGGTGTCAATGTGAAGATATGTGGCTGCTGCTTCAATAACTGGTGAGTGCAGTGAAGCTGGTCTGCTCAGAAGTTCTTTGAAGTAATTGACCCACCTGTTTTGTTGTTTATTTACTTCATTGGTTAGTTTGTCTGCCTTACTTTTGGTTGGCCGTCCTGTTTGACTGAATTTTTCAGCCAGCTTTTTCTTATAGGTGCCTCATATTTCTTTCCCTTGCAGCTTTTTCCACCATCCGTGCTAGGTCCTTCACACATTTCCGGTAATCCAACCTGATGCTTATTTTTACTTGCTATTGATTTTTGTATATAAGATCTGTGTTATGGCTTTATTTGTTCTTGTCCGACTGCTATTAATTGCTAACATATTGCCTCTCCTTTATTGGGTCTTGTTCGAATATAAATCTATTATTCATAGTGTTGTTTCTTGCGACCTAAAACTTCTTGACATGTTGAAGTTGTTGTTTCTGTATTCGCATTACAGTTGTTTTTCATATTACTTCTGTCTTCCTCTAGTAGGCTGTGAAATGCTTGAAACTTATTGTTTTGAGTTGTTTTGGATTCGTTGCTATAGTTGGTATCCCGTAGATGGGCTATGTTGAAATTTTGTAATACTGCAGCTACAATTATTCAGTGCTTATTAAGCTTCAGTTTCAATTTGGCCTCCACCAGATGGTAACCAAAATCTTTGTCAGCTTTTTGCCTTGTTTTAACGTTTTCAATAGCCCTTCTAAACTTTTTGATTGATGCAGATGTTGCCGGTTTGGTTCAACGTAGTTTAGTCTTGTGGAACCCATGAGGTTTTGTGTATACGGTTGTCAGAGAATATTGTGCCATTTATAATCATTTTGTTGAGGGTACATAAGTTCGCCGACCACTCACCGTTTTTGTTCCATTCTTCCAGTTCATGTTATCCTCTGATGTCGTGATATCCTGTGTTGTCCATTGCAATCTTGGTATTTATGTCTCTCATCAAAATGGTCAAGTTGTTGGTTAAGCACTTATCCATGATCGACTTCAGCCTCGCATAGAACTGGCCCTTGTCGTATTCGTAACTGTCGTTCGTAGGTGCATAGCACTGGATGACATTTATTGTAATCTCTTCTTTCTCTGTCTTGAAGGATGCTTTAATGATCCTTGGTCCATGAGGTTGTAATCCTACAAGGGCCTTCCGTGCCTGTTGTGACAACATTGGTGCTACTTCTTGTGTGTGTGGGGCGTTTTCTTCTTTGTGGTCCGAATATAAAAGCACTTTTCATACGGTTACTGGTAGCTGTCCATATTGTAACAAATGGATTCCACTTATTCCAAGTATCCTCAGGTAGTATATTTTCATTTCTTCAGCTAATTGCATGCTTCTCCCAGTCGACCACATAGCACGGACATTTCATGTACCAGTATTGATGGTTCCTCTGGTTGTTAGAAAGGGCATCGGCCTAGTTGCTTCTGACAAAACTCGACTTTCGACATTAGGCATCACAACAGACCATCCAGCTCTCATAGCAGAGTTTAAATGGTTATCAAGGATTTTACTGGTTAGTGTATTTCTAGCGAGGTTGTTGTTTTATGGGATAGGGTAACTAACCTCATACCTAACTTTCTCCTTTATCCGGCTTGTAACCGGTAGCAGTTTTAGAGGAGTTCCAGACAAAGTTGCTTACATATATGATGGAAAACAAACAAATTATCATGTTAACAACCTATCTTCACCATACTGCCACTATTTAAAGCTAATCTGATGACCTATAAAATTTAACGATGAAGCGCCATTATTATTGAAGAATGCGTTGCATTCAAATGACATCACACAAATTATGTTTACTATGTCAACAATCGAGTATCAAATCACATGACAGAATTATTAAGTTAATTTTTAAGTACCAGGTAAGTGCACTGAATGTTTTCCTGAATTGGAATTTATTTTTCAGAGTTCATTCACTTATTCCAATTTGCCGCAGTCCTGATAAAGCAGTTCTTAGATTAAAGAAATGATTTCCATATTTATTACCGTATACATAGTAACTGTTATAAATATAAAAACACAGTAACTTTTTGTATCCATGGATAACATTTTTATTCGTAAAACGCTGAAATATGTGGTAAATTGTAGTTTATTTCAAAGTTACCTTTTGTGCCTCTTTGAAATTTCAGTTGTTAGGTTATCTTAACAATCTCTCACTATCTTATTAGCAACATATCCAACGCATTTTGCTGAAACGATGTAAATTAGATTGTCGACTGCATGTGGAATACAGAATTCATTATTAGTTCTATTTACAATGTACTATTGAATGCACCTAAATTCAAGTGATGATATTGATAAACAGAGCCAAATGTGTAATAATCGTTTAAACTGACGACCTTATTATTAGAGAAGAAAGGTGTGTTCTTACTTCAATTATACTCATAAACCCTTTTCAGGATGTTCATGTACCGACAGACACTGATAATTCACAATCGTCAACGACGTAACCAGTTATCAAATATGTGATTATCTGATGTGCAATCAATATTTATCACTAATTCAAATAATAATTGATTGGATCTAAAGTAGATCAGATAAACTACATACCTTTGAATAACGGCGTTTCCTTGTTTGCGATGAACACCAGAATAACCCTGAAACATTTTATTATATCACCTTTACATCTGTCGAAATTGTATCACAATGATATATTATTGTCGAAAGTGAGAGTGTCACTTATTTGCATACAGCTCATATTAACATGTCACAATTATAACATGATTTTGTTTACTCATTTTACAGGTCGACGATCCAAAATCATCACAGTCCAGGAAATTGCAAAGAAATATCGCATTAGAAGAACTAAGTTCAATATGTCCACAAGTAAATTTTATGAAACCGTTGAAATCGTTTATTTATTAAACTAGAGTAGTACCACTAAGTAATCAATTAATTATCACAAATTGATATGAGTTAGACAATCAACGGTAATCAGGAAGCAGTAGATAGTCGTTCAGTGCCAGTTAGAATTTTTCCATTAGTATGTTTTGAAGACCTCATCAAAAAGAAGAAACAAATAAAGAAAATGTTGCCACCTTCATATTCTACAATTGTGGATGATTATTTCGGTTGACATTTGTAACTGAGATGGTAGAGAAGGTTTGTAGCTTAGAAAGATGGCTGTCACCCGATTACAATTTTTAAGTTGATAGTTTAATTGATGTGTTTCCGTAGTTACCCTGGACGACTTCGTCAGCACAAACTTCCGATAGATTTTAGCTACGTAAATGTTTTCACAAGTGACTAACTTTTCGTTCTGTTCAACGTAAATATGACTGGTTTTTATTAATAGTTGTTCTGTTGTCACTTTTCGCACATCTTTTTTTTCTCTCTTCTTTCTTGACCTGATTTATACAATTGTATTTGTTTAGTAGTTTTCTGACTGATTGTTGCACTTAATGTATCAATCTCAATGTGTTTATTAGTTGCTGATTGACGTGAATGCCAAGCGTATAAAAATTCTCTGGATCACTCCATGCTTTGTCTGCCTTCAATTACTACGTTTTAGCAAACCAATTTGTGTTTATTATTCTCTGTATGTAATGGTAGGGGATATGATATGCCGTAGATACTAAATTATTTACTGGATAAAAGTGATCACTTTATGAAATATTCTGAGCGATTCTTAGATGTGGTTGAAGACATTCAAATCAACAACGGCCATTTGTTACTTTCCTACGACGTCACGGTTTCATTGACTTCAATGAAGCCAGAGTTCGCAGAAGACACTAAATAACCCTCATTTACCCCTCCTTCCTCACCAATGATCCTAATCTTTGAAAGCTCACGAAACTTCAAAGTCAAAGCGTATTGAAGTTTATGAAGACGTTCCTTACAACACAGTTTCAATTCAATAATAAGATATACAAGCAAACGAAAAAAATACGAATTAAATCACCGATATTGAAACTTAGTGAAAAATAGTAATCAAGAGATTTGAAAATTTAACATTATGAAACCAAAAATAAAGATCTTTTGTGTGAACGATACATTGGCCGTCTACTATAAAGAAGAAGTCGAGAAATGCCTATGATTAAATCGAAAACATCTTTGAAGATATAAAATCTACATTGGAAACGAAGTCAGCTAACTATCTATCGTTATTGAATGTGCCAATCACCGAAATTAACACAAGAAACATTTCGACTTAAGTATATTGAAAATTGACTCATACTCGTCAAATTCTTAATCACCACAAAGATAACAACAATCCAACGAACCACACAATCATCTGTGTGCAAATTTTATATAAGAAGGGCGAAACCACACTGCAACACACCACACAAAAAAATAAAGAAAAAATGCGATCGAATCACAAACGTTTGTAATTTTCTAAACAAGGAGATTCGTTTTCTACTGTGTTTGTAGTTTCTGTTTTTCATGATTTCCCAATTGTTTGATTGTAATCTACTTCATTTTTATAGATTCGATGGAGTTATTTATTTGCAAATGTATTTAAAGACGCTGAGTATGAAGATTACGAAGGATTACCAATCACTATAGAAGGAGAAGAACAATTAAAACAACGTTGTAAACAACATGCATCAGCATTGCAAACTGATAGAAAGTAAATTATGCATTGTTTTCACGATGAATTGCTTTACTAATTTTAGTAGTATGTTGTACAGTCTGAAAACATAAAATAACACTGCAAAGATGTGTATACATGAACTAATGTAGATTTGATGAATCCCATCTGGTTCAGCATCTACATTCATGATAATAAACATGCATCAATAGTCGATTAAAAATTCTATGATGTGAGTTTCATTGAACAGTAGAAGATGATGAAGAGTTGAACAGAATAAACCACATGTACACTTAATCAACTCAAGTCATGTTGCCTTTCTTCTCTGCCTTAAAAACACTTAAATCATTCAAATGCATCTTCAGTGTTGTTAGAAGAGTAGTATCGAAGAGATCATGGTATAAACGTTTTATGCACTTGTGAAGTCTGACAGTTCAAGACTAATCTTTAAGTGTCAAAACAGCACCTCTATTATTTGACTACAACTGGATAATAAGACTTAATTATTTACTTATTATTAATTAGTTTGAATCTGTTTTGATATTTTCTTCAATTTTACACACCTCATAGTCAATTTGTTAAACCTCTTCTAACTCATCATGTCTCATTTTCATCTCATTCAAGTGGATAAGCGTTGATCACGCCTTCTTACATTTTTGGAATTTAATCACAACTTTCAACATATCTCCATTACTTTGACTATCAGGTAGTTGTTTTCTTGTGACTTTTGTCGTACCTAAAATGTCTCACTATCTTAATGATGCAGTCGTGCGTCTTCTGTCAATACACAAACAGATATCATGTAAGAATATGGCGGTGTATAGAATTGTACAGCTACAGTACATGAAGTCGTTAAAATGACACTGAATTGTCTTTCTGTAGTTTTTTCATTTCTAATTACAATTCAATTTGCGTATCTTTACAATTTACTTATACAATAAACAAACTTGTAAATATCGTACATCAAACAAAAGAACTAATAGTTTACATTTTAGAGAAACAACTCTACCAAAATATCGATTTTAAATGTGATGCCATGCTTCACATCGGAAAAGTAACAGTCTAGATGGTCATGTAAAGAATTTTTCTTCAGTCAACGCGGGAGTAGTGTTTTACAGTCGACTCTGTTTACAGATAATTGAAATGAGAAACTATCACATTTACCGTCTTCAATATTTAGTAACACATGCACTTGATGATGTTTGGTATGGTACATTGGTTGCTAGAAGTCATACATCAAGTCATGCATGATTCATTGTTGTTGCTTGTTCTTTCTATCAAGTGAACAAGAAATATCAGTTTACAATCAACAGATTATATCTAAGTAGTAGAATAAATTAATCAATTATGCCACTGACACATCCATCACATTTCCATTTGCAATAACAAACTTGTCATCTAGATAGATTGTAGCTAACAATATTGGTTCCTTCTTGTTATCAAACATCAATGGATTCAGTGACTGTGTGCATCATCTATGCATCGTCATTGTCATAATAACACAGAATACTTTGCTATCACAGAAGAAAACGTTTCATGTTCTTTAGTCAATTGACTGAAAGACTGATTTCTCTATACAACATATCACCTTGATACCACTAGTCACATCCAATGACATTTTATTCATTATCTAATTTTACTTACTTATGAGAACTGTCGTTAATGTTTGAAGATAAAATTATAGTAGAATGTGAAATGCTTGTTTGGCTTCAGAATCTTGTCAATGACTGCGTAGTAAGAGAAACAATTAGCAACTAACAAATTCGATGATTGTTTTTCATGTCATCCATTTCATTTCTTTAAATCTCTTCTTATCTCGTTTTTAGAAGATTTCAAACAATGATGATTATAAATTTCTTGACTGAACCACTGAAATATGCGTTACCACCTACCACTGATGGAACAACTGATCCCTCCACTTCACGTTAGTGCAAATATAAATTGTGTATTTTATTTATTGTAATATGTGTAAATCATTATAATCAGCTGGCATTTAAACTAAAACTTGACATCTCGGCGATGTTGTGTTAAAAATGATTTCATTCATTCCTACAACTGCTTCATGATGCTTCCGGAATCCAAATGTCAGTGAATTGATGGCTTATTTCACAATCACCACTATTCGTTACCCTTGCAATCTATTTATTTTTGAATCATCGTGTACACTTATTTGATAATACATTAATTACAGTCTTATTCTATTTGAACTTGCCTACTGGATAAATATTCAGGTTAATGAAGCAATGGTGGCCAGTGTCCATGTGTTCAGTAAATGAAATCATACTAAATAGATGATGAAGGGATATAAGTTCATTCTAATAAGTACGAAGATACTGTTTTATTAGATGAGCTAATATTACACGTACCGTAAACACGAATAAGTACAAGAACAAACTTGATGTAACCCAGTTGATAAGATTGCTATCACCACAGAAAAATACAAGTTATAGTCAAAGCAAAACATTATATTGTATGCTGCGTATAACCACTGGGAGTGAAGCTTGGTATTCAAAGCAAAATATGCAAAAGTAAGCTCCTAGATTGGTGAACATTATATGACGTCCAGTGCCTAGCTTCATTATATGTTCTATGTTAAAGGCAGTATGCAAATCACAGTATATTAGAATTCGATAAAGAGGAAAGTAAAAGGCAAGCCTTAAACTTAATAAACACATCAGCTGCATTTGCGTTCAATAATGAACGCTATCGATAAAAGTAAGAGACAAGCCAAGACAAAAATGAGCAAAGTACCATCTGATTAACGATACACGTAGCCGATTGAGTTAGGTCTGGAATAAATCACAATCGCATTTAATAGACTGCGTTTTACTTCTCATTCACTAGTAATTAACATTTGTCATGTAAGCAAGAACTAGTTTAGAAGTAGATCAAAAACACATGAATTTCTAACAATTGTATAGTGTCTAGCAATTTCATAGTGCAAAAATATGATATTCAGGTCAATTTGTATAAGCAATGAATTCCATAGTTTCTAAAAGTATTCATCTGATTTCGTAACACATAACAACCATTTTTTTGTATACATCATTACCAAGGTTAATTTTGATAATTTCAAATAAATTGAGCATTGACCCAAATGACTTGACACGACATGATCGAAACTCGCAATTTTGATTGTACGAACTTATTTTGATTCTGCTTTGTTCCATTGTATTATTTAATCTTGTGCTAATTCAATTTGGTTATTCATTTCTCTGAAAAAGCGACTTACACTAAGCCGCGAAACGTCAGAAATTTTAATTTCTACTCATTGGAATTTTACAAATATATATAACTCATTTTATAACCATTGTTTTGGTTTTAAACAGACTCAGAACCACCTTTTGATGTTGATTGTTTAACTCAATTGAAGGCAGCTTATGCATATACACTTGAAAGATACTATATATCTTCACATGTAAACAAAACATATAAAAAAGAGGTGAGTTCATGTTATGTATGACTAGTGTCTAATATATACACAGAATGTCTATATTACAATACATTGGGATTATAAGAGAATAGAATGAAATTGCATCCTACATTCTAATAGTAGTCTATACAGTTGACTGAATAATGTTCTTTGTTATCAGACAAACATGCCATCACATGATGAATACACAGCCTCGGTATTGTTATTCTGAATACAGATGTATAATGTTCCTATTTGATTATGACAAATAAGACCAAATAGAATCATGACTGTGTATAATTTGTGATGTACCATTTTGACTAAGTCAAACAAAACATGAGTTAGTTAAGATAAAAAAATATATTTTATTGATAAAAATAAAATTAAACCGACGACACCATTTTTGATAAATGATGACTCGATGTTTTGTGAACAACTTATTAGATCACGGGTATTACTGTTCTTATGTTTTCTAAAATTAGTCGATGAAATAAGTCGAATCCGAATTTAGTCCATCTCTTAAATATGAATGGCATTCCTTAAATGGAACTTTTAAATGAGAAGATGCACACTCCAAGTTTGACATACATGCTTTACTTAAGACATCTGAATCTATAAATTGGGAATCCTAGTAAACTTCAATGATATAAAGCGGCTTGGTATTTGTCTTCACAGTCTGTCTGAAATTAAATCACTCAAATGTGAACGGTATGCAAATTTATTAACATTAACAGTGCACCACACTATCACCACTCTCAAATGCCGGAATATACTCTGATTTATTAGGACAATGAGTATCATCATACTTTAATTAGTTTCTGAAAAGAATCAGCAAGGTAAAGCAGGACTCTCCTGAAAATCGCCCTTCAAATTATGCATAATCAGTATTATACAGTCAATCACTCCATCTCAAAATAACAATATAAACAATAATAACTAATAAGTACTAGAATGAGATAATGACTATGAATAAAATGAGGTTATGAGTATACTGTTCAATGATGTTTATATGAAATGTTTACCATACCAACTAGAAACTGGAGAAACCACACATTGATAAGCAAGTTGCATTTCAACTATTCATCCAGTCATTCACTACTTCAGTATACAATAATTTCTAACTATTTGCTTATTCTACATTTAAACTACAGGTAACCACCATATTTAAAAAAGTAAAACGAACTGTATTGAAGTCGATTCGAAAATATAACTGGTTGAATGAAGATCAAAAGATAATTTTATCAAATAAGGTATAATCGCATTTAACTGAATTGTCATTAAAGTATTTGTAGATTGAAAAAATAAAAATAGACGCTTTCTACACTAGCGTCAGTGATTCAGAAAGGAAGGAGGACATTTCAATGATTTACAGAGTAAGCAAATTGTGTCTCACCAACAGGCTACCTAGTTTTGCTAAATTTTATTCATTGATTGTATTCATATTCTTATGAAGAAATTACGATTGCTGAAATGAATTGTCTGTTTGCAATGCATTTACAATGTAGAAGGCTGTTGTGATCATTGAGTTGATTGGTGATATGTTGAGGTGTTCGTGGTTGAATGACTGATTATAGGCAGATATCTGTCACTCATCCAATCTCGCACATTTCCATCCAGTAGATGCATATTATTGATGGTATAATAACTAGTCATCTGATATGAGTGAATTTTATACAAATTTCATTAGCAATTTATTGAAATCACTACTGATTATCAAATATCAATCTCATTATTTATTCATTAACTAATCATGCATTAACTCATGCATATCTCCTCACAAGTCGATCACTACATCAGTTACTGACAACGTAGTCAATGTAAAATGATTTGCACAGATGAACATCATGTTGTATTTTGCTTAGATTTCATCATAACTGTCAACTTATTACTAGACATTAACATCAAATCTGTCGATTAATAAGTTCAAACTGAAGTCAGACGTGATGACAGAAGTAACAATGTCGACATGTTTCAACCAATCCATTGAGAGTTATTTTTTTGTGCTTGATGTAAATCTTAACAAAATTGTCTAACTTTGCTGTCTGCTTGATTTCGTTAACAGATCGGCTGTTTCTAAATCTTGTTTCTTTTTGCTTGTCATAATTAGTTTCCAATGAAAGAGGATGATTATTATGGAAATGTATTTAATATCGTTAAATCAAAATTCCTGGATGTAATGCGAAGTATTTTATTCGATTTTGATGTGTGAGTTTTAATGCAACTTCATTTTTTGTCGCTGTTATATTCTGTTTTATTTTTATTAAGTGACGTACTTCTACTGCTTTCTAAATGAAAAAGAAGACAGTGGTGATTGTCAATGGGTTAAAAGTGAACTGGAACAACACGTAATTACTCACAATTAACGATGAAAAATAGATAGAATATCAATTGACATATTATGCATTATGGTCTCATTCGATGTATTTTGAACTGTTTTTTCAAAACAGGAACTTTGTTTATATGCATCATTATTTATTTCATGGTAGCTAAGGAGATTACATATACCTTTATCCATCAGGTATTCATTGAGCAGTGTTTTGAATTCGTCTATTGTAGTTTAGCCTATAGTTGTAAGGTTATTGTAGGAATTAGAAGCAGTTTTATTATGTTTGTAGTAAAATTTTGTATAGATGCAGTTACATTGTACATATCCAAGCGTTTATTAACTTGACAATTTATTATAAGAGCGCCATGTCTAATTGTAAATAAACACCTCAACAAGTATATGTGTGTATGTGTGTGTGTAATTAGTTAGCTTGATTAGTGTGTACAACTAAAATACACCTTGGCGTTTGACATCGGTTGATAATATCGACTCTATCTTTTCAATAGACTATCAAAAATTATTAAACAACTTAACAATACTTAATGTATACATTCTTCAAACAGAGTACCTAGACGACTATCTACAAATTCGACTGAATAAACAAACACAACAGCAGCGACAACAGCAATCTTTACAATTTCTAAGTGACTTTGGTCAAGCTTATAATTGAAATTAGAACACTAAATATCGCAACCTTTAAACTGATACCAATCCAATTGTAGTCCAATTAAAGAGTCATGAAAAATGTAATCATCATTACAGCATTTCAATGATATAACATTTGAATTTTAATAACGAAACTGTTATTATTCTTTCATTGTCAAACAGATCTCTCTCACCACTACCGACAATCATGCCTAATCTTATATATATAGAACAGGAGAATCGTGTGTTTGTGAATCCTGGGTGGATTCAACCTCCGTTCTATATAGATGGAGGTGATGCGGCATCAAAATATGGTAGTTTAGGCTTCTTCATAAGTCATGAAATTTTTCATGCCATAGATATTACAGGTTAGTGATGCCAATGTACTTTATCTTTGATGCCTAATCGTAACATTTTACCTCTACTGCTTACTGTAAATTAAAATAACGGATGCTGTTTAGTGGGTACTATGTTCCCTATTTTGAATTATCCACCATTCACATATTTGGCCTTAGATTGATTTATTGTAAGATTTAGTTGTACAAACTGGTCTATCACTGACTAGTTAATGATCTTTTATTTATGTGGTCGTTTATAGTGCTGATCAACATCGTAAGATTCATAACGTGCATTACTGACCACAATATTACTTGGTCGACATAATTAAACCAACCATTGCAAGCACTAGACGAATATGACACACATCACTACTACACAATGTTTAATAAGTGGGGATCACCACCTGTAATGTTCATTGTACTTGCAAACTAAAGTTTTTTCTACACACAGTCATGATTTCTTAGGAATATTCACTTGCATCTCTTGTATTCAAAGGTGTTCGGTTTGATGCAAAAGGAAATTTACAGAATACAGAATATTTTGAGGCTTTATCAAATACAATCTTGGCTAAGACTGATTGTTTTCAAGAGCAATATGGTAGAGATCCGACCGCAAAACAGAAAGTAAGTTCACTTACATAATTTGTGAAATCATATCACACGTATGTGTGATTGTATAGTATTCAGTACAAAATACTGTTTATATTATTTTACCAGGATTACTAACCTCAAGTGAATTGCGCTGTAACTGATGCTTTAGTGAAATGATTCTAAGCACTATACTACACAATTCCATTTGCTCCAGCTTTCAACGTCTGTCCCTCGTAACTTTGATAAAATAAGTCACATCAACTGACAAATATTCGACAATGTAAATTATATAATATATTAACGTTATTAAGCTATTTGATCGGTGAAGATGGTTAAACAGTCACCAAGACACATAAAGGCCAAAGGTTTGATTACTAAGTGTAATAGAGGTTGTGAAATGTTGAAGAGTTCTATACTGAGATTTAACAGTCATCTTTTTTTCTTGGATTTTCAATGCAACTCAACTTACTTCAATCTGTGACGAATACAAACAATGAAAACTGTGGGTGATGTTGAATTCACTAATAATTAGATATTCACTGTGTGATTAATGTTATGCTCAATTGAATGGTAACTCTACATTAGAATATCACGCATCTACTTAAACAACTTCACTAATTCTGCATTACATCATTTTCATATGAACTTTAATAACAAACTTTTAAGTTAGTTTTAGTTGGATTAATCACAGATTGATGCTAACAGAATACCATTAATACCATGGAGCACTGATTAGCTGTTTCGTTCAAGTACGCGACTCCTCAGCACTGTGCATCCTAAATTCCATTAGCTAGTACCTAACAAACTGCACCAATAGGCCAGCCAGCATCCAATGGCAGAATCTCAGTGCAATCAATTTTTTCTATATAACACGACTATCATCCGTTGTCGTGTATTCTGCATAAAATAATCCAAATCAATTATAAGTTATTATTCATTTCAATGTAATAAAACTGTCATCATAATGAATAGAGAATGCGATTTTACAGAGAATAATCAATCAGTTGAAGTCTACACATTCAATCATGAAACAAACGTATTCAATGCCAGCATCACGAACAATCGATGACTTCATTATCAAACTCTCCAATAGGAAATTAATAAATCAATGGATCGATCGATGAGTTGTCAAATGAAATTCTCTTCACATTCCCTAGTCTCCATGTGAAATAAACAGTTTATGAATCAGATCAGTCATGTGAATTGGGGCAAAGAATGGTTGGTTATTTGTAGAACATGAGAGAATTGTGCAATCAGCATGATAGATGATGCAGAAAACACGATTATTGTTAGATTGTTGGTGAAAATGTGTGAATGAGAATAGACAAACTGTGACTGGAGAAGGATTTCAGCATATTAAGTTGACAACAAATAATTGTCATAATAACGATTATTGTTACTATGATGATTATAATAATAAAGAATGCTGATAGTATTATGATCAAAATTAGGATTGTGATATAAATAGCCAGAACAGTACAAATAATGAAATGCGATTAAGTGAACTGTAAACTAATCCTATCGAAATCAAAGAGCTCTAACAAATCACTTATGTAAGCACAAATCACATCTCGAATTGTGGCTAATTAGAGCTTCTGGGATGTAAAGTGAATTCAAACGTTGACCACTTGGTATATTTGAAATTGGTCATCATTCAATTTGACTCTTTTCCATATTCACAGAAAACTGTTGAAGAAATCGCTTATATGATAAACAGAATAAATCTATTTTACATTCGATAGCGAACACTCCCCTCACTATCCATGCTGTCCTAATAAACAGTCATCTTTAATGCTCGTGGTCGATGTCTGTATGTCACGCGTTGAAAACATAACGACTGAACTCCTGATGAAAGTCTTTTTTATTTTAGAGATAGAGAGTGAAGTATCCACAATTTATTCCGAATACAACTTAGTTCTCTTAATAGCTGTTACGAAATAACATAATGAGAACACATCATTAGTGATAGTGATGATGTGTTGTGCGAACTAAAAAATGTAATCACTACAAAACAAGCAACAATTCACAGATCAACTTAGTCATGTGATTGAACAATGAAAGATTATGAAGCAAATTTATTGATTTGAACAAAATATAATACAGTTCTCATGTTACTATCACATTCAATATTCATGGTTTTTATCACTTGAATGATTTAGATTAAAAAAGCTGATTTTCTGGACGAAATTATTGCTGACAATGGTGCATTACATGCGTCATTTAAGGTAAGCACATGTTATCAAGATAATTGTAATTTTGACTACTACACTGAAGCAATAAATTCAGAATTCACGTACAGTGTGATTGTTATGACTACTCATAACTTCGAAAGAATGCAACAGACATTGCGATGTAATCCTATCGATAATGTTTAGTTAATAATATAAGCTGATGACATTCTATTTATTCAACAAGAGCTGCACATCGTATAAATCAATAAAAACTGCTGTGATAACAAATATTGAAACCATAAAATGAAGTAAAATATAAGAGATGCATATATTATATCTATTGCATCATATGATTGTCTAGTTTAAACTGTCTTGTACTAATAAATGAAATCACTAGAGGGTTGTTTGAGTCAGGTCTACATTGTTCCATAGATGTAGCCACATTACAACTAGATCGATAGTATTTGATTACAACTACTGAAGAGTTGAGAAACATTAGATTTGTAGCAACACTGTGATCCATCACGAAATCAGTCTACAATGATTAGAACCTTCAAACACCTGCTTCACATCATCGTATTTACAATCGAACCACTCACTACTTGTTAACAGCCATCTGTTTAGTATAGTTGACGACAAGCGAAAATCTTTTAAAGCAAGAAATATTGCTGTCTATTAATCAACTGATTTTACTGATCGATTCACGACTATACAAAGTGATGTGTTATTAGAATTTCGAAGAGATCCCCACGGAAAAAATTGGGGTTAGAACTGGACTTACATAATGAAATTTGACAAAGCTTAAACCATCATTATGCAATCACATAATGATCAGCGAAAAATGAATGAGAATGTCGTGTTAGTGCGAATAATGTTATACGACTTTTAACAACATTATAATATCTCATGAGATGTTTTCCACATGAATAATACGACTACTTATTACAAATTACTTCACTATGATTCATAGTATTCTCTAAACACTTTGCTTTACAAACTTTTTCAGACATACAAAAAATTGTTAAAAAAACTTGCTGGTCATGTCAGTCAAAATCCTGAAACTACTCGTAAACGTGATCAATCATATTTTCTCCGTTTAGCACAAGTAAGTTGAACGCTTGAAATAACTTTTGGAAGGTTGATCATTTTTTATATGTGATTGGTGGGAGAGAATTGACATGAAACCCCACACCTAAGTTTTTCTATTGTTTAGCACTCACTAGCAGCGCATATCAGGAATTTTCGACGTAAATAGTAATAAGCATATTTGGAAAGTTCTAGTTGTCTCTGTTTTGATATAGTCTATGAAAATAGCCAAGCTGATCGATGTGATTGTATATGGAATAGGTTAATCAATGTGAAATCTAATAGTTTGATTCATCAGTAAAAGTCGAAACTGTAATCCACTTAAAGTCACTGATGAAACATGAAAAATAACTTGATGAGTTATGTTAATCAAGTAGTAGTGTAGTGTACATGTATTGCTCTAAGTTATTCTTTGCCTTACTTTGTTACACGGTTTCCTTCCAATCACTCACCCTCAACATGACTAGCTTTACAACAGCAGTTTCATTGGTGCATTCAGAATGTCATTTTTATTCATGGCAGAACGAAAGATCAGTTGTAAATTGTCACATTTAGTTCAACTGCATTAACAGTTTCATTGCAATTTCTTCTTCACTATTTATGTCGTTTTAGACTGTAGTTTCAAGAATATTTACATGTTTGGTTTTGAGCTAAGTGTCGACATATTTCATTTGATTCATGTTTCCAGTGATAATTGTAGCTGTAATGTGATTGTTGCTAAGTATGTTAAGAATGTGGATTAGTTTGAATTACAATTTAATATTTCATATCTCATCGATGTGGAGGAAATTTTATCGCTCTATTGTCTAATCAGTAGATGTTATGAGATGTTTCATGTAATAAACATGAATGTTATGCAGTATTTATGTTTTACAATATGGTTAATAAAGTATATCAAGTCAATGGAGTAGTAATTTAGACGTATTCATCAAACGCAAGTTACACCTAAAATTGTACGTCATACAGTTGAATTAAATCCTATTCCACTGAGCAATTATATTAATAACGAAGTAAATCTCAAACTTTCTCTTCTATTTTGACATTCTAGACCTTATGTGGGCAACATTATGGAGATGCGTTGGAGGAATATATAAATAAATTTCCATATCCATTGGAAAGGGAAAGGTAAGAGTTATTTGGTCTTTCTCTTTAGCTCTGTGCATAACAATTTCCAATTATGGCTTGTCTTGTGATGTGCCTTCTAGCAAATATGATTCGTTATTGCTTGTTTTCAGTGAGTTATCATCTAGCTCTCTTTCATTAAAATGTATTTGCTGACTTTCCATCAATCATCGTATATCATATTTGCTTATACACATCCACGATTCACAGGATAAGTGTATATATTAACAGTCAGTAAAAATGAATATAGGAGAATAATATTTGGAATGAACGTGAATTCGACAAGCATAAAATTAAAAGAAGCTGGGAGAGAAAAACTCTATCGATTTCTATGTTTGATCATGTTACAACAAGCGAACCGTGAAGTGATCGATGTACAGCCAATAAAACTTGTTATTATAATCAAAGGGCCGGTATTAACGGCTGCCACAAATTCATTGATTTCCATGGTATGTGTTATATCCACCTACGGCGTTTCCACTTCGTTTCCTTCTTTGCTGGAATTTAGTTGATTTATTCTTTACCACAGTAGGTTGTTGATGACGGTGCCTAGCAAACGTATCCGGAGCATCTTCAGCTAAATACTGTTTGCGAGTTCTTGTATCTAATGAATAATGACTTACGTAGTCCTCAATACGAGTTTCTCCTCAACACAATACAACCAATTGTCTTGATCCATGTACTGAGAATTCTGACATTGTTGTTGACTGACAGCGGTTGTGAATTTCAGATGTGTCAAAATTACAGGGATGCTGTCCATGCCTTGTTAATCCATCTATAGTCACTACTTTTATGACAGATCATTTCAGTTTTTTAATATGTTTTACCTACTTGCGTCACTGTTCTTTAGACACAGTGTGTGGTCTACCATCCTTTTCCTCAAATGCTTGTTCTGATTCACTGTATTGTCTAATTTACTTTTACATTACATCATATAAGTCTCATTCTTCTTCTTGTTGCGGCCTTCTCTACAGTCAGTGATAAGCTCTTCACAGGGTACTAATCATCAGATCTAATGTTCCACTTGACCTAATTGTTTACTTTGGTGCATTCGATCTATACCTTGGATTTATCTTTTTTGTTCGGCTATGATTGATTACTGCCTGATTGTTTTTCTGTCGTTAAATCTTATCCAGAGTACTAATAAAGATCCATTTCTTATAGTGGTGTTTCTTGCTGCTATAAACCACCAAACATGTTAACCTAATGCGTTTAAAATCATGTAATTATGTGTATGCATTCGTAATCAAAATTCTAGCCACCTATAGTAGTTTGAGGAGCGCGAATCGACTTATCGTTTAGTCGCTCGCACCTAGTCAATTTCGTCATATGATATCCACCTATGCAATTTTGTCCATTTTAACCCCAAAATTTAGGTCACCAGTTAGCATAGTTTGGTTCTAGTTTATACATTTTTCTACAATTGGCTGTTGTTTACCAGTGAACTGATCATTAGCACTTTCGTTGCTATCATAGGTGGCTATATAGAACTGGATGACATTAATCGTATTCACTGCCACGCTTAACTTGAGGGATACGTTGATAATTCTAGGTTCCTGAGATTTCATCCTGTAAGTATTTTCCGTACTTTACTAGACAATGTAAATGCAGGTTTTTGTATATGCGAGATATTTTCTTCTTCGTGGCCGAAGTACAACAATAATTAGTCTAAAGTTAATCTTTCCTACCCAGCTTGAAACCAACAAGTTTTCCTTGTTCTAAGTATTTCAAGATTGTATCTATTCATTTCCCTTGCAACTTGAAAAGTGCTCTACTAACTTCACATTCCAGTAACACCAAATGTGCTAATATTAACTGGTGCACTAGTTGTCAGTTTGAACACCACACCCGTTATCTAGCAGAAACGCTCGACTTTCGCATCGCGTCATCATAACTACTAGAAATAAAGATCTTCTCCAATTCATTGGATGGAATTTTCCATGGGTAAAATGACTTTTTGAGCCAGCAAATTTTAATAAAGTTGTTTTCAAAGGAATCGAGATGATAACTCCATGCTCAAACTTCCCCTTTTTCAGAATTTGAAACATATGGTTATTGTAGAGAAGCTTCATATGGAGCTGACATTTTTCAGTGTTATTCATATATACATCATTCTTATTGAATGTTCGATTATTCGCATCCACCTGTATTCAAACAACAGGCTTTTCAATTTCCACCTTCAGTTCAAATGTAACACACTTCTTATTGATGAATGTAAATTTCCTATTTTAGTAAATACTTTTACTTTCTTTACCTTCGTAGAGTAAACATACCGTTATCAAACAGTAAGAAATTCGCAAAGGCGTATAACTGTCCTCGTGGTTCAGTAATGAATCCACGTAAAAGATGCAAAGTCTACTAGACGCAACTTATGTCTCACGAGTATTGTGTTCTAATGATAATTTGAAAAAACCACTACATTTGTGTGTTACTTATTTTATACTTTGATACTCAGTGTTGCGGTAAACTTATGGATTATATAATTTGTGAATTATTCTTTTCAGGTCTTTTCAAACTTATTTTACTTAGTTGTTGTGTTCAATTTGTGTTTGGTTTGTTTATTTTCACCTTCGCCATTTCTTGGCTCGCAACTTTGTTTTAAGCTGGTAATCATTTGTTTTTAGACTGAGTGCCTATAATATTAAAGGTTTGTTATAATACGTTTAAAATTTTTAATTACATAAAACAATATTCACTCAAAATGTCAATAAATACACTATTTGAAATTCATTTCTTTTGATTTTGGCTTAAGTGGATCATATGTGGAAACCTGTCTAGTTGTATTTTCAGCACTCAGCGTCTAAATGTTTGGTTTCCGTTACACTTAACACATTCCTGATTTCATGTTTACTAATGACTTTAGTCTTTACTGTCTATTATTGTCTATTAATAAACGTCATTTGTAATTGAGTGTTGTGGATAATGCTAATGATTGTTTTTGATGTTGACATTTTGATCCCAGTAATATGATGATTGGAAGCAAGGAAGCACTGAACACTTGTTTCATTCGAGTACAGAACCGTTTGCAAATGTGTGTTTTAGATGTCGATAAGCAATCAAGCTTAGGGTCTTCAGGCTTTGAAGCAAACGATTAACCGTCAAATCACTGAGCAGCCGAAAATCCAAATGTTGGTATTCCACGCTCAATAAGTTGATTTCTATATACATTTTAGTAGTCTGCTTGTACTATTCGTCACCCACATTATATTAATGTCACCATCGTTCTAGAATTATCTCACAACTTTCATATACTGAATTCTGTCTACCTGATAATGTTAAGCCAGTCACTGTATAATCATAATACCATTATTTAAATGTATGTGTGAATGTAGTGTGGGCGAAATAAAACCTGGCAAATAAATACATCGATCTAAACCCAACTCAATATTCTACTGTCCTACTTCTGAAATTTAATCTAATGACTTTAATTAACCGGGGATTTGTGACATTCTAGCTTTGACAATAAGTTGTTCAAATGATTAATATGCTGGAGGTAATGTGATGAAGCCGTGTTGCTCACTAATTACACAATACACAACATTCAATTTCATTCCATTACTGTTTGCTACATCAAATTATCTGCTAATGAACGGTGTCGATCAATGGTTGTCAGTTAGTAGCTGTACTCAATCAAAATCTTCTCACACAATAACCACCAACCAGTTGACTGTAATTGAATGTTCGAATTATCACTACATTTGCTCATACATAAAATCCTAATACAACTAGTAAACAACCAAACATTAAGAAGGCAAACAATTTGTTGGATGATTTACAATAGAAAACAGTATACAATTGGACACAATGTTGAACTTGATTATCATGTTGTTGCAAAGACACCAGTGACATTCCAAATGAATATATTTCTACAATTCTAAGTATTGAATTTTAAATACTAATTTTAACACAATTTACCTAGATTGTTTAGCTCGTTCTGCATATGTTCCATGCAGTGTTTTACGTTTTGGTTCTTAGTCTTACAAACTACTCTTGAGTCGTCGGCATTCAAGTGGGGCGTTTATTCTATAATGCACCTGCAAATAACATTTATATATACAACAAGAAGTAAAAACTCTAGAACACAACTCAACTTGCTGTAAATTGTGGTGTTGACGGTGCAGTGCCTACTTTTGTTTTCTGATTTTAATTTCTAACAGATTTAGTAGTTCCTATGGACTGTTGATTGCAGATTAGTAGATTGTATGAAATCCTGTCGAAAGCCACTTTTTATTTTGAAGTATTATTTTACTACATACTTCTTTTAACGACGGTTTTAAGTAACCTTATTAAAGAAATCAATAATTTTCCAGGTGCATGATTTTATTTTGAGAAAGCCTTCCTGCAAAACATTTATTAGTCGAATGTTTGACCATTTTTGACTTTCTCTAATACTCGTGAGATCACTGGTGTTGGATTAATTAGTTGATAGGTTCCATTTTCATTTTTATGAAGTATCCAGGTGACTTTCCAGAATTCACGACATGTTTCTACATCTAATGAGAGTGTGGACATTTCGAGTAAGAGAATTAGTATGTCAGGCACAGCATGCTTGTAGAAGAGTGATGGGATAATATCGGTCCCTAAACTATTATTTGACTTAAGCGTTCTCATAGCATTATTGATATTTTTAAGCTAAACTTTATAGTACTTATCGTCGTATTGCATATACGGTCCTTATTAATGTCCGGCGTTTGAATTATGTTTTCGTTGATCACGAGCCCTCCACTGAGTATCTGACGTACAACTTGTGTGTCACCATAGGTTACACCATTTTGCAGTATCGAAAAAATACTATAATCCTCAGTTTTCATTGTCTTTCTAACAGGCAGCATAAAGGTTTTGAAGTGCTAGTGAGTGCTATACGTTTCTCATCTTTTAGGCGACTTTGTTCTAAAAGCGGGCAAATTTGATTTAGAACAGCGAAATCATTTAAAATGATGTACCTTTTCCATAGTTTGCGTAGCTTCACCATAGTTTTAGTGTTGACGTACGGGAATATAGTTTCAAAGCCAATCTTTTGCGGTACTAGAGTATCTAATAAGGGCTTTATGGGGTGGTTAAACATTTCTAGTGTTTTGGTGAGTCTGTCACTGGTGAAACAGGAGGCTCAGTCAGAGCATGTAACTAGGTGTGTCCTACCCTACTATGTAAATTGCGTCAAGGCTTGTTTTAAATGCATTTGCTAATGTTAAGCTGTAGATGTGGTGTTGCGAAAAATACTTCTTTCCGAAATCGTGTGTGCTATACAAAAGTTTGTCTGCTTAGCATAACTCCTTGGCATAGATGTTGTATTTGGATTTGTAGACTCATTTAGTGAGTTCTAGCCTTGAGTTGCTGTACCTAATATTTGGTTGATTGTAGGAGAACGTTTGTCTGTATTAAATAATGTGATCCTAGGAGCGTTAGGTATAACCTTGTTTTTGTTTATCTTTGATGGAACCTGTAAGCCTGATTAACATTAGGGAGTATCGCGGTGCTTAAAAACATTGTCGACGTCATGAATACGACACCTCTGGATCACTCTGCATACACATACAGGAACTAGTTGTTAATTTGCTAGCTTTTGATAGTGGGCTACTGTCTGTATAATTTAAAGTTAGGTTTCTCAAGTGGAAACAACGTGGAAGAGTGCTACTAGTTTTACGTTGTCTACTAGTACTAATAAGCGTGTGCTGGTCATTTGGTGACATATCTTTGTGAACACAGTTAGCTTTTGGAACTTTGCTCAAATTTATGTTTAAAAAGTATGCTTGTCTTTTCATTCACTGCTACTGTTAGACCACGCTGCGGGCTATGTTATCCATAAATGAAAGTAGTGACAGGGATTAGGTTCAAATATCAGTGAAGGTTCATCGCATTTTGTATCATTAAATTAAGATGATTATCCGTCTTTTGTTACAAAGTTGTTTTGTCTTCAACTTAGTTTATATGTCTCAGGCTAGCAGTAGGCCGAAGGATATCAGTAGAGTTGATGTAAGCTTGGCGTTAAAAATAACGCCAAATGTAAAATGTTACTTCAGGACTGGCTTAATTCGGCACCAAAGTTAGTGATAGGAAGTGAAACTATTGAATGTGTTAACCATTTCACTTATCTAGAAAGCCTCATCAGCCCTAATGGTCTGGTGTCCGATGAATTCTCGGCCTGTATACACAAGGCTCAACCGGCTTTTGCCAACCTGCGTCACTTGTGGCGTAGGCGAGACATTCGTTTAATGACGAAAGGATGCGTTTACTGTGCAGCAGTCAGATCCGTCTTACTCTATGGATGTGAAACATGGCCTTCAAGGATAGAGGATATTTGTAGGATCCTAGTATCCGATCATAGATGTCTCCGAAACATTGCTCGTGTTTGCTGGGACAACCGAGTTAGCAATGCATGGGTTAGATATAAAGTACTAGGTAAATACAGTCAGGCTATTGATGAAGTAGTGAATCTTCACCAGTTGAGATGGTTAGGACATGTGTTGAGTATGCCTGACCACCGTCTATCTCGACGAGCAATGTTGTCTGTTGTGGGAGTAGGCTGGAAGAAAGCTAAGGGTGGCCAAACGAAAACATGGCACCAATCCATGAAGTCATTGACAATTGGGCTGAGCCATGTTAATAGATGTAGACTACCTAGTTGGGGCCCACACGATGATCGTAACAAGTGGTTAGAGACTTTAGGTGATATGGCCCAAAATCGATTGCAGGGGCGCAGGTGCATACACTCCTTGTCTTCCTCCAAATTCTAGTTTCTGAGCTTATTATAATTTTCTCTTTGCTGAATCACATTTTATCTCAAATCTCATCTCTGATTTCTATGCCTTTCCATTAGTATTTACTCTGTTAGTACCTTCCCCTACTCTGGAATTTGGTCCGACAATTTAATCTCTATCTGCTAATTAAGGCATGGCAACTTGAACTGATGTACGCATGTACCAAGTTCTACGTTGTAACTGACTGACTGACTGGCGTTAAAAGTTGGCGTGAAGTAAAGCAATACTAGAAATATGTCCTGTTCTTAGTCTTACGTTAAGAAAAAATACTTACTTCACGTCAACTTTTGGCGCTAGATGTTTTCTCAACTCTACTGAAACACATTTCGTCTACTACTAGCCTAAGGCATATAAAGGTAGTTGTGGTGCTACTAGTTTTTCGTAGTGCCTAGCAAAAATCAATTTGTGGAGGATAAAATAGATGAAATTAAATAGTAATCTTCACGAATGCATCTTAGCTATAGATTTTAGATTTGCTAACTTTAATGACATCATTTTTCTTACGTACGGATTACTTACTCATTGATGAAACATGCAGGTTGTGTGTAGTTGAAGAAAAAACAACGATGAATCCTTCATGTTTCAGCTAACATTGAACAGCTTTTATGTTTTAAGTAATTACATGCAACCTAATGAAGGTTGAATTGTTTATATTTACAGTGGTCCTTTGTCTTATAATCACACTGGGTATAAACGCATAAAAGAGAAACAACAGTAGGTAGTCTTGAGGAGATTGTAGACTCTAATCGTAGTTGTACAATCATGCTACCTATTCACGATGTCTATCTCATCAATGAGATGAACAATTGTCTTTGTTAGTAACAAGTAGTTATGTTACATCAAGGTATGATTTATTTCAAGGTAGACAAATCACGATATGTAACATCATTGTCAGATTTTTGAAAGAAGCCTTCGTACAGTTTAAAAATTAACTTCGAATTAGCACAAAAGCTCCAGAAATTGAATGTTTTTGAGAAATTCACAGTACTATTTTGATATATCGTCGTTAGAAGACATCATTAATATTGCATGTTAATATATATAGAACCTTCTCGTTAGTTCCCATGATAAAACAAATCAAATTAGTTGTACATGACAAAAAAATATATTATCAAAGATCTGTTAATTAATCGTTATTGATCTAAGTCTAGAAAGAAAATCGGTCACTGTGTAGGCCTTTTTGATCCACTGACCAGTTATATAATAATTTTTGTAACAAATAAATAATGATTAGCAGTCATTTAGTCTGTTGATTGCAGTGAGTGTTGTTCTGTTAATACTTTTTGTTGAAACTAAGTATCGACCGGTATTTTGAATGGAATAGCCATCAATGATAACATAGTGATAATGTTTTGTTAGAGAATCATTGATTCAACGTAATTTCATCTAGTTGAAGATAATTGAACGAGATAAACACTCTCTGATACTTATATTGTGTGTAGATTGATATTCGTCAACAAGCTGGACCTACAGTTGAGAAGAGATTAATGGGTCACAGAAAATATGAACTGGAATCACACAGTTTCACTACACAAACAAGGTATTCATCACTACTTAATGACTATTTTGTTAAATGAAATACAAGTGTACACTTTGACTTGGCATACTTTTACAGTAACACATTCACTCTATTTTATCATTACAAGCAACATTGATCAAATATCATAGTACCAATAGTTTTTATCTTTATAGTCAGTTTGAAGTTAATTCACTCAAATGTTACAAATATGCGAATTTATAAACATTGGCGGTGAACCACAGTATCATTATTCTCGAATACCGGAATATCCTCTGATTCAATAAGACAATTAATATCATCGTATTTTAATTAGTGTTTGAATAGAATTGTCAAGATAAAACAGCACTTTCCTGAAAATTGCATGTTCAGTCGTGTATAATCGGTATTATACAGTCAATCACTTCATCTCAAAATAACAATAACATATAGACTAACTGTGAAGTACTGTAAAAAGACAGTTACTGTGAATGAAATAAGATTATGAGTATACTGTTCAATGATGTTTATATGAAGTGTTTACCATACCAACTGTAACTACACATTGATGTGCAAGTTGCATTTCAACTATTCATCCAGTCACTCACTACTTCAGTATACAACCATTTCTAACTATTTGCTTATTCTACATTCAAACTACAGGTAACCACCATATTTAAAAAAGTGAAACAAACTGTATTGAAGTCGATTCAAGAATATAACTGGTTGACTGAAGATCGAAAGATATTTTTATCAAATAAGGTATCATAACATTTAACCGATTTGTCATAAAAGTATTTGTAGATTGAGAAAATGAAAATACACGCTTTATACAATAGTGTCAGTAGTTCGGAGAAAAAAGAGGACATTTCAATGATTTACAGAGTAAGCAAATTAAATGTGTCTCACCAACAGGCTAGTTAGTTTCGCTAAATTTTATTCATCGATTGTGTTCATATTCTTATGACGATATTACGGTTGTTAAAATGAAATGTCTGTTAGCAACGCATTTACAATGTAAAAGGCTGTTGTGATGATTAAGTTGATTGGTGATATGTTGAGGTGATCGTGGTTGAATGACTGATTTAAGTCAAATATCAGTCACTCTTCCAATCTTGCACACTTCCATCCAGTTGATGCATATTTATGATGGTATAATAACTAGTCATCTGATATGTGTCAGTTTATAACAAATCTAAACAACGATTTCTTGAAATGACTACTGATTATCGAATATCAATCTTATTAGTTAATAATGAACTAATGAAATTAACTCAAGCACATTGCCTTGTATGTCGGTCACTACATCAGTTACTGACAACGCCGTAAATGTAAGATGATTTGCACTGATGAACATCATGTGGTATTTTGCCTAGATTTCATCATTACCATCTACTTATAATTGGACCTAAACATTAAATCTCTTGATAAATAAATTCAAACTGAAGTCAGACGTGATGACAGAAGTAACAATGTGGACATCTTTCAACCAAATAATTGAGCTTTATTCTTTTGTGCTTGATGTGAAGTCATTTAGGTTTGCTGTCTGCTTGGTTTTGTTAACAAATCAGCTGTTTCTTAATCTTTATTTTTGCTTGTCATAATTAGTATTCAATAAAAGAGGATGATTATCATGGAAAAGTATTTATTATCGTTAAATCAAAATTCCTGGATGTAATGAGAAGTATTTTATTCGATTTTGATGTGTGAGTTTCAATGCAACTTCATTTTTTGTCGTTATTGTATTCTGTTTTATTTTTTTGAAGTGACGTACTTCTACTGCTTTTTAAATGAAAGAAAAGACTTTTATCTCACAAGACAATTGTGGTAATATTGTGATGGTTGTTTTATAGGTATCTTCGTCCAAAAATGAACGAAAATATTTACAAAACTTGGGCGCCGAGTGTATGTGAGACATATGAATAGAATATATTTGTTAATAATCTCAGCGGATGAAATTAATGAAAAACTCCAACGTTTCGCTCGGCAAACTGGTCCGAGCTTCTTCAGGGAAATAACCAAAATCAAAAATTATCGAATATAAATGTAAATAAGAGGTCAAATTGATTACGGATATCCAATTGCACACAAGGTATGAAATTGTCATATGAGTCATTATAAGTGAACTAATATTAAAATTGTCTGGATGAAGGAAGGTGCGCATTTTTGTGTGCAGTTCATGTTACAATCATGTGTTGACCTGTACTGTTCTGAGTTACGTTCACGGAGAGGGATAGACAATCTGAAGATAGGCTTATTATCAAATCATAGTTGGAGGAAATCAATGCAATGATGATTATAGAATATTCGTAAATGGCTACACGTTGAATGTGAATCGGAATAGGGAATTCTAAACAGAATTCATCAAACAATAAACAAATAAATGGAATGCATTGGAAATTGGAGTAGTAGAAGTTGTTAATTCATTTTTTAACCATTAGTTGCCATGGTGCAGCTAACTGTACTCCATCTCGTCGGTTTATATTATTCGGATTAGCCCATATGTGTAGGGCTTCAGATGTTAGTCGTTCTTTGTAGGAGTTAAAACCTTTTTGAAGGATTTTAATTCCATTAAAATCGATACTGTGCCCTGATTCTATTGAATGTAGTGCTATTGCCGATTTATTTTCAAGTTTCAGTATATCATTAGAGGATTTGGGAATATGCATTGAGCAAAGTATTTGTTCCTTCATCCTTACATTCAATTGTCTTGATGTTTCTCCTACGTATTTGGCACTGCAATCATTACACTTGATCTCATAGACACAGTTTGTTTGTTCTTCTTCTAGTACTCTATCCTTGATATTTACAAGTGCAGAGCCCAGTGTATTGTTTGTTCGGAAGAAAACGCGTATGGCATGTTTATTCAAAATTCTTCTAATCTCTTCAGAGGTCCCATTCCTGTAAGGCACAACCACAGTGTCAATCCACTCTTTCGGTGGAGTTGTGCATATCAAAATGGCTTATAGCTTAAGCATCTATTCATTTATAATGTTTTACTACGTTTTATGGGGGTTAGATGAAGGACCACAGAAATATACAGCGACAACGGGTCAATATTTGTAGGCACGGTGTTCAAACTAGAATGGTTTATACAACAGTGAGACCAGCAAAGGATATGTAATGAACTAGCAACGAAGCAGATTCAATGGCACTTTAACCCATTATTGTGAAGTCATAGAGCGTAAGTGTGGAAAAGGATGATTTGATCAGTACGCTGATTGTTGTTGTTGATCACCAGAGACTAGACGTTGACCGACGAAGCCCTAGCCACGTATTTGGTTGAAGCTGAAAAGATATTGAATAGTCGATTTTTAACCCCAGTAACCCGAGACTCCGAGGATAAACTAGCTCTTTCGCCCAATAATTTGTTATTACTAAAAGAGTGTGACGGATAAGTCGAAGAGGGTACTATTACTGATAAGTACAGAAAACGTTGAAGACAGGTTAATTACCTTGCTGTGTTTTGGAAAAGATGGATGAAGGATTATTTACCGTCTCTGCAATTGCATCAAAAACGGTTGGTTGAACATCGCAGTTTCAAGAAAGGCGATGTAGTTATTGTGATTTCCGATATTTCTACTCGCGGAAAGTGGCCCTTGGGAGTGGTGGAAAATTGTAAAATTGATAACAATGGAAAGGTTAGGACAGTAACCGTTCGCACCATAAATGGAATAGTTTGGCGAGAAATACGCAACATGTGTCTACTTGTAGGATCAGAATAGTCTTACTGTACTTTAGAAAAAATAGGGCAGGTAAGCGTACTGCTGTAAGTCCTACCCGCTCCACTAGCCTGATAGTATAGTAGACTGAACCATGACTGAAGGTATCAAGTGGTCTTGTTGTGCATGGAGCCGGTGTAAGATCTTTTATGATAGTTCTGTTGAAAATCCATCCAAGTAACATTTTCTATAATTGAATTTCGTTGTGTTTCGTTCGAAATACGTTTGTCCCCCTTCTTAATCTGTTTAGCTGTACATTCTAATAACCTTTAATCTCTAAATTAAATAGTTGCTATTTATTTTAATTGTAACATCTGTTCTTCGTTGCGTTTGTGCTGGATTTCTATTGTTCTTATGAACTTTATATACTTTGTTTTACTGGACGTCTTGGGTTGGGCGGCAGTCACATAAGTCTGTTCCTCTTTTTGATTTCATTACTTCGTTTGACTGGATTTGTGCATTTCCAGAATGTGGGTGGACGCACACTTTCAGAAATTGAAATATTGTGTTTTAACAAGTTACTTTTGATGCGTTGTTGTTGATATTTCTGTAGATTTAGACCTTAATTCCTGGACAGGCAACACGCAATCTATCCTCAAAGAATAGAGTAACATTTTTGTGTATTCCTTGAAACTTAATTGATTATTCCCATTTTTGGGATAAACTTTGGTTGAGTAACTGGTGGTGACATTTGTTTAGGTAATAATGTACATTTGTATAAATAATCAAACATAGAACCGTTCGTCACCCAACCACTGAATCTCGACTGGGCGAGAGTACGTGTTTCTAAACCAAACTCGACAGTCATTCTATAATCCAAACAGCCTCTGTTTGCATCCTACAGTTGGTGGTTTGTATTAAACAAAATAACACCAGGGAGATATCAGTAATTTAAATGTTCATCGTTATTCATAATAATATCAAAGTTTATACTGCATACAATACTGACTTTCTTTGAAATTATGCCCAACATCACGTAGTTTGCTCTTAAATGCGTGAGAAAATGCCCTAAAGAAAATTGTTTAATAACGAATAGTTTGTAGGAAATAATAATTTATAATGAAAAAATGATCAAGCTCTTCCACATTACACGCAACAGCAAATAAAGATTAAGATGCCCAGTGTAGCAGCAGTCTCTGTTACACTAGGCCTTGACATACACAAGAGAAAAAACACGATCACTAAAATTCAATATGACGACATTCTTATGATACCTTCTTATACGCATACACAAATTCAAAAAAACTTAATTATGTGATGCTGTAACTTAAGATAGTTTCTTATAGTGAAGGTAGAGTGCAGTCTACAGTATTTGTTTATTTCACCCAACATCAATGGTATGCTGTTTTTGTTCTCTCAATATCATCTCATTAATGTAAGTCATTTAGGGTTGAAGTGATTTACACTTATGTTTGTAGAGAACATTCTGGTTAGTAGTAATAGAATGAATGAGTTTTGTAGATTACTGATTGTATCAGGTGATTATTTAGATCAATGTGATTGTTGACTATGGTAAAGTAATCGTTGATCTTTCTGCATATTATATACATTTTGCATTTCATAATTCGTATCACATCGAAATAAACGAAGACAAGAAAGAATTAGAATATTACAACTGCATCTAGTTCTATGTCGAATGATGTAAACAAAAACTAAATATAAATTAAACGACGTCTCACATGTGTGTGTATGTGTATGTGGAATTTTCTGATGAATTACGATAACTGACATAACTATTCAGCTTTAGTTTTGTGTCTATGAAGTCTATGGCATTTGCTATGAGCCATAATGGTACGAACGTTGAAGTAAAATTTTAGTCTCACTTTAGGTGAATGAGTTTGTGAAACAAGCAGAAGAGGATAGACCTACGACTTAACTGTCAAAAATCAAATGACTTAATCACTAATCCACTCTATGATGGTTGTTGCAACTTTGTAGCTTACTGAACAACTTTATGAATATTTGCAGAAGAAAGCGGTGCAAACATCATTAACAGGATGCACATACACCTCAATGCAAACAAATTTGATTGACTTTCAGTAAGTTTATTGTTCATTCAGTGATTGAGTTGAATATTGTCGAGTGTCGCATTCTTCAGTAACCACATTTCACACTACACCACTGAGAGTTTGTAGTAATTTACATATGAATTATTAAATGCGTCACACTAAAATATTCACAAACATCACATACCCTAATCCTAGTCAACTTGCTCCCATTCTTGAATGGTGGTATTTCTGGTAACATCAAACTCACCAAATCGATAGAAACCATTGAAAATATATTTTTTCTTATTTTGGAGTGTTCATTCTAAAGAAATCAGAGTGGTTTTTTCTGGATAATACCTAAATTATAAATCGGCACACGCCTTATCCACAAACGTGACATGAAATGTTATGAATGTAATGCAATATACATGGAAGAAACATTACGACAGTTAAATGCAAGCGTAAACGAACATATTCATCTTTCAACAAGTAGTCCTCAATCCTTTGAATACTTAAAACGACTTAAAAATCGTAATAGGACAGTATGTCGATTTTACTGGAGAAGAAAATCCATTCATTAAAGTTTTGGTTTTCGTAAGGCGAGACTGACAATTAAAAACCTATATATATGGACACATCAAAATCATTATGAACCTACTAGACAGAGTACTGTTTGATGCACCATGGCAACTAATAATCGCTGGATACATTCTGACACATTCTACTACTCCAGCATCCTCTTACCACCTAATACTATGAATTACGAAATACAATACGCCATTCACTTCCATTGTTAAACTTATTACAGTCGACTGGCTACATCAACATTTAATAACATTCATTTATTTAAGTACTTTGTCTAGACTCCATTCAGTCTATTTTTACAGTCAGTTTATTTTGCCTGTAACAAAACATACATTACTACCAATAGGCACATAACTATCATCTCATCCATCTGTCTTTAGTTATCCTCAAATCTGTATGATTTGACAAGTCATTCTTCCAATCATGTATTCGGTTTCATGTTTAAAGCTAGTGGCGGTTAGATATGAGAGGCTTCATTTTAAATGAATTATGTAATATGTTCATACTGAGAATACAGCTGGACGATCCTTAAACAGAGTACGCCCTATTTACACATATATTCGACATTTGGTTGTATACCTGGTAAATCCCTGATAAGTCAACCAAGAGAAACGTAAACAACGTTTATTAATTTCATTCGAAGATATCATATGCAGATAAAACTAACGTGAATGTCTTCAATAGACTCAACCCTAACCCTAACCCTTAACACCTACGTTTACTGAAACTATTCTTTATTGTTTCGACGAAAATGCATATAGAAAGCTTCATATCAGCTCAACATTTGATCGTCCTTCATTACTGTTTGTTTGCATGTTGACTAATTTAATCCGCTGTCCTTACCGCAATGTGTTGAAGAATAGTGGAAATGTTAATTGAGTGTACACGTTAAGACAGATTATCAAAATGATAATGGTATTAGGTTTGCAGCGAATCTACTCATGAATTTTTGCATCTCGTCCTTGAATAAATTATAAATGCATCGCGAATATACAATTGATTATATTAAGTCAATCATATTGCAGCGACATATGAGTTCATAGGAACTAAACTTATGTAAGTATCAACCATACAATCCACGAGCTTGAGTGTGTGAGATATAAATCTGTTGAACGGATTTAGCATCTCCGAATTCTCGTCACTAAAATGATCACTTTATTTGATCGTCATTCAGAAGACACCGTCTATGGCATGGCATACTAGTAACATTTCATGAAAATAAGAAAAGAGTGAGTTACAATAAACGAAGACGATGGATGTTCAGTATATCTTAAAGTTAGTTGTTGTTTTTCGATTACTGATTGTTCATCACTTAATGATCAATTAGTTAACATTTATGTACCAACGCCCGCAGATAGCGATTGTTCCGGTAGATTTATTTTGAAGTTAATGACCATGCCAGAGCAGAAAGAATAAGAAATGAAATGAAATAGAAGTATCAAACTGCGAATATGTATGCAACTTTTAGAAAGTTAAGCAGAATCAGATTGACGCTATCAGCAATGATATTGAGAAATGTGGGACGGAAGAGAATTTATTCAGAGGAAAGAATTGGGCTACATTAATATCATGCCAGTTTACTAGATTATTTTAGATTAAACATGTGGGATTTAATGAGGGTTAGAACACCAACGAAATACTAGTGATTTGTATCAGTTTCCGAAAATTATTGCAACACCGTTCAAGTTATAGGCCTTCATGTGAGAGCGACTTTACCATGATTGTAGCCAACCAACTCAACGATGATGATCAACGTGGATGTATTTGTTGCTTAACTGTGAATGAAAAGTTAAAGTGATAATAAGGCAATGTGCATTGTTGCCTGAAATTGAGTAATAACAAATCAACTTAAATCAACAGCTTCGTAAATCACACAATATAACAGACATTTCTGACCGAGCTGTTAATTGACCAACCCATGTTGTTAAATGGAGAGCCAAGAGTACTTGACCTCATGAAAAAATGAAAAACAGGCGAAAAGTCTTATTACAGATCGATTGAACAACGATTTTAAACTCTCCAAGCAACATGATGAGCGTTTCAAACGGATCAAGTTGGCTGACGACATTTTGGATGCATAATATACCCCAACATTTCACAATGTGTTAGAATTTTGAGAAAAACGATCTTTGATGATCATACGCTTGTACGGCTAGTAGTGTATTGGGAGCATCTCTATTGTCAGTAAAGATGTCATTAAACCGCTGTTAAATAGAAGGTAGCGTCAATGTCCTATTCTAACGTTAGTCGAAAGTTTATGTAGCTTATTCAGAAAAACACAAGTTCGCAATGTGTTTTATTTAATCCAACACCTCTAAACCTTAAACAACGTATCAAAGTCCAGAGAAGATTAAAGTCGTGCTTCAATTACCTTGAGTCTAATCATAGAGTATTTGAATGTCTAAAAGTGTGTTGATGGGGGTCGGATGGTTGCATATGTCAACAAAAATATTTATTTCATTACAGAAATGTGGTTGTAATCGTCAACGGGGTAATAAGCTTCTTAGGCACGTGAACTGTGTCTGAGGTTTATAACTGTCAGAATATTTGAAGAAGGTTCAAACCCAAATGCTTTCTTGTTAAGAGACTGAACATAACTCTGGAATCGAGGAAAATAACTAGTCATCTTCGAATGGTAAGAACGACAACTCAATTGAGGATCTCATCCATCAATAATTTTGATGCAGCTAACAAACGAATCAAGGCTACGCATTCCTCCATGTGAAAAGGTGGTCATTTAGGTGCATATGCATTTGAATTTGGATAATCACATTAAAAAACTTTCGTATGCTCAAATCGTTATTTACTGTGATAATAATTGCGTATAGCTACCAACATGTTTAACAGGAAGAAAACTGTTTATATAAAGTGTGTATAATACTAACTGAAAACTGTAGACATGACACATTGATGAGCAAGTTGCATTTCAGCTATTCATGTAGTCATTCACTACTTCAGTATACAACCATTTCTAACTATTTGCTTATTCTAAATTTGAATTACAGATAACCACCATATTTGATGAAGCGTAGCGAACTGTATTGAAGTTGATTTCAGAATATCACTGGTTTACTGATGATCAAAAGAAAATTATATCAAATAAAGTGAAATCGCATTTAACTGAATTGTCATAAAAATATTTGTAAATTAAGAATGCTGAAAAATGGCTCTATACACTAGTGTCAACGATTAAGAGATGAAGGAGAACCTTTTAGCGATATACAGAGTAAGCGAATTAAGTGTGTCCCACCAACAGGCTACTTAGTTTCGCTAAATTTTATTCATTGATTGTATTCATATTCGCATTTAGAATGTAGAAGGCTGTTGTGGTGATTGGGTTGATTGGTGATATGTTGAAGTGATCGTCATTGAATGACTCATCCAATTCCGCACACTTGCTTTCAGTGGATGCATATAATTGATGGTATAATAACTAGTCATCTGATATGAGTCAATTTTATATAAATCCCATTAACGAATAATTGAAATCATTACTGATTATCAAATATCAATCTTACTGTATATTCACGTATCATAAATTCTACTTTACAGCCATATTCTACTTTTATTCAACATATAAACAAGTATACAATTATCAGTCAACCAACAAATTATAGCAGATATGTGAAAATAACATCAGACAGATATGCAACCATAGCTGAAATCACACAGTAGAAATCGTCACAAGTTACTTGTTTTCCAAGTTCCATTTTCAGCAATATGACATCTTTGTGACCTTGAGCGGATTGACTAATGGCGGCAATTTCTAATTTACAATGTAGTTGACTAGTGGTTCTCTATTGACCCTCACAAATCCTAATATTTATGGAGTGATATGGCTAACAATAGGTGAGCCTTTGGTTTTTATTAATTTACTCATTCAATAATAGTTGTTTGGCATGTTGATCACGAGAAATAATTGTTGATCTGAAAGCTGCCCATGAAAATACGATATTTGATCGAGGCTATTTTAGTTGTTGTCCAGTTTTTCATGGTTTTCAAGTATACTTTGTCGTCACCTACATATTGATTAGATTTCCTTATTATTCGAATTGTTGTAGAAACTTCTACGAGTTTATCAAATTAAATGACAACTATTATTTCAACATTAACATCAGACATTTACACATCACAATTCCAAATTCACATGATGTAATCCTTGAAAACTGAATGATGAAGAATCTACCTCAGAAATGATTATTTTTTGTTATCATTCATTCTAAATTCATAACTGTAGAACTGGATGCGAAATTGTCAACAGGAATATTCTTTGCTCAATCATCGTTGTTTTAATAAACATTGTAACATCAGAAAACAAGATATCAAAATGATGAGTTTAAAACAGCTAACATCTAACAGCATTTAGTTCTCTGTGACTTACATTGGTGCACGTACAGCATATATCCGTGACGAAAATAAACAATTGAATTTTGTGCCAGTCTGTCTCCACAATACTACTTCAATCTGATTAAAAGTAATCTGTATGCATTAGTGAATTTTAGTCATATGATGTAATCACATTATATCAGTCTTATGTATTCAATTAGTAGTTTACATTAAGAAATCTCTTTCCAGATTTCATAATTAATCCGATTCACACTATCCTTCCTTTCAACTGTGAATTACATTTATAAGTAGAATTGAATTCGGATTGTCAGTAGCACGTACCACCAATTTGATATAGTGATACTGTCTAATTATGTTGTTAATTCTATCAGAAGATGATGCAGGAGTCATCATCAGTGGAGATTTTGAAAACCACTATTCGTTGTGGTGTTGTTGATGTTAGATGATGTTAGAATATTTAGGTCAGTATATACAGACTTCCGTTATATTCACCATAAGACAATTATGACTCTGTGGACTGGGTTTATTGGACTAAAACTTGAATACTGAACAAATAAAGCAAGACCCCCTTTGGAATGATATTGAACAGTTGGATTACACTTGACTAATCACAACAAGGTTCACTTTTGACATCTCAATGATCAACGATTGATGCATGTGATGCAAAGAAGAACTAAGAAGAACCTAATTACCGTCATCAGATTACTTAGTAACAGAGTTTTTCGTTGATATGTCCTCATTTTTCTAGTCATTCAAACAACATTTAACCGAGGTCGCTTTAAAAAATATACACAATTAGTTATTTATTAGCTGACTATAGACTGACCGATGGAAGTTGAATCAACTAAGAGATATTCTACATGGACAATGCAGTAAATTATTCAGTCTTCTGAAGATAACGATTTTATGTAAGTAACTAAAAGCAGTCATTTGATCTAGAGCATATGATAGTTTAAATGAAACTTTTTACGACCAAATAAATTTAACTATACAAAAATGTATCTAAAGTTGTCATATATTGAAATTATTACAATTAACTTTACATAGTAACTGATTAACCGAATGACTTCTTTAAAAGATATTTATCCATTACCCAGGCAAGTTCAGTAAATTAGAATAGAAGTTGAAGACAAACTCAAGCAGTCGACTTTTAAGAAATGCAGATGCCCTTTGAAAAATATTTTTGAAAAATATTGTCCTTTTCCCTAGTCTACTAAAAATCAAGATAAACGTAGAACTAGTTATAGGAAAAAGCGAATGTTTTGGGGACAATCAGCCTAGTAATGGGGGGCATTTCGGCGAATATTCTATACTTTGAGTGGGAAATAACAATCATTTTAGGTACATCCAGGCACACAGTGGCAAAATTTTAGAGATGAATTGACATTTATTTGAAAATTTTGCGAAAAAAGCGAATATTTGGGGAGAGGAGCACATTGTGCTGAGCGATGCGTAACGTTTTGAGAAAGATAATTTTTCACAGCTTTGCAGAAAAAGTGTTTTAAGTGTATCATTTACTTAAATTGCAAAGTAAATCAGTAGTAGCAGTACATGCCATCTACTACAACCATAAAATCGACATTACAAATATATTCAAATTATTCAAAGAAGTATTTCGCAATTATAAGGAAAGACGAATAGCTGACGCACTTCACATTTTGTCGAATCCAACTGCACATAACAAAAAGGAAGGTCCTTCTAGTCACCCAACATGAACTTTCCCATCCAACCGATCCATCACAATTAAAGTACTTCAAATTTTATTCATATGAACAAACATCCAATATTATTCTCACATTTTTACATAATTTCTTTTCATATCACACTAACATTTGCATGCTAACCACTTTAAATAACCTTGACCCAAATGACTTGATTTGACACGATCAAACTCGCATTTTGATTGTATGAACTTATTTTGACTTTGATTTGTTTCACTGTATTATTTAATCTTGTATTGATTCAATTAGGTTAATTAGTTTTCTCTGAAGAAGCAATTTGCACAAAACCATCAAACGTCAGAAATTTTAATTTCTACTCATTGGAATTTCCCAATATCACTCATTTTATAAATAATAATAGTAGGGTAATTCAATAGAATGTTTGGTATAATATGCATTTTCAGCATACAATTTCCCAACAAGTTACCCCTTATCCATGTTCACACCTGAAATAAACATACATCTATATATATGTCGACAAAAATACCGGCAATGTGTGTTTCTATGGAAAACGTAAATGATAGTTACATAAGAAACAGGAGATTTTGCATTACGCAATAACCTGTATTCTAAGATAACATATTTCGGCTAACAGCGAATTCCTCATTATGTAGAAAATGTGTTAAATACGGAAAAGTGCAGCATTTATGCGTTTCCTTAAGTGCATAAAATCTAATGTAGCAGCATCGCATTGTGACAGAAGATATAAAAAGTGAAAGATGTGAATTGGAGTACGTTGTATTTACATGCTTCGCCATGAATACCTTTTATCAAATTTGAAAATATCTAGAAGTTGTTAAAGAAAAGACAATTATGGCATAATTCTTCTTTATAATTTCCTTTATAGGATTAATGCCTTTAATCAGTAGTATGTATATCAAATAAGTAGTTAGTATTGGATGAATCCATGTTATCCATTAATAACCTGTTTTTAATAACAGATAACAATGAATGCTGTGCATTTTTACTCACAGAATCGATTACTAAAAAGCAATAAAGTAAACAGTTTAGAGTCAATGAATTTCAATAATAAGAATGAAATCAAAATCAAGGTGAAGTTAAATCATCGTAGTGATGATGTTATTAAGGACATTTTTTTAATGCTCCAATGGTTCTTCATCATTAGGTTATAGTTAAGTTAAAAAAGTTGCTGTGGATACTTGTACTTAGTTTTATTGCATATCACAGTCGACTCTCTATTGATTATTACAAAATAATAAAAACACTGGTAAGTTGTTTCATAATGGTGCAGTACTAGTCACTAGACTATATTATAAACTGGCTAAAGTGAGAATTCTATCATTATAAGGTCGGCTAGTAGTATTAATGAAAAATCACTCGCCACGAGATTAAAAGGTACTGGGTTCAATTTTGTAACAAAATTAATGGTGAGTAATGCTGTGAAGATCCATACTAAGAATAAACAGCTGATCAGTATTTACTAGTTTTCACTGATAATGAAACAAAATCAACCTATAACAAACAACAGAATCATCGAGTTATGTTTAGTCATATCGTTTATTATACTTAACCCTTCTATGACGAGAATTGTCCACTGATTTATGCATTCAAATAGCATATACATAAGTGGATAAACCAATCTCATTTATTGACTCTTCATCAACCGGCTTTTCTTCTATATACAATGATATTCATATACAAATATGAAATTAATAATGAAGCAACCAAGTTAACTTAAAAGTCAATGACAACAAGGAAAGCGATGGATTGCATAACACAACATGATAAGTAGCAAATGTAAAATGATAGAACAATCAGTGAACTAATAGTAGCAATTAATGATTGCAGTGACATACACTGTAAGTCATTCAGCACACACACATTTTGTCCATTGATCCATCTTATTGTTTGTCTAATAACGAGTTGCAGTAGTGCATTTCACCATGATAATCATTCGTATAAGCAAGATTGATTCCAAAATGTAGATTATTTAACTAAACAAGTTGCTTGACCTAAACAAACATTCCAATTGACAATAATGAAGGTGCTAATAATGTGACAACAATAAAGGTGGTGGTTTTTGTAAAAGAAATAATCCAAGAATTAGTCTGAAGTTGTAGCTGACGCTTTCGTGTCAGGTTATTGATGTTACTGAAGACAAAATGAAAGTAAGTAAGCTATTGAAATCGGCCCATAATATCAGTACGGATTAGCTCTTTTTAGATAGTTGCTGATACAAACATTGAATTAGAGCTACAGTAGTGAGTGAAGAGGTTACATGAAAAAATATTGTGGATCACTGTTTAGGTTTATTTACTCCTCTGTGGAAATGAAATCAAAACGTCTGATATACATACTTATCCTATTAAAATAGGTGATACGTCTCTAATAGATCGGACAAGAATTTTTCATTACGTGAAAATATGCTAATGAGGAGATTGTTGAATTTCAAGTTACCCATCACCTAGTCGGCTTAGCATGACAACTCATTGGGACTAGATAGCACTTCACAACCGGTTCGTTTTAGAATGAATCCTAAAAGGGAGTAAACATTTATGATTTTACTAGGAATCAAACACAGGAAATTAGGGTTGATGATTCATCATTAGTCCAGTTAGTCTGACCAGTGGAGTTAAAGCTAGTGTGTATGGGTGTATGCACAACAATGTCACTGGATGATATCAAGTTGCCTCAAGACGTATATATCCTCATAAGTAACAGGGATAGTAATACACGATACATTTCAATGAGTTTCAAGCAATTATATGCATGTTGAGGATGTAGTGAGGGGCAGATGAAATCCCTTCGGTGTATTTAAACTAGCGGATTTCCCTATCCTGAATGTTACTAAGCTATTTAAATATGTCCTCATTCTACCATTAGTTAATTCTTATCGTTTGTAAATTACTGGGGAGAGGAAAATATCAAAATATCCAAAACAAGAATATTCTTACTTGTTACAATCTGTTATATTCAATGTATAACATTGGCAAGAAATTATTTTTATTGATAAGATACTTAGAATCTGAATCAACCGTTGTTAATCAATTATAGGCAAACATTTATTAGTTAAGTTGTTGCTAAGGTGAACAGTAAAATGAATTATCATTTAACGTTGGTTATCAACACAGAAGTAAGATCATTTCATGCTGGTAAATTCTGTTTACATTGAATTAATCTGAAAATACTTTTCTTTCTTATTAAAGTCTACTTACATTTCATACTAAATGATAACATTAAAGTAAAATCTCCGACAATCAAATCAACCATTGAATCAAGGAGACGGTATAATTTCAGTATGATTGTTTCTTTGATAAACAACTAATTTGTGTTATTATGTGATTGAATTATGTAATTTCTTCTCCGTATTGATTAGGCACTGGTTGAATATTCACACGATCAGGTTCATGTTAAATCCAACTACTTCGTTTTATCGGATACTAGCAACAGTTACATATAAACAAACTTCACATCTATGAATTGTCTTCATATACTAAATAGTTGGATTTGTGATGATATCAAACACTATCACGAAGTACAGTTCAATATCGATCATTCTTTGCAGTAATTATGTATCCAGAAAATTCATACTTCACCGAAAGCTTACGAATACATAATAGAAATGATCTTCATGAATTTTCACTGGTATTCGTATGTGTCCTATTGTAGCCTTTATCCAATAAATGAAATTGATACAGGTTTTGTGGTTTTTATTTGATAATGGAATTTTGAATCTCTAAGCGGCGATCCATTACCTTGTCGAATTCCAATATAACTTACTTCAAAACTTACAGCAAGGAAATCGCAACTGAAATTAACTAGCCACTGAATAAGTTCTCATTAGACATAGCTACATTGGAACCGATTATTGTTGTTCATCATTAGGAAAAAAAGGTATTTCTCTTGAAAAATGAATAGACACAATACCCTCCTAATATCATTCATTCAAATGTGAATAATGCTTATTTGATTGTATAAAATGAACAGGGTTGTGGGAAAAAGCTAAAAAAAATTATGTTCCGTTTCTATGTGAGGAGGGAGGGAGAATGGGAAAAATTATTTTTACGATAGAAGATTGTTGTGGTTTCAGTTATTATCGACTAGTTCAGATAAAAGAATAAAAATTGCATTGTCATTCTCTAGATGAAAATACATTTGTAATAATCACAACTGACGAATGCATAAAAGGTAGACTAACTATGTATTTGATAAACTAATTTCACTAGGTATGATCACAATTGGATGGTAGCTAACAAGTAGAATCTAAGAAGTACACTTTATTTTATTTGGAGCTTATTTAAATGATGTAAACAATGACACTACGATGTGGTATGTATATCCAGCTAACAAGTCTTCAATAGGACAAAATACGCGTCTTAGATTTCACTTGCTAATAACAATAAAACTATAATCCTACTTTTGAACAACCAGTGTATCAAATTAATTTACTGAAGATTTACACATTGCAATAAAGACTAATCAAATTCAGTCTATAACAAAATTAATGGGAAGGCACATTTGCATTCGAGTTATAGGGTATGTTGTATGTCTTCAAATGAAAATAAAATAATAACATATTGAATTTAAGTTAACATTAACAATAAGCAGTCACAATATCAACTCGTCAGCCTCTGTTGCTATATGTGCATCCTAGGCGAATCGCCTCAAAATAGCTGTAGCTCACAGTCCATAACAAATCAGTCAGAATATACAAGCTCAACCTAATTACATATATACTTGTTGCACAAATGTGATTGTCTGGACTCAGTAGCCTTGTCTGGTTCTTACAGAAAGTGATTAGTTGCTGAATTTCCACACATTAAAAGCACAATGATAACTAGTGACTATTAAATAAATTTAAATTTAATCACTTACTGTTATTATCTCGAACAAGATGGCTTCCATTAACCTCGAATAAGCTTCTAGAACCTCCAAAGTTACCAGAGATATAACAAGTTATAACATCTTTTTGCTGCAACGTGATTCCAATTATAACCAAATGTAAGTACAGTTTTTAATATAAATCTCGTATTATAGAACGCTTTTATGTCTGTGGCATTATGTAATGAGTCTTACTACACTAATGATGCTAAAACCTATTGCCAAATATCAATACAACTATTCATAACTACAGTTCTTACGCGAACATTGTAACAACTCTAAATGTAACTTTGAATCTCAACCTTACAACCAATTCCTAAACTTAAATGCTGATTGAAAACCATACATCCAGTGCTAAATCCTAGTAGTAATCAGGAATTCTAAATCCTATTGCTAATAATAGGGCATATTATTGATGGTATTGCTAATTGCATATTGAGAAACTTTGCGATAATTCCTGTATAAAGTATATGTCTATGTCTTGATCCTAACTTGAAATTAGATATCTAAAACTAAATCCTGTTTCTAAGTTGATCGCCTAATCTTTAGGCCATACACTGATCCCAGGTTTTTTATATTCAGAGACATAAGTACTATCGATGATAAATACAACTAACCGCTGTTCACGTATACACACCTGACTCATAATTCATATCAATCATTTCTTGGTAAACTATCAGTTGAACAGATGCAAGTTATCTTCTTTGTGTTGTCATCATTGTTAGATAATGATAATAAAAAGAAATATCTCTCAGTTCGATTCGTATTGTGAATGGAAATGTTGTAATATGTCAAAGTACTCGACGATCATCTGAAGTATAACAAGTAACTAAGTAAAACAATGATATCCATAGATTTTGTAAATCACTGTATCAAAAATCAACCATTTGATATCATTATGGAGAGCGCTTCATCGAAATACAGTTCAATTAAATAGAAAAATATTAATACAATACTGTCTACATCAGAGGGATTTAATTAAACAATACATCAACAAGTTCTTGATGAAAGTTACTGAATGATCATATGTTGAGGAAGAAATTCACAATCACTTAACATAGTTGTATTCAGAAAATGGAACTTAAGGATTGAATGAACGGAGAGAAAACTACAAAGCCTAGAAAACTAAACACAAGAAACTAGATTTCTATTCCATTTTTTATTCAACCATCTTGATGTAATTGATTTGTAAGTATTACCCGTAAGTTTCGAACTTTGTAATAAAACGTATAGAAATGAGATGGAGATTAGTATCAAGTCAACTTGATTGAATGCGTCATAGTTTGGTGTTGAGAGGATACCACTAATCACCATTAACATTTCACAGCTGTTTTATCATAGTATGGGACTCCTCAACAATGTGCACCGTATGAGCACCCTAGACTTTACCCGTCGTTGTGGTTTAACGTTGACAAACTCTTAAGCGATTAGACCCATAGGATGTTATTTAGTAGTAGAATTCCTACTTCCAACAACTTGTGATACAGCGCCATTTGACTGAATTGACAAACTTTAAGAGAAAGAAGTAGCAAGTAATTGTGACTGGAGAAGTTTAGAATTGTCGAAAGTGAAACAGTTGTCACTAACGACCACGGACAATCATCGTGATATACATCACAAATTAAATGAAACAAAATTCTATCACTGGATGCCGGCTTACGGGTGTAGAGGGTTAGACGTCAATCTGAAGCCCCAGGGGCGATATCTGAAGCTTGCATAACAAAAGAGTTCCATACTAGGAGAAGATAGCGGTTAAGTGCTCCATGATGCTTAGTGGTATTCTGCCAACATCAAACTGTGACGAATTCAATCAACAAAGTCTGTTAAAAATCTTTTTGCACAGAAAAGCTTTTGAGTACCATCTGACAGTGAGAACAGGAAGCTACTAGAAACACATCAGATAAATAGAACTTCAACCAAAACAAACACAGAATGGTAGATTAAACATAGGGAAAGTGACAATTTGATCATTACTAGGCTGGATGAAGAAACAAGCACAGCAACACCTAGACTACTTGGTCTACTTATAAGACACTCCATCTAGTTAAATTTGCTTCTATATGCAACGGCAAAACAGTTGGTTGGACTCCATAAACCACGTGGTAAAAAAATTATGGAACGCATAAAGATAAGTAGTTTTAACTTTGTAGATAGAATAGTGAATTCAAAAGTAAATGTTAAATTTATGATTTAACTAGAAATATTACAATATACCTCAGTAGTAACAAATGATTTTATTCGTGGTAAACTGAAAAGTAGAGCGATAGGAACCAAAGACCCCACTACTTGCTTGACTCTACTTGTGCCAAGATACGCAATAAGTATCAATTTCTAATTAACAAATAGTTTTAGGGATAATGCGATAGTTTTATAATAGTTTCAACTGTAGGTTTATTCATAGCAGACTATTTTTATCAAAGTAAGAGAATGGTCCTTCAACAAACGTCCTAAACAATCTAGAATTCTACCTTCGTCATAAAGAAGATACAATTGTAGTCGCAAAACACACAAAAAAATCAAAAGAGTCTGTACAACAGTCGGTTTTACAATGGAATTGCAAAACAACGTCAGTATCATATTCTGAGATATTTCACTAACAACAAGATTAGGCAAAATCGAAAACAGACTTCTTTAGACCTATTTACACAGGTCTTCATTTTTAATCGTCAGCAGTATAAAAGAAATTTTACTGCATGTTTGGTTTACCAAGTTTAACTTAACTATTCTGATGACTAATTTGAATAAAATCTTGATAATATTCCTAAGCTGTTAAACAGAAACAGATATCGATTCAGGTTCCTATTAATACATATACATGAAAGCAAATTCAAGAAGAAATTACCAACATCATTGAAGTAGGTTCTGTCTTTGAAGTCACAGTTGTGAATGGACACTGTTACTGAAACTTTGGAAGAATTCGAAATTATATCATACGATATTGACGTTGGATAATTGAGCTCTACAAGTTTATCTAACAATCCACAGTGAAATCATTAACCATAAATAAAGAGTTGTTTTGAAGATGATACTGTCAATTATGACAATCATGATAATGAATAACTAACTGCACGTCTAAAACGCATATTTTAAATGTTTAAGAGAATGATTTTTATAATTTGACAGTATTTTGCATCTTCCTGCTGATAATGATCTGAACTGAAACAGATTAATCTCTGTAGTTTGATGATGAACACAATGGAGTTTGTCACTAAGGAACTGATTTTGAATGTTTGTATGAACACCATCCTTAGAATGTAGGTACATCTATCTGATGAATCCCAAGTAAGACAAAATGTAAATCCTAGATTCCACTTGATAACCAAAATTCAGTTTTAAATGTTCTGGACGAGAAAATGCACGCGAATATGTTTCAATGTCACCATGCTAACCAATCAACAACCACACAGTTATGCGTAGTTATCTTACAAGTCCCAATCATTCACCTAAACTCAAAGTCAGTATTCACCAATCTTGGTCATCTCATGCATTACCTAAGTACCAGCACATTTATTTCATTGCCTGTATAACTAAGGTTAGTTAGTTCATTCGTTCAAGTGTAGGAGTATGTATAAGAAAGACCCTCCCTCTCAAGGTTTAGGCGTTAAGTAGCTTCAAGCTGTTGACAAATAATATAAAGCGAGAAACATTCGATAACTCTTTGTTTCTTCCATAGAACTTTTCAAGTATGTTAACTCATGCTTCCTGCTCACCTAATTCATTATATCTGGTTAATTTAAACTAGATTGTCATTAATGACTACACAGAATGGTATTTGTTAATGACGATTTACAGATAAGAATTTCTCACTAATCATTCTGTTGAAATGCTAAAACTTTTTAGATGATTAGTAACAACTGACAGAAAGCTCTAATAATTCATTTATTGTATGATGCTTTTCTGATTATTTACAGGTAGATGCCAAATCACTTCGACTTATAACTTGTATTTGTAGAAACTAATCATTAGAATGTGGCCAGTTCGTGATTATGTGTTGATAGGGATTGTTCTTTTAGTGTAAACATTAATAGACGTACAACCAAAGAAGCACACTCTTAATTCCTTAGTGAAATAGCATCCAGGGTCTTTCGATTTCGTCGCAAAATCTTAATTACCAACGCCACTATGCATCAAAACAATTACAGAGTTTTCGCCTTAATCACTTTACTATTACGTTCAGGGACCATTCACAGACAATCATGGTAATTGACTCACTCTAAACATATTTTGACTTGTTTCAATATTGTAATGGTATCAAAAATATATGCAATACTACTGAAAAGTCTCATATTAGGACGAAACAGCTGTAGAGTGTTATCTGACTATGAATGGTATTCAATCCAAATCAATCTGTGAGGAATGCAAACAACATATTATTTAATTGTCATCAACAAGTATTTATTCAATGGATAGACTATGTAAAATTCAAATTAAAAATCAGTTAGTTGCTTGACTTGATTATATAAGAGTCATATCAAAATTTAAGAAATAAATAAAACCCTTGAACTTAGTTTGATGGCAAGAACAATGAAAGAGGTTGTGCAACCGTTCTTAAAATGTCAAGATAAGATTTATTTGAAGTGGTAGATATGATCTCTGTTGTTTGTCAATGACGACATCTAAAAATAAAAGGTGAATTCAAACTAAATCAGGTATACCATTTAGATAGTTAAATTTGCATTGATTAGGTAGCCTTCATCAATAAAATGTGAAAAATGGAGAACTCTTTATCAATCTATTTTGCTGATTAATAAACGATAGATATTGGGAAAGGGAAGGGCTGGAATAAATATTCAAGAATCAGATTCGTCCTGTTATATACCCTGTATAACTAAGATTCGAATAGGCAGTTAAACTGAATGTAAGTTGAGTAAAGTGCTAAGTTACTAATCTGAAGGCAATTAATGTTCTTCAAAGTGCATGTTCCAACTGATGTGTCACAGTTTTGCTATGCATATCATTTATGACTTGTAATTTGAATGATCAAGAGTACTTCTACGAAGTTAATTATTCCACTTCAGGTTTTGTTTTCTACGTATACGCTAAGTCTTCAAAGAGACCGAAGGTGTTAGACTCAATAAACTAGTGAATTGTGAATGTCCTTAACTGAGTTGTGACTAGTTGATTAGAGTATCAATAGAAAGATGTTGCGTCGAAAGTTAATCTGTTTTGTATGTGACAGATTTTTCAGTATTTCATATGTCAAACCACTGAGTAATTGGTATCAATTTACTTGTATGTATACTGTATTTAGTTCACAGTCATTAATAATCAAGTTATTGTGTCTCATGTCACGTGTATCAATGTGCTTAGTTGCATACATTTGTCACTTTTGCATTGATCCTACGTCTTAATGATAAACAAACTTTGTATCCATTAATCTGAAAATCACAATATTTGTTTGCTTATTATCTGTATCAGTTTTTTAATTAGCGAAGAGTTTCATTAACATGTAAATGCACGGATTGGCAAGGAACTCTACACAAACGACCAGTAGTTTGTTCTATTGTTAGTCATTTTGATTAGATGTTGTTAATGCTTGTGTTTTTTACATTAACGTACATTCTGTTTCTTCTTACTATTGGCCTGATCTGACGAAGCCTCCAAGTCGATTATAATTAATGTGACTTCTCAATAAAATCGATGTATTTAAATACGCTTTAGCTTTGATTATTAATCAGCTTCAATGTGTGGCTCCTACAAATTCTGTAATCATTCCCGTGTTTCCGTGGAAAGTCTTCACTATCCGAATTCGCACATCTCAATTTAGTGAAGTATCCACGTCCAGCACAATACTGAATGCTTTGCAGTTAAACCATGTAGTACAATAAGCATAATATTTTTCATCGGTGTTGTGCATTTTTATCCTCTAATCAAATTATATGGCTAAGCTGATAGTATCATTCATGGAAAAATGTTGAATATTGTAAGTTGTGTTGACGTAGTTCTCCTTCAATGAATATTATCATAAGACTACAGAATGTTGCGTAACTATCTAGTATATTTCTATTTCGTATCTGTGCAGAAAGATAATTTAAGTAGTCTCTGATTTTTCTTAATAATGTTCATGTAATCTTATACGTATACCCACCCGTTATATTTCACTTCATTACTCAACTACTGAATTAGATTCTTGTGTTATTACGTAATCGTATAACACTTATGCTGTGTTCATGGGATTAGTTACAATGAATCTTAATTGATTTTTAAGAGTTTTATACTTTATTACTATGTAATAACTGCATCATAAAGAAAAAATGATTGTTCTTAGTTGCATTATTCTCTTAAGTGAAAAATACAACAACAACATGCAAACAGACAATCAGTAAACCATGTAATCACATTCATATTCATAAAGAATCAGAGATAAAACTTTTTGTTCTGTAATTAAATTAACTTAATTCAATTACATCGTTTGATTTCATAATTCATCGACTCATTACTATTACGTCATCAATTTCATTTTGCATTCTTACTTTGTAATTGATCAATGCCAACTCATCATTAACTCGAATCTATTTTCTACGTTAGTCAATCAATTAGAATCATCATATCTATCACTGTTGTTCCTTTTTAGTCATTCAACAATGTTTTCTTACTAATTATATTTTCACCTGTGTTAGTTCTTATGTAGTTCTATTGAAGTCAGTTATATTCTCTATTGATTATGATGATAATAATGATGATGGCGAAGATGATAGACTCATTTGTTTAATATCATGACATTGCATAGCACAATCGAAATGCTCAAGCTCCATTTTGTAATTCTCATTTTACAGTGTGTTTCAAGTAGGAGTCAAGAACTCACCTTATTGAATCCAATCACACTGATGTTCTACTCAAATAATTGTTTATTTTAGATTCATTACTGCAATTCATTAACACATGATGTTTGTTACAAATAAAGTGATTGTTAATTCGACTGACAATCTTGATTCTATTCATCTATTCTCGTAGCATATCTGAATGTTACTGTTAATACATGAGAAAATGTCAGTATTCTGATTGTCAACTAAGGTAAACGTGTTGATCAAGAAACTAATGAATTCATTGAAGTTATCTACTACGTCTTCTATATTTACTACTGTTTATTTAATAATTGAAACTTGCATACAATCAAGTGTAGATTTCGATAAAGATTTGATTGTGAATGTCTGATGCTCATGTTTACATACTACTCGATGTGTGTATTAATGGATAGTTTAAGGTGTATGAAAACAAAACGATACTCTCAACTACAGCATTCAATACACACACTTAGTCTATTATTAAACATCAGTTAACTGATTATTTCTCTACTTAATATAATCTTAACATGATTCGACTTACTCAACAGCAATATTCTCTTTCTTTGTCTTCTTTGTCGAAAAAATCATGAATTTAATGGATTACATTTGATACTTTTGTTCATCAAGATGCATTCATGTTGAAACAGTGAATTGTAGCATGTTACACGTTAACAAACTATTACATACCATGTTTTAACTGTATGTATAAATACCCCGATTTCATTGAACAGTGATTATCTCTATTTAGTTTTCTTAAATTATGTGAATGTTGATACGGTTACATACTACTGAAATGCACTATTAAGTAATGCATTCTCATTGTTCTCAATTTGAAACATGAATCAAAGTCAAACTATTGGTTATTACAAAATCATTTGACCTTGTGACTTCATACAGAATTATCAACCAATAAGAATTAAGTATTTAACAAGTAGTTACAATCGAAATTATACTGTCACCATTGGGAATATTGAATGAATATGATGTTGGTTGATGTCAATAGGATTAGAATGTAGAAGTGAACTACAATACATTCGATGCTTGAAATGTTTATTATTGATGTTGCTTATCTGCATTTCAATTCATATTTATTGTTTGAAATTCATTACCTAATCGATTTCAATTTAGTGCATTTGATTACATTGATTTCGACTCCTTGATGGAATTCTAAACTGTGTACTTTCATTGAATTTCATACTAAGTCGAAACAGTTGTTGACTGATATTCCACGTTTACATCAATCTCTGTGAAATACAAGCAATAAAATTGAGGACGATTATTTTCACTATACAGTCTTATTTCAATCGGTGAAATAGTCGATCTTCTTGATTTCCGAAAATTTTACAATTAAACCTTTTCATATATGATTTGTTGACATGATGCATCGTCCGTTATCTTACATTTTAGTAGATTTCGCATTTTCTAAGTTACCTGTGTTTTATTCAAAAGCGTCTGTTTTGATGTTAACTTTGAGTTCATCAGCAAATTTGCATGATTTCTGTAGGAATGACACCATTTTCTGTATATCTTCAGATTTTTTCAATGCTTCATTATAATCTATTTTATCTGACTCGATGACAACTGGATGGTTGAAAGTGAAGTGTGCTAAAGATTGAAGACGACATTTTATATATTTCAATATGATACGAATCTCATAATATTAAAACTCAATAACTTCAGAACTTGTGCAGTAATGTTGAATATTTTGTTCAAGCTGTGCACACTGAAGTATGATACAGAAATATGCAAATAATCGACTGTTTTAATGGAGAAATCAGTTTGTCCAGATCAATTGTACTCTATTCAGTGAACACAGAAAATGTAATATATAAAATAACTTTATTCAGAATACACTCATTTGTGGAGCTAATAAGCACCGACATTTTACATTGTGACTTTTGACTTCAATGAGATTCAGTAATTATTCTTCAGCTAACTTAATGATTGGAATAGAATGTGATCTAATCATGTTAAGTTGTTATTCATTTTTATAATGACAATGTAATTAGTTCAATTGTAATCTGCAATACTTGCATTTCACATCTCTATTGAATTCTAATGACACTATGGTATATTATCTAATTGTATCATGTGTAAATTAGTTCTTTGCACTTTTTTATTGAAGTTATCTGTGGAGCTTCTTCCAGCACTTATATTTATTACGTGGCTAATCACTGATGGGTTTCATTATAAATCAGTAAGCAGTGGATAGATGATTTATGTCATTAGTGCTAACCCTGAATCCTGTGGGAATCGACATTACAAACTTAAAGTATCTCTTTGAACTTTTAATAGTCAGTGCTCCTATGCATGCCAATGTCGAACAGTAAAATTGCTACTTGAAGCCAGACCAATGCAAACAACAAAATTAAATATCAATCTTTACATAACTATCTCAGTGCAGATAAGGCGTTCAACTAACTAATGATTATTGCAACATGCTTTTAATGTTCCAGTGAGAAGTCATAACAAGTGAACTTCAAACTCGTCGAGAGTGTGATGGTTATCACAACTAGTAAATGATTGATGTTGTTTTAATAATTATTGTTACAATGACATCCGTTTGACACTAGCCAGGTTTCAATACATGAGGTGTTCTTTGTGAAATTTTAGTCCAGTCCTTGGACGAAATAGATATTCAACACTAATCTACACACATTCGCGTATTAATAAAACTACAAATCTTTGATTAGCTAACTTTTATTACAACATTTATCTTACAGTCGGATTACTTACTTATTGATGAAACATGTAGATTCTGTGTAGTTATGAGGAAAACACTGATGAGATCTTCATACTTCTGCATACATAGATACTGCATCTGTATCTAGAATAACCAAATTGAATCAAATGAACGCTGATATGTCTACATTTACTGTGATGCTATGTCGTGTGATCACAATGAATAGAAACTTTAAAAAGTAAACCAACAGTATGCAGTTTCTAATAGATTGTAAACTCTAATCATGCTATCTATTTAACATGTCTAGTTCATAAATGACATGATCAATTGTCATCGGAGGTGGTGACAAGCAGTCATGTTTTATGAAAAGTTGATTTAAGGTAAGCATTTTGAAAGAGCACATCATTTTAATGCTATATACTTGTTTACCTCTAGAATTGTAAATCACCTTGCCTCATATGCTGTTCACTGATTCTTTTTAACTTCACGCGACGTTCCAACACCTACTACTTATAAACAATCTAATGAGTAATATCCATCACAATAATACTAAATTGTAATTCAACAGTTTTACCAATATTTAATTACCTGTAGCATAATGTGTACATTCTATCATTCATTGATCTACAACATGTACTTGTTAATAAAATAATCTACATCACATCTAATAAACAAGTTATTGAATATCTGATACAAAATAACATTCACTGTAGTATGCCTCATTAGGAAAAGAAACGTGTCGTGAAAGTGAAAAGGATAAGTAAACACTACATTAGCTAAGTTGCGAGGTGACAATGAACAAAGCCTATTTGTGAGAAAGCAATTATAAGGAATCATTTTGCTCGTTGACTGCAGTAAATGTAGTTGTCGCACTAGATTTTGTCGAAACTAAGTACCGGACGATGTTTTGAGTAAAATAACACCTAGTCATAACATGCTATCAATGTTGTCAAAGATATTTGAGATTGAAAATGTGTGCTAATTGGTATTCTTCAACCATCTGTACATACAGTCAGAAAGAGACTGAGTCACAATCGATATGCACCAAAATCACCTAGTTTTACTTCGTAATCAGTTTTTAACGTTTGAATGGCATAAATATACCAGCTCTAAATTTCTAAATAAAGTCAAATCACCCACTAATTAGTGACTAATTACTCTTATGCCCCAATCAATCAACCAGTCAAATACTTATGGCCTGAATAAGTCACTGGCGATGATCACAGTGTGTGAAACTGTGTCCTGCTATTTTCAATTACATTAAACATATCTGTCTTTATGTGATTACAAGTAGCTTTTATTGACAAATTAATTGCTAAACTTTTAACTACTTTCCTTATACTATCCAATATGCCATTGAATCATTCAACACTGAGAGATCTGGATAAGGTCTAGTCACTACTCAGTGACTACCTTAATAAATACAATGCAATTTAATTTGCTCCTACACTGACATATCTACTCACACATTCACATCCATCACAAATAAGTAACAAATGTCAACACGATAGTCACAATAGTAGAACATATTAGGCAATCCTATATTTTTTCAGAAAATATTACTAATAACCTACTAGTTAATCACATAATCAACTACGTCTATTCCATGTGCATTGTAGATACGTCAACAAGATAACAATTTAATAAAGTAACTCCTAGTTGATATCTGTCTAATATGTAAAGATATCAGTAGATACCCAGAATAAGTAACTATGCAAGCGCTTTTCCTCTAAAGCTGTAAAATTCTCTTCTCTTCTTTTGTCAGCATATTGATATTGACATTAAAATAATTCCTTGTGATCTCTGAATGTATGAAACTTTTAAGTAACTTTAAGTGTGTAGATCAGTTTTAATTTAGTTAGGTTACAAGTCTTGTGCAAGCCCCGTGAATCAGCATTATTTGTTGAATCGACTTTCTACTGAATGTGTCGACGCATTAAATTTCAAATAGATGATGAACAGGGAAACACTACTTATTGAGTATTTGATGAAATATTTGGTAGTCAGCTATTGAAGAACGGGTTTTAAATTTTTGATTGTTATTCGTGTGTTATAAAAAATTCTTTGTTTTCACTGTGCAATGATGTAGTGAGATATTCAGTAGTATGTGATAGCCAGAATTACATGTACATATTGGTACAGTAATTACTCATAGAAAAGCATGATATCCTAGATTGTGAGCGGTACACATTTTGTAGTATAACTGAAAAAGGAGCCATTTAGATTAGAGAACAACGAGAAAATATTGGCTGATAAACAGAACTTTTATAAAGTCGGTTTTATTTGGGGAGGTATGGTAATCAAGATAAAGAGTGAGTGCTCAATTTTACACGCAGTTCCTTGTTGAATATGTTCAGTTTTCTTGTCAGGTGACTATTCAAGGATGCGGAAAAGAAGAAAAGGTAAAGTAAGTGATCAGATGAATAAAGAGATAATTACTCCTCTGTCTCGCAGTTCTAAATATCATTTCTGAAGTTGTCAGTTTGATTTTGCGTTATTATTAACAAAAGCTAACAAATCCAGAGTTTCGCTACTTCTATTTCGTTGCATTCTGTTTCTTACTTCGTTGTAATCGCTTATTATTCATCTAAGCAACAATAGGCTTTTTCGTATGTTTGTGCATGGAAATTAGCAACTTGATAGTTAAGTGGTGAACAATCAACAATCAAAATGGAACACCTGAATTTTAGATGTTTCGAATGGCCATCCCCTTTGTTCTTCGTAATGCACTCGTTTCTACCTTTCGTGAATGATTAATAGTAAGCCATAATATCAGGGGTGTCTTTCAAATGATAACTGAATAAGATGATAACGTAGGAGACCAGAATCTAAAGATATTCAATCTTTTTAACAGATTTGAATCTCACAAATCAGATACGTCGACAACTAGTATCTACACAAAGAATGACTGTTCACCAAACCAGGTTGTATTTAAATCTGAAGACTAGATATATGACTGAGATTTTTAAATCGGCAGGTGTCCAGACGTCTACGACAAGTTCATGTTACAGCAAATAAAGAACTCTAATAAACATTATACGTCAAATCACATTGTCTACAGACACATTACTTTCTAGAATTCCTCTTCATGTAAACGACAGGACATAAAAAAATATTAATTCAAATGAAGAAAGTTCAATGAAGTCAGACAATAATTATATGTTGACAGTGCATCAATCGGGATGAGGGGTATTTCAGTTAGAGCGATATTTGGTATTACCTACATTAAACCATTTTTGAAGTGGTTTACACAACGCCAGCTACTGTTTAATAATAATAAGTAGTACAAGTGAAGAAACACAAAAAGAAATGAGTCAATGAAAATATTGGAGAATGTGACTAATCATGTGAAATCACAATGAATATGTTCATCGTCCACAAACATGTTCAAATAACTTACTAGATGCATGAAAGTGGACTGAATATCAATAATTAAATCTAGACTAATTGTGAAAATGATATTCAGTGAGTACATCATGACATTTGACATTGTCATAAGTAGGTGTTTAGTCAAAGATTCAAGCTCTGGGATACTATGGTCGGTACTTAGACAGGTTTAATCTCTGTGTAACCATCCTCCTCTGTAATCTGATAAGTTATGTCTCATCAATTTAACATTGTCAATGTGATTATAGATTATTCAAGTATAAGATGATAAAATTTATAAGTATAGACATTTTCAATTAAATACCACATTTATATTCATAGTCTACTTAAACGTACAAACTTCATCAACATTACTACTGTCCTTCAACATATTCAGGTTTAAACAGCTATTCAAAATATTCATTGCATAGAGTATTAACAAACAATGTAATATAAAAGCTCATATTAAACATTCGGCATGCATTCATTGTCCAAACAATAACGCATAGTTTCCTTATACTTGGGTGCTGAGACTGTCCAAGATATTTGAGTAAGTCATATTAGCAAATGATCTCATTAAATAAAAGATTTGTATGAAATTCTATAGTTTATCTTAGCTGAATCCAGATGCACACTACTGACATCATTCAGTGACAATTGCAAAAAACATTGAAACTCACTACTTGTTTGTCTACTGTACACAAAATTACCTGATAATAAACACTATTTCATTGTCATTAGAATTGGCAAAGAAACTAACTCAGTTAATTAGACAATAATCTTGTGATGAAAAAAATAATTCTGTGAATCTCTGACCTCATTAACTTTTCTTATCTCTAATCAACTACAGATTCTTTGGTATTAAATTTGTATGCACAAATATAACAATTAATCTTTTATAAAAATGCTGCTTAGATACAAAAAATGTTTAAGAAAACTTAAGCTTTTTATTCTTACTTTAACAAAAGAAAGTTGAATTCACCATTTCATATGCACACAAACACACACAAGCACCATTGGAATTTGCATCTTTCAGCAGGTGTACTCTGTAGATCACCTCATTATAAACATTAAAAAAAAACAAGAAAATAAAATTATTAAGAATTCTAGTTGTGCTGTGATTTTTATTTTACTTATTTATTGTAGAAACAACAATCAGTTAGTAGATAAGTAGTTGATCAACATTGGCATGGTTTATTGATTGTCAAAGTTCACTGTTAACTGCTGAACAATAAGTTGACTTGGACTATTTGTATAGAGGTTGTTACAGCAGTTTGAAATTCACCAGATTATCTTTTATTGAACAGTGGTGCTACATTGAAATCCTACATTACATATCAGCTCACTTCATTGTTGTTATTTCAATGAAATAGTGATCTACAAACTGAACTTTCTTAAGGATTCATAACTCTATGATGAGCGTGTTAATCTATAAACGGTAAACGATGTGAAGCCAGCCTTCTTCTGTTATCCTTGAATTAACAGCAACATGCATCAGATTTATGTTTCTTAGTTAACGGAAATACCGCTGTTGTCTACATTCAAATCTTAATATGAAGACATTAACGATACTGCTATTTATGCTGATCTTATCAGTAATAAAAAAACTAATTTTCATAAAAGTGCTATAGTTTATTCAATGCAACGAAGAATGAATAGTTTAAGCGTAATTAAGAGAAGACGATTAGTAGCAATATCACTAATTGTAACGGTAACCAAACGTCCAGACGCTGGGCGCTGCAGATACAACTAGACAGGCTTCCAAATAATAACCAATCGAGCCAAATAAAAAAAGATTTCCAAATAATGTTTTCATTGACGTGTCGAGCAATATTGTTCTTCAATATTGTAGGCACCCAGTCAAAAAACTATTGGTTAACAGCCCACAACAAAGGTGAGAGCCTATATTGGCGGAAGTGAAGGTTACCAAACCAAACACAATGTGAACACAACAAATAAGTCAAGTTTGGAAGAGCATGACAAGAATAATTCACAAAATTATATAATCCTTAAGTTTACCGCAACACTAATCATTTTGTTGTTTTCTTATTGCACTTTTAATACAACATGGAATATTCAGTTTACAGTTAACACTTCAACAAGTTGATTGCAATCACCACACAACCGTCTCAACAGATACATATAATTCAATGTAAAATGGTGTGAATACAAGTTGAATGTAAAGTAGACGACGAGTCACATATGTGTATATCTGTGAATTCGAAGTAAAATCTTCACGTAAAATATGAATATTAGCAATATGAATGAGCCTGTAAAGTTGGCTCAACACTATGAAATTTAAATCGGCCAATTTAACATTCTCATGGCATAGTATGAGTGTATGAGTGGATGATAATGTAAGATATCTTTCATATCTTATATACTTCTATCACGTCTTAATGAAGGCCAACATGTATCGACCTGCTTTATTAGTGCATGCTGTATTTAGACTAGCATCATTTGGTGTTGACTGTTCCACTCTGTTTATTCAATGGTTGATTTGAGTTATGTTAAGTGTTTCATTCATCAATGATCACATTTCATACTGTCCTACTGGGGGTTTGCGGTATGTTATATCCGAAATATAAACTGTGTCATACTAACATTTTTATATACATCAAATCTCTCAATTCAATCCAGTTTACTTCCATCCTTGTCAGTTAATATTTTGGGTAACGATAAATTCGTCAAGTTAATTGAAATTGTTGAAAAGAAATCACATTTTGAAATGTTTTACTAAGAGATAATAAATTTCATCTTTTTCATATTAACAATTTTCGGAAGTCAATTTATTCTAGATAATACCAAAATATAAAGCAATAGGGTTGCTGCCATCCTGATATTCTGTGTTTATCAGCCTGTTACAATTGCTAGGTACAATGTAAAGTCAATAAATGCAGTCTAGGATCTGCATAGATTGTTAATGACATCAATCTCGCCGGCATCCTCATATTAGACTGAGTGAATTGTAGCGTTTATGCATTTGCTTGTATGCAGTAATTATCATGTATCTGCTTTCCGTTATAAACCACCATATAGAAGATACAAAATGTCTATTAATTTGATGATTTGCATTAGACAGAATAACACTGGCAACATGTTGTCAGAAATTCAATTGTTTATCTTTATCCATATTCATAAAAATATCAAAGTTGTCACCACATACACTACTGACATTCTTTGAAACTACACTTAACAACACATAGTTCTCTGGTAAATACCTGTGAAAATGTCCTGAAGAGAATTACTTGAAAACAAATAATATGAAGAAATGAAAAATTGTAATAAAAAGTGACCGATCCCTTCCATGTCACACACAGTAACACAACAACGTTAAGATACCTAGTGTAGCAGAAGCCTCTATATCATTATGCCTCAACATACATCAGAAGCTGAGAAAAATCACTTAGATTCAATTTGATAGGAGTTTATAACCAAATTCTATCAATAACACCTACAAATACATACGTATAAATTCATATGATACTTGGTGACCTGATGGTGTCACTTAAGATATTTTCATATAGTGCAGGCACAGTGTACTTTCTAGTGGTTGTTTATTTCACCCAACATGAACAGTATGCTGTCTTTTTCTTCAGTAATTATCATTTCATTTATGTAGGTCATTTAAGGATATGAGTGCCTGATAAAAGTATATGGTTAGTACAATCTGGTTAATAGTAAAATTAATGAGCTCTGTATGTAACGGGTGATTATTTAGAGAATTTTGATTGAAGACTATGACAAAGTAATCGTAGGTCTTCTATAGTATGCACATGTTACATTGAATACATGAGCACTGTATCTTTAGATATGTCTACAGTCTATATTATACCATCGTTAGGAATATAGTTAGAGAACAATGAAGTGGAGCGTGGTTGTTTTAGCCCAGATTCATTGATCATCACTTTAAAATTAGTAGTCTAACGATTTTTGTTGAATTTCGAATGATGTAGTAGACCAGTTTACAAGAACTGACACTAACTTTACGCCATTTTAGTGATTCTATAGCTTGGTCTCCTCTAACTGTGGTAACAAGGATTTCCTGTTCCTTAAAAACTTAATAATTATTATACAGGTTTGTTTGCTAACATGTGAATGAAGTTAGTACATTATATGTTTAATTCTATTTCTAACTTTAAATTTGAATAATGATGGTAGTTGGGCAGGTAGGAATAATTTATTAGGCGTTCGGTGAGTAGTGAGTGCAGTGTTAATTTATTAGTATTAAATGTCTTTATAGTAGATTCATTCAACAGATGATTCCTGATATTAAGTGTTTTAGTTCATATCTCATCTTCTCGTATAGATTGAATGATCTCACGTGTGTACACTCAATATCAGTGTAATAATAAAGTCATTTGAATGCGTTGAATTCAAATGCCCGGTAAAATTCAGCAGTTCTTACTTTTCCTATTCATATAATAAATAGATGACTGGTAACCCATGCCTTCTGAAAGATGCACATTTCAGTGGTGCTTGTGTGTGTTTGTGTGCATATGAAATGGTGAATTCAACTTTCTTTTGTTAAAGTAAGAATAAAAAGCGAAATTTTTCTTTTACATTTTTTGTATCTAAGCAGTATTTTTATAAAAGATTAATTGTTATATTTGTGCATACAAATTTAATGCCAAAGAATCTGTAGTTGATTAGAGATAAGTAAAGTTAATGAGGTCAGAGAATGACAGCATTATTTTTTTCATCACAAGATTATTGTCTAATAAACTAAGTTAGTTTCTATGCCAATTCTAATGACAATGAAATAGTGTTTATTATCAGGTAATTTTGTGTAGAGTAGACAAACTAGTAGTGAGTTTCAATGTTTATTGCATTTGTCACAGAATGATGTCAGTAGGGAAAACTAGAAACGTTTGCAATGAGACAGGTAATCGCTGGATACAATATTTTGTTTTAATTGACTCAGTGTTATGCCGGACCACAAAGAAGTGTAACAAACTTACTTAACTGTGTTTTGAGAACACTATTTTGTTTATTCTAACTGTGTGTAATGTACACATTTTGTTTCCATTATTGTTACGTTTCTCTTACCATATTCTACCGTTTAGCATGTTTACGGTTGTTATATTGTCTCTTATTATGCACTTTAATTAATTAATTATTTACACGTCGTTTCTATTGACTGTGCTATTTCCTTTGCTCTGTATTCATGTTAATTTCGTATTTGGTTTGATGTGTGGTCTAATTTTATGTATATATAAAGGCATGATTGAAGTATAATAGGATTCTGTATGGTTGATCTATTGTCTCGTACTCTTCCTATTCTGGCTTGAGACTTAGGGGGCATAGAGCAGACGCACAATTACCGACTAGGCACTAGTGATTGACACTCGAAGAACCGACCACCAAATTTCTCCCATCATGACACGTAGCATCAGTGGAAACGACGAAGTGTAAATATTACAATCATAGTTCTTATCATAATAATGGTAATAATAATGTAATGACTAAATTGAGTAACAGTATTACTGTTTATTGATTAAGCTGAATAAGTCAAATTAGAAGAAGGAGAGAAAGATGAGTTAGAGGATTAATCATAGTTATACTAATCACACTGTATCATGAGTAGCATAAGAAGATTACAGTACAATTACAATAACTCCTAAAAGACAATGAATATGACAATCAACAATAAGTGTATGAGCCGCCTACAATTTGATCAATACAGATAGCATGGTTACTTAGTAAACCATAGATATGGGTCAGAGGCGAATATTTCAGTAATATGAAGATCAACTTCATACGTTGTGATTCCCGATTGGTTTTCTTTATGATAATTACAAGCTTCATGAAATTAAACAGAATTTCGTCGTTCGTAGTCGTCATAAATTGATGTCGGCTGGATTACAATGAAGACCAAGGATATACAAGTCTCCTAATGTTCAAACAATGTCTCTTAGCTATGCACTGATGAATGTAAATGATACAGCATCAAAAAAAAGGAACCAAAATGTGTCCATGACATAAAATTCGGTGAATTTCGTGCTTTGTACATATGAGAAACATCACAATAGTTGAATGCAAGTGTTAACCAATATATTCTCTATTTACATTATACTTTTTGAAAACTCAAAGATCTAAGGAGACTTCAAAATACACCGTCGATACTATTACATTCAATCGCAATAGAACATACCATAGTTTTTGATGGAGAAGGCAATCCATTCATAAAGGTTTTGACATCGATTAAGAGATAATGGCAGTTGGGGACCCACATATTTATACAAGTCTAAATCATTAAAATGAAACGAGACAGAGTAATATATGCCTATTTTATTACAAGATCACAGCCACAAGAGGTGTGTACAGAGTGGGAGGATTACAATGGAAGTCACTCATGTAATACGTTCAAACTGTGAATACAACAGGTCTATCGTTGTAACCGTTTACGTCTTACAATTGCTATATTTGATATTTGGTTGCATTTTTTCAATGAATGTTGAATCAATCAACTGAAAGAAACGTTGGAATATGAATTAATTCAGTATTCAATGAGATCATTTTTAAATATGACTTACTCAAATATCTTGGACAGGCTCGATTCCCTAGTTTATGGAAACTATGCGTTATTGTTTGGACAATGAATGCATAATGGAATGTTAAATATGAGCTTTCATATTTCATCGTTTATTGTTACTGTTTGTGTAACAATGAATAGTTCAAATAGCTGTTTAAACCTGAATATGTTGAAGCACAGTAGTAATGTTGATGAAGTTTGCACGTTTAAGTAGACTATGAATATAAATGCGGTATTTAATTGACAATGTGTATACTTGTAAATTTTACCATTTTATACTTGAATAAACTATGAACATATTGACAATGTCACATCGATTAGACATAATAAATCAGATTACAGATAAATATGGTTTCACAGTTACAGGACCTGTCTAAGTATTGACTATAGAATACACAAGCTTGAATCTGTGACTTAACACCTACTTATGACAATGTCAAATGTCATTTTGTACTCACTGAATATCATTTTCACAATTAGTCTTGATTTAATAATTGCTATTCAGTCCATTTTCATGCATCCAGTAAGTTATTTGAACATGTTGTGTAGAGTAGACGAACTGGTGGTGATGTTTAATGTTTATTGTATTCATCCTCAAATGATGTCAGTAGCGTGTCACTTATAACGTCCGCTTTGATACATGCAATCGCCGGATACAATGTCCTATATGAGTGGAGTATACTCATTACTGATAAATCTGATTATAGTGTGAAACAGCTCATCAGTGCTTCTTTGTCTTCATTGTAATCTAGGCCACATTAATTTGGGACGACTACACACGACAAAATTTTGTTTAATTTTATGAAGCTTGTTGTTTTCATGCAAAAATATTCGGGAATCACACCCTATAAAGTTGATCTTCTTATTAATGAAATATTACCCTCTAATTCGTATTTATGGTTTATTAAGTAACTATGCTATCTGTTTTGTTCAAATTGAAGACCTCTCAAAAATCGTCATACTTATTTTCTTTGTTTTCAGAGTTATTGTAATTGTACTGACAACTTGTTTTGCTAATCATGATACAGCATGATCAGTATAACTATCAGTAATCATCTAGCTCATTCTTCTTTTGTTCTTCTACTTCGACTCACTCTCATTCAGCCTAATGAAGAAACAACAATACTCTTATGCAATTAAGTCATAACATTATGATTACCTACATTAACATTAGAACCATTATTTCAAAATAATTGGACTTCATTGTTTCCACTATTGAGCAGAGACTTGTGCTTCTTATGTGCTTCCGCATATTCAATTTTTTCTTATTTTTCTTATTTTTATGAGATTTATATGCACAAATATAACAATTAAACTCATAAAAAACCGCCTAGATACAAAAAATGTTAAAAGAATTTTAGTTTTAATTTAATTTTAAAAAACAAGGTTCAGTACACTTTTGCATTACATACAGACACTAACACACACCATTGAAATGTGCATCTTTCAGAAGGTGTACTTTGTAGATCACCTCATTATAACCACAAAAACAAAAAAATAAGAAAATGAATTCATTAAAAATTCAAGTTGTGCTGTGATTTTTATTTTACTTATTTATTGTAGAAACAACAATCAGTTAGTAGATAAGTAGTTGATTAAGATTGGCATGGTTTATTGATTGTCAAAGTTCACTGTTAACTGATGAACAATAAGTTGACTTGGACTATTTGTATAGAGTTTGTTACAGCAGTTTGAAATTCACCAGATTATCTTTTATTGAACGGTGGTGCTACATTGAAATCCTACATTACATACCAGCTCACTTTATTGTTGTTATTTCAATGAGATAGTGTTTAACTGACTTAATCTTCTGGGGGTTTCATTTTTTTATGGCGTGTGTGTGACATTGAAGCGATCTTAACCTATTCTTGTTGAAATTGAACTATCAAATAAATTTACTAGTTTTGTGTTGTTTGTTACTCATTTTAATTTTGTCTTTATATCATTGTGAATGTAATCATTGTAATGATAATGTTAATCATATTAATAATAATAATAATAATGACAATTGAACGACTAACCATTAACATAGATTTATGTTTTTTATTTCATAATATAAACAAGACGGATTCGAATCAAAAGATGAAGAAGAATAATAAGGAGTTTTGTGATTGAAATGATAATCGTTTTATTACTTCATTATTAAGTCTCCAGTATAAAGTGGAGTGTTCAGTTTTACGGTGGTCATTTAAACAGGTTGCGTAGTCTGCATAACAATTCAATTAAATAACTTTGTATTAGATAATCAATCAATGCGAAGAACTACATTGATTATTTGATATAATCGTACCACGATATGTGACATTCGACGTCATCTTAATTACCAAGTCTCTGTTTATACAAGCATCTTACAAGCTCCCAAATTTGTTCAGCTTTTTTTTGGTGGTAGACGAACATTAACTGTTCGACACAAATTTGGAGATCAATGAAGATGAACCATCAGTCAAGATTCATTAGAAAGTAGTTATTTTTTGGACAATTTAGGTTAGGTTATTTAGACATACGACTAATTACATCATCTTTGTAATTACTAAGGATGAAAATTGTAAAAGAGTGTTGATCAAGCATAATCTTTCAGAGAACAATTGGCAAAACAACCGAATCATGAGTTAGATCAAGTCCTGCCATTAGATAAAACAGTAGAAATGCACTCATTGAATAATGCCTTACTGTTTGTTAATACTCACAAGTGTATTCAGTAATAGGTGTGTATGAATAAAATCAAAGGTAGTAGTATAATCGTTATGCGTTGTTCGGATTCATTCCAAAGTACCACTACGCTTCTCACTCTTTTATTATCATGTAACACAACTGCTGCATTTAAACAACTTCTATTACAATTATAGGCATAAATGATTAATGTCGACAGAACTCATTTTACTTTACTCTGTTATTAAACTTACTTATTGTGGCAGTAGTAAGTTTACCCTACTGTAACTTATATCCATAGAATCATCACTAAACTGAACATCGTAGATCTCATATTCAGTTTGACTGCCATTTCAATCTTATCGCTGATAGTCTGCAGCTTTTAACATTTGGTTAGTAATCTAACTCAGTTGTTTAAATGAATTCTTAATTCATTCAGAAATTCTTATCTCTTCTTACTACAATTATGTAATGTTGTTGTAGGCACATAAATATTCATGATGAAAGACACTCAATGAATTCAATTGGATGAAATAATCAACGTTTTCATTTAAATAGATTAATCAGTAATAAAACATTGGACTACTGAATATCTTGTTGGTATCATATGAAGTTACCATTCATCGACGGGTTTGTTGTAGGCGAATTTGTTTACATAATAGAATGTTTGTACTGATTGGTTGAAGTGTGTGAGTATTTTTGGTATAAAAGTCAGTGTTACAACACTCAAGTTTTCATCAAAAAGATTATTATTAACCAAACCATTGAAATGGTAATCAGTGTACTAGTGACCACTGCTAGTGCTTCTATTGCGGGGGCTTTAACATTTATATTTGCAGCCTATTTTATACTTAATGGTAACCAACGTAAGTTCAATGATTCGACTTCTAACGTATGTTAAACTAATTTTATATTTCCTACATATGTGAATACTTTCGCAATTGTACATAATTCATAGTTGATGACTTTATTACTGACTCATGCGCACATTGGTTATCATCATAAGTTACGAATGAAAGTAAAGTTGCTGACAAACAGGTTTTGATTGATCCATCTAACCACATGAATAGTTAAAAGTTTTGTAATCATCAGTCAATTGTAACAATCAAACTCAATCATTTAGAATACATAGTTGTATTTCTCTATGTATTAGGTGATCTCATAAAGTCAATTATGGTTAACTGTGTTTTTAATTAGACATGACCGGTGACTTCATATCTGTTTGTTATAATGAACCCCATTACATGTCATGCAAACAATTGAGGAGAAGAATATGAAGAGTGTTGTCATAGATACTGTTTCAATATTGATTGTTTTTACGAAAATGTTCAGAAATGTATGTGTGATACTTTAATTTATGAATCCCGTCGACAGATACTTACTATTTTCTGCATAGGATTTACGTTGAAATTAGGCCCTAACAATAACGTTTGAAACAATTAGGTGTTGAGAAGATAGTGAACTAACGATTTCGACATCACCAATCAGTCTGAGTTAGACAACCATTGATCACCAATGGAGTTTAACCGTGACAAGTGTGTGGCAGCTACCAACCGTCAACATCGATGAGGCCGCGCAAACATATTACTAGTTCGTTGAATTAGAAATATAAACCGTTGGGAAGCGATTCGGTGGTTTAATGGTAAAACGATCGCCTTGGAGCCGGAGGGTTCTGTCCTTCATATAGTCGCGGATGCTCACTGCTGAAGAGTCTTATAGTAGCAAGAAACAGCTGTCTAGTGTTTCCAGGTGATCAATAGCTATCTTATTCGGACTAATTCGTGATATCGTAATTAACAGAATAGCTGTTATTTTACTTAAATGGAGTCGAGTTGAGGTAGTTATTCGAAGATTGACATTTAAATTTGTTGTTACTATTTAACACAAATCTATGTTGATCATGTATTATTGACTAATAAAATCGAAACATTTTAGGAGTGAGTTATTACTAGTGGCATTTATTGATTATTGGTTTATATCAATAATTCTATCATTGTACACTGACCCAGCAAAGCTGATAATTCGACGTCGTCTGCATCGTGTAAACAATTGAAGTAACATTCCTTAGAGGGATTAGCAGTGTATACTCCTGACTAATCTAGAAGTAAAATAAAACAATCATCCAGTGTTCCTTTTTATTCAATGGTATTTAATTACAGTCAATCTACGACGAACACTAACAATCGAGTAACAGTTTACTCACAACGCATCTAGACAGGAATGTGTTCTTCATTCATTGGCTGTTGAAGATTTCTCTTATTATTCACAATTGTATGCATTCTTCTACAACGTTCTTGAAATCAGTGCTACACTTTATGTGAACTGTGTTTTGATAATCAGGACAAGTAGTTGCTTTTTTCATTTCAGTGAGTAGGCAATAGGTTGGGTGACTCAAGAAGGGCGACTGACATTCAAAACTGTTTATTCACTTCTATGTATATTGAACAAATTATTATTATTATTGTTTCTTTCACCGTATTCTTCCAATAGACACACTTACTGTTAATTTTCACTGACAAACTATGACTAATCAGTTGTGTACTTGTTTTCGGCTCCACCACCTTCACTACCACTAACCAATTTTCCACCATTATTGTCCTCGTTTGTATAAATGATGTTTGGCGAATTAGTGAGCTGTATGGTTAGCCTTTGTATGTATATAAGTGAATAAATAAAATATTAATTGACTCATATTCTTTATCTTCATTATTTTGTGTTTTCCTATTCACATTGAGAGTAACAGGATTAGGTTATACTTAAGAGCAACCATCAATCATTCATACTATTGACAGTCCTCACAGCAGTTCAAACTACATTTCATCTATAGTTAAGTTCATCGGTTATGCCTACTAGTCGAGCATCACATTGTATCAAACTCATTCTAGTTTCTGTATATCATTTGGTTTGTTAGAAGTAAATAAAACAATGTGGTTATCGCTACAGCTTGTTACAATAACAATGTAGCTTATCAATGTCGTGGTGTAGGTCAGGACAATGTGGAATCATTGTGAAATGTTTTAAGTTAGCAGTTAATTACATAGAGAATACCTAAATGCATTCAAGTTTATTATAAGGCATTAAACTTGAAACAGTCTACTATATGAGTTGTATTGACATGCAGTTTCTATAAACATTTCGCTGCTCTTGTGTTTAAGAATGTATTCTGTGTGTGCGTGGTTTTTGACAGCGCTGAATTTCAAGATTTTTTGTGTTGGTTTAGTTGATCAGTGCCTGCCTGTGAAGTAATTTATTTTTTGACTGTGTTTCGACTGTAAGTTGGATCTCTTCGAAAATGGTGTTTACAAAACTGTGGACATTTTCTAACTCATTCATTTTGATAATGACAAATGTGTTGTCTACATGATGAATTCACAATGGTTTTCTGTGTTCATCGTTAGTAATTAAGTTTCCAGTCACAACATCGTTGCTTTGTAACCGGTCCACATATTGGTCACCCGCATTCTTTTTTCCTTTATTGTGTTTGTACATCTCAATAGTGTATTGAATGCAAGTTATTAAACACAGCACGATGAATTCTAACAGACTTTGTCCTTGAAACAACTTCTGTTTTTTAGATGAGGATGGAAGTTCATCAAATAAACCGTCCAGTTAAACATCACGACACAACAAAAACCGTCCTTTTGAAATACAGATGTTTTCTTCTATCTCCAAATTTTGTAATTCACAATTTTGACCAAGTGAAATACATAAAGATAATAAGGAATTAGATAACCTGCTTTAGGTAGCACAAAACTGAATGACACTCATTTTCATCATCATCATGGCAACAGTTTGTATTCCAAACTAATCATGTTGCATTCATTATTTTTCGTTGTTTTATATTGAAAATTAGAAATATTCACTTGAATAATCAGTGTTTTGAATAACTTTGTGATCACTTTCCTAGATATACAGAATCATAAAAATTGTATTACAATGGCCAAAACAAGGGGTATACACAAAAGTAGTCTGAATAAATGGCATTGTTACCCGATGATAAATGGTTGATAATTGTGAACTCACTCATTAATTACTACTTAAATATGTTCAACATTGACCTGATAACGTAATTCATTCAGACAATGTGGAAATCGTTTATTTTGAATATTGTAATGAAATGCTTATGGATTCACATATGTAAATGCTTGATAACGTGTAGGATTTTTGTAATAACTTTCTAATAATAACAACAATTTGTTTTGTAGATGCAAATGACCCGGGTGGTACTCATTTAGGTGATATCAATGGTTCATCATCACCAGATCCTTGTGATGATTTTTATGAATATGCATGTGGTAATTGGAAAAGTCAAAATCCGTTATCAAATGAAATAGACAGCATTACTACATTTATTAAGGTACAGAAGAACGTAGATGAATACATCTGGAAGTTAGTATGTGAGTTGTAGTTAATCAACAGAAATATTTTAATAATCCTGATTAAATATCCTGAGTATTTAATTCTTGCTTATAATAGAGCCATCAGTTAATTTGTAGTATTCATGGATGTGCTTACACACAACTAATCAGTTTGAATAATTAAATCTCATATTTTAAGCAAACTTCACATTTTGTGAAACAAGATCATTCAGTAATGCTGCAGTCAACAATGACTTCATTATGTTGCATTATATTTAATTTGTAAATGTAGTTTATAACTGGTTTCCTGATAACATTCAGATTTCTAATTACTACTTGCTGATATCCTACTAATAATAAACACTAAATTACATACATCAATTTTATGCAGGCACTCCATCTGATACTTCAAATGCGTTATTCATATGCCAGTGTACCACAGTTGAATCAAAGCTAAACGAGGTGATCTGGCTAAGACGCAGTACATAGCATTCGTCAATTAAACAGAACCACAATCATGTTAATGCTTGTATTGTACACAACATGTGAACTACAACCATTTGATTGGACAGTTAAAATGAAGCTACATTTACTTTTTTTAAAAGATAATGTTACTTAGATGATCAGCATCATGATTATTCGATTTCGACTCATTGAATCTGATATTGACGTTGGATTTTTGATAAAAATAATAATAAATGCAAAGAGAGTGACGAGGTCATCACCTAGCAATTTATTCATTAACATCATCCCTTCAACAAATACTGTTATCACTGATGTCAGATACATCATACCACTGATGTAACTGACCTACACTAGTTTTAATTAGTAAATGAGAAAGTAAGTAGATAAGTGGTGAATCACAATCAAGTATATAAATAATTGTGACTTCTAAATTCAATTTTTACTTGTGAATGTGTGATTTTTAAGTCTGGACTACATTTGATAAAATCGTTATGACAACGGTATGCTCATGTTAGAGAGGAAATCTGTTGTTAATCGATGAGTGTGATTACTGTGTTGGAGTAGACGTAGAATCGCAAGTTATTACTAGCTGCAATTAACCGTATCTCATATATAGTCAGCAACAATAGTAATCAAGCTATCCACTTGTATGTATAAAGGCCACGAATTACATGTGTATAGTCTGCCTATAGTTGCCAGTTATCCTTATAACAATTACACGGAGATTATTTTTACAATGCCTAATGTGATTATAAAACTTACTTATTAATGTTTAACTGTCTCAAATTAATTAATCTCATTTTTCTTAACTTTATGACAACAACAAACACTAAGCTGATGATTCGTATTCCAGTAATGATCCACGTCTACAAGCAGCAAATAAGTTCTACAAATCTTGCACAGATTATCGTAGTTCTGATACCTTCATCTCAGCTTGTCGTCAATGGATATATATGTACTTCGGTCAGTGGGGACTAATGCCGACAACTCAGCAGATTGATGGAGCTTCAAATATTGAAAATATGGACCTGACAGATTTCTGTCTACCAGCAATAATGCAATTTGGATATTCACTACTATTTTCCCTAAACACTGATCCGTTAGCACGAGCTATCGATGTAAGTGCTGATTTCATAATTCATTAATGTAGCTCATTTTACAAGAATCATTGACATTGAATATGTCAAATGCCTATTAATAGACAATGTTGTTTCAGTCATTCATTTCACTGTCCTACATTTTTATGTAAACCGATTTCACAACAAATAAAAATGCACTTTCATATAGTTTATTCCACTAACAATGTTGAAGATTAACCATTCACTTCTTTGAATATAAAGGTAAAGTATAAATGTCCTAACTCTAATGACTTTAGCTAGTCTTGATAACACAAGCTTGTATTGTCTATTGACAAATTGTAACGCATCCACATTATCAACTTCATGTTGTATATTTGGAATATGAAGTGCTAGTGAACATTTAGAAGTGTTGTTTACTTTCATACGTTAGTTTTACTGGATATGTTTACTAGGACATGATAACGCTTAACTTTCTATTCATCTAATGTATTGGCTTTTTCAAGTACATGAAAATTAGTAAATACAGTTAAAGGTAACATAAGAAAAATATTTGTCATCTTCGGTAGTGTTTATCTAGCATCGTGTTGTATAAAATGTTAGCAGAATAACGGCCTGTGATGTTTGTTTGACAGTTGTGTTCGAAGTCATTGAATGATTTATCTGACAATACAATTGTTATCCATTTCTTGCACTGTAAAGCAGAAAAAATGTAAAGTGATTACTTAATTTTAACTAAATGATACACCATAACAATACATCCAAATAGAGATAGATATACAAAGTTGAATAAGTGCTGACATGAAAAGGTTTTTATGACTTACAACACAACGTATAACTTAGTACAATCTTCTGTTTAATACGTATAAGTCAATGTAGGAAGACGAAACTATAATCACAAAAATAATGACAACTGAGTACTAGATTAGCAATTAGTTATTTAAAAAAGCAGTAAACAATTACAAAATTAAGAAGAATACGAAAACAGTTTTTCAATTGACTTGAATACTCTTAGATTTATTTGTATAAACGTCTACAGACAAAATTACCATCAGAAGTGAAGCTGGAAAGATTAAATGGTTCTGACAAATTAGTAGTGCTCTTTAACATCTTACAGAAGCCGTAGTTATCCCTGATTTCATTTTTATTTTTATTATCATTACTATTACTACTACTACCGCTAATTTTATTAATACATTCATTTTTCTGTATTGTGTTGTGCTAATGTTTTTTTACACCAACTCAACCATTACTCACTTAGTATTATTATCCTTCTAATCATTTAATTAATCAATCATTTTGAATCATCCGATTCCTTGAAACTCAAGTTAACTTACTACGAAATCTTCTTTGGTTGTTTTAAACTCAACCTAATCAATTATCGAGTTCTTAATAATCACACTCTTGCCACATTTTCAACAACTCAATGTTTACCTTTAAATGTTCATTAGCAAAGTCACATTTCTTTGTTAATCAAATGGATATTGTATGTTGATTCAATTGGTTTGCTTGACATTATCATTACTCATTATAATGATGATGATGTTAGAAATTACAATTTTAATACAAGTGATGAGGAGTAACGAGTCAACATGGAATTCTACTTTTTCTGTATCAATGAGTTGTTTTGGTTTTGTTGAAATTCATATTTGTGAATCAGTGCATCTTATTTCGTAATAACAGAATATCCAAGTACACTGTTCGAAATGCTGTCATTTTGAATTAACTTTGGCATTAGTATGATGCAACACAAAATGTAACTGAACTATTTCTAGATCACAATGTATTAGTAAAACGCTTCTCACTGATATGAATCTTAAGATTGTAAACATTGTCTCCCAATTTATTCACGTCGAAATAATCTAACATCAAGTGATCTACAGTAAGTCGATTGTTGTCAATCACTCGATTGTATTATTTATTGAAATTGTTTTTTTTACAATATACCAGTTCATTATTTAACAGATTGCCGTTTATGATTACTGTTCGAATAGATTTCACAAGGTTCGTTGTCGGTTGATCTGACTACTGATGAAGCCCAGGTAAATTGTACAACTAATTTTCATGTTTACAATGACGATAGTAGTTCACGATTCATTTCCATTATGTCGCCTACATAGTTGAAATATAATCATTTACAATACAATAATGATAATAATAAGCACATGCTTAATTGGACTGAATCATATTCACTGAACGTCATCACCAGTATATGAATGTCAACTATAGTATAAAGTCGTATTGCGTCATTTTGAGTGATCGCCTAAACACAGATCGGTATAATTCAAGTTACATTGAGACTGACAAGCAAAATCCAAATGAACATGTTTAGTCCTATTTGCGACTCCTTGAGTTGATGTACCTGTACTGGGATTCGAACACAGTCCACTTCGTGACAAAAGCCACTAGGTTACTGTGATCAAACAGTTACACTTATCCAACTAGTATATGTGTGAAATGTCGCTATGTAGAAAGGATTCACTCAGGATGCATTTATTGTAACAGAGACTGACTAGTTTCAGTTCGTGACTAATCAGCAGGAATATTCAAGCTCATCCTAATTGCACATCTGTATACTTTGTATGTATTACTAAGAAATTCACTTTTTCCGTATCATGTTGATTATTGGAATAACAGTTATGTGTTGTAAAATGTTCACAAGACGATTACAAGTGAGGTTACATGTGGTAATCAAGGAATAATTTGGTGAGCATATGTCATTAAGAATATAAAATTAAAGATTACATGACTTATCTACTTTAAACGACACACAGTAGATAAGTACTTATGTTCTCTATGACTGATCAAATATGATAAATATAATGTCCTGGGTCCCTGTAACCGATTTTGAGATATGTCACCAAGTGTCTTTAATTATTGGTTGTAATTTCCATGAAGAGCACAATCAGCGTGTATTCTTGTCTTTCCATCTTTACATTGTATCATCTAGACAAACAGCGCATCAACTAACGTCAGAAACTCACTCAGGAAGTGTATATTCTTCTCACAAACATAGTGTGATGCCTACAATAACAAGGCTACGAGAATATGTTTTCGGGTCGTAAAGCACCGTTTCTCCATAATGACTAAGTGAAATGGAGTTAATGAACATGCTGCGTTTCTGAATGCATGTTTTGGAGACAATATTGATCAATGGTGATATATTTCATGGTTTTTACTAGTGAGAATCGCTAATCAATTTGACACAATGTTTGTACAGTAAAAGCTGTAACATGAAGTTTTGAGCACGGTTCAGGAAACATGAGATAAAATTTTGTGAACTCGAATATTCAGCATTAGTGGTGCACATGAGAATGGTTCAAAAACGATTGATAGCGAGAAGTAAAAATAGTAGAAAAATATGAAATAGAATGTTTTTGACTTTAAACAGGGTAATTTCTAGCGTTGTTTGTGATATACGATTGCTTATTACTTTCTGCTTGCCCACGCTGTGGAAGGGTTTTACTTTATGAGACACATAAAAATGAAAGAAAATTAGAGAAGGTCATGATGACTTAAGATTGTAACTGTATTGGCAGAACGACAAGTATTTGATGTCTACCACAATCGACCTTTTATAAAGTGGCTCTTCGTCAGTTAACTCTGTACTTGTTAAGGACTTACAGCAGAAGATGAAAAGTATCGGATTAACGTGAAATGTACAATGTTAATTTCCACCTGTTTTTACTTTATTCTTTCTTTTTGAGTAGACAGTATCTCTGCTATACTGGTTGCTTGAAGGGAAGAGAGCATTTAACTGTTGTCGTATAATTCTTTTAGTCAGCAGTACGACTTTGCCGTCTGACGTGCAGATATAACTCTATTTAGTACACAGTGAAACAGCTAAATATTCGTCATTTTGATGTAAAATAAGCAACGAGTACTGCTATACAGTTGTGTCGTACAATTAGCGATCTACACATATCAGATATTTTGTTATCTTGTTTGGTCACCGGAATGGTTCTATATGGCATTAAAGTATTGTAATTCATAGTGCAATTAAACAAATTATCAATTCAATCTTTGATCAATCATCCCAGATAACACAGATTACATTTATTATTTTATTACTTAGTGTAAGAGAAATAAAGAGGATTTCTACAGAACAGCTAATGTATTAAAAATATCGAAATCTCACAAGACGGTGATAGATGCTGCTTATCAAATGATGAAGAATTTGAGCAAAGTGAGTTTGATAACCGACAAAGTTGTATGCCTTTAAGGAAAACTAAAAGACACGCGTGATAATATTTTTAAAGCAAAGCAATACTTAATGTTCAGAATTGCCGCTACCCAGCAAAAGCTCAGCAGTAGTATTGATATTGTATTACATTAATCAATCAGTCAATAATGCTAATAACCCCATGTGGAACAAAGCCCGACAACCACAATTCCACAACTAACTCTCTACTGGCCTTTTTTTCCCAGCTGTTCTCGAATGCTCTTCATCCTCTTTATGTCTGTCTTCAACTTTCGACGGAATGTATTCTTAAGTCTTACTCTTTTACTTTGGCAATCAACATTTTAAACTAGTGCTTGTCTTGTGAAACAGTTTGATGATTTTTTCAATGTGTTCTATCAACCACCAGCATCTTTTCCTAATTTCTTACTAGGCTGAAATTCAGTTGATTTGTTCTCTGTCACAGAAGGTTGTTGCTGATGGTATCTGGCCATTGGATTTCAAGTATCTTACATAGACAGTTGTTTATAAATGCTTGTTTCTCTAAGATAATGCTTTTCGTTGTTCTCAATGCAAGTTTTAGCTCCATACAACAAAACTGTCTCCACATTTGTATTGAAAATTATGACTTTACTGTTAACTGACAGTTTGTTTGAGTTTTAGATGTTGTTCTAGTTGCAGAAATACTGCCCTCGCGTTTCCAATTCGTGCCTTTAAATCTGCATCAGACCCCATCTTGCTTATTAATAATGCTACCACCTTAGTTCGTAAATGTTTTTACATATTTCAGAATTTTTACATCAAGCGCAATTTGGTTAGTGTTCGACACTTGTATTTGCTTCTATTTGTGAAATATAAAAGCCAGATCGTTCGCAAAGTTCAGGTAATTTAGTTGCATCCATGTTGTCCACTGTAATCTGAGAGTCTCTTGAGATGTTGCAGTCTACACAATTCAGCCAACCACCATCAGGAAACGGAGGGGCGAAAGTAAGCAGCCTTGACTAACACCGGTCTTTACTTCGAATGAATCCGTAGGCTCACCTACATGTAAGATTTTAAAAGGTAGTTCATCGTGAGAATTCTGTATGTTGTTGACTGACCTTTTGTGTATGTCATGATGTCGTAAAAAACTTAATAATATTTTCCTATCCACGCTGTTGAATGCTATTTTGTAGTCAAGGAAGGTAATATAAAGTTGTGAATTCAATTCAACTGATTGTTCGACAATAAACCAGAGAATTGTGATTTGATCGATACATGATCGGTCTTTATGGAAAGTAGCCTGTTGATTTCAAAGTTTGGTGTTGACTGGATTATTTTTTTGGTTTAGTAACACTGTGTTAAAGACTATCCAGGTATTTAAAAAAGAGCAATGCCTCTGTAGTTTTCACAATTTCTAAGATCTTCTTTTTTTCGTATCTTGATGAGGTACCCCTCTTTACGGTCTGGTGGTAGTTGTTCTATATACCAAACTATCCTGAAGAGAGTGTGGAGTTTCTTTGCAGTTGCTTCTATATCTAAATTCAGTGCCCTGCCCCGCCGGCTTGTTATTTGGCACCACTAATTTGCCAATCTTGATTTATTGAATGACTTAATTGGTCAGTGTTAATAGGGAAATCTGTGGCCGCTGCTTCCATGACTAGTGAGTTCAGTGGGGCTAGTCTGTTCAGGAGCTCTTCAAAGTGTTCCACCCGCCCCTTTTGTTGTTGTCGCATTACAATGATTGGTTTGCTGGCCTAGTTCTTGATTAGCAGTTCTAGTTTACTGAATTTTCAAGCTTGTTTCTTTGTTGCATAGTATATGTGCCAAATTTTTTCTTGCCGCGTTCCAGGTCGTCATTGCTAGGTCCTCAACATATATCCGTTTATCCGACATGATGCTTTCCTTCAATTGCTTGTTACCTTCAGTGTATTAGACGTAAACCTTGGTTTTCTTTGTTCTTTTACAGATGTTATTAATTGCTATCTTCTTGCTCCTCGTTTCTTGAATCTTATCTAAAGAATCAACTTATATCTATTCTTAATGGTGGTGCATCATTCGGCTTACAACCTCTTGACATGTTGAAATTATTGTTTCCCGAATCGCTTTCTTGCTCTCCCCCATAGCAGTTCTACCTTTTTCCTAGTAATTCGAGAAATGCCTGGAACATATTGATGACAGTTATTGTTGAAAGTTATTTTGAATTTCTTGCATTTGAAAATATTCATGAGAAGTAGCGTGTTGAACTATTGTTGCTGCTCCAGTTGCTTAGTGTTTTTACAGTTATAGTTTCACTTTTGTCACTACCGGATGATGAGCGAAAGGTATATCCTCACCTCACCTTTTTTTACCTTTTTCATCATTCTTCTGAATTTCTTATTTATGTAGATATGGTCGATATAATTCTTAATATCTTGGTATGGTGAAACCCATGTAGCTTTGTGTATGTGTTCATAGAAGAATATGGTGTCACCTATAATTTTTTTATTGTAGACATTTAAATTTTCAAACCTATATCAGTTTTCGTTACTTTTTCCTAATCCATGTCATCCCATGATGTCTTCATATCCTATGTTGTTCATTCCAACATTCGTGTCTAGATCTTCCATCAGAATGGTCAGGTCGTTGGCTTAGCATTTCTCAATGATGGACAGCAGTTTTGCATAGAACTGGTCATTTTTGTCATCGTTGCTGTTATAAGTGGATATATAGGACTTAATCAAATTCATTATAATTTCATCCTTATTTGTCGTGGAGAAGGATTCGATGATTTAATGCCGATTGGGTTCTCATCTTATAAGAGCTTACCACGAGTCTTGGGACAGCATTAGTGTTACAACTTGTGTGTGAAGCGTTTTCCTCTTTGTGACAGTAGTATAAAAGTAATTTCTCCTATGATAATAGTTACTGTCTAGCTTGTGATCAAATGGTTTCACTTATTCCAAGTATCTTCAAGTTGTGTCATTTCATTTCTTCGGCTATTTACATGCTTCTTTCTGCCTTTCACATAGTGCTAACATTTAACGTACCTATATTAATTGTTGTTTCAGTTGTCAAAGGAGGCAACGGCTTCGTGACTTTCAGAAAACATGGCTTTTACCATAACTTTTTAAGATGAAGTCATTCTGACCCCCAGGAGAGAGTTAAAATGACTAAATGTTTTTTACTGGTTATCGTTCGTTTTTGCGATGTTGTTTTTTACGGAATGAGGTTACTAAGCCATGCTTAAGCCCCCTTCGTTATCCGGGCTCTGGACCGGCAGCAACCCTAGGAGCATTCGAAGAAGAGTTACTGTATTACATTAATCAGAAGTGATATCATCAGTCAATGGATAAAGGGATCAGTATATATGTTCATATATGTAGAAATACTAATGCACAAAATATAGATAAGCATAAAAATATGGCGATATAAAAACCGACCATAAGTCGGAAATAGTAGGGTCAGCTCAGTATATGAAAATACACCGTAACAATGTGACAGAAAGTGACACACAGACACTGGCACACACGGTATGGAGCAATCAAGTTATCTTATTACTAATATATCTTCACCATACTGCCACTGTTCAACATTTGTTTGATAACCTGAATCATTCAAGAATGAAACGCCATTATTGACGTATAGTGCGTTGTATTTATATGACACTACACAAATTGTGTTTACAATGTAAATTATTTAGTATCAAGTCACATGAAAAAGTTGTTAAGTTTATTCTCCAGTATCCAGTAAATACACTGTTAGTTTTCCTGAAATGGAATTTATTTTTCATAGTTCATTCACTTGTCCCAAACTGCCACAGTCTTAATAAAGTAGTTCTAAGAATAAAGGAATGCTTTCCACATTTAATACTGTAGAGATAGTTACTGTTGTGAATATAACAAAATAATAACCTCTTGTTTCTGTGGGTAACATTTCCATTTGTATAATGCTTAAATATGTAGTAAAATGTAACTTATTTTAAGGTTAATTCTCTTTCCTTTTTAGAAATTTAGTTTCTCGGTTATTTCAACAATATTTCACTATCTTATTAGCAATACATTCATGGTAATTTACTAAAATGATAGAAGGTAGATTGTTGATTACATGTGGAATACAGAATTCATTATTAGTTCTATTTACAATGTGTTATTGAATTCATGCAAATTTAAGGGTTGATATTGATACACAGGGCTAAATGTGTAATAATCGTTTGAACTAACGAGCTTAATATCACAGAAGAAAAGTGTATTTTTACTTTAATTATATTCATAACCCCCCCCCAAGGTGTTCATGTACCGATAGACACTGATTATTTACAATCGTTAACGACGTCAACATTCATCAGATATGTGACTGTCTGATGTGCGATTCATATTCATCATTGATTCAAATAATAAATAATCGCAACGATTATAAATGAGATAAATCATATAATTTTAGATGATAGTGTTCCCTTGTTTGCGATGAACACCAGAACAACCCTAAAATATTTTGTTATCTCACCTATACATCTGTCGAAATTGTATCACAATGGTATACTTTTGTCGAAAATAAGAGTAACACTTATTTGCATACAGCTGATATTAACATATTACCATTATGACATAATTTCGTTTGTTTATTTTTCAGAAGAACGACGATTCGAAAATATCACAATCCCAAGAATCGAAAAGAATTACAACATTAGAGGAACTAAGTTCAATATGTCCAAAAGTAAATTTTTTCACGAATTTGTTGAAACCAATTACTTATTAAATTAGACCAGTTCCAGTTAATTATCAATTTAATATCACGAATTGTCATAAGTTAGATGGTCAATGAAAATCAGGAGGCAGTAGATAGTTGTTTTGTGCTAGTAAGAAATTTTTCATCCGTGTCTATCGATGATTTCATCAAGAAGTCGAGTTCAACACATTAAGATTTCGAGGTAGCAATTGACTGTGAGACTATTAAGACCAACTGAAACAAATGAAAATATCGAAGTGTTGCTTTATTAATATTTCACAATTGTTGATGATTATTTTTGTTGACATTTGTAACTGAGAAGGTAGGGAATGATTATAGCTCACGAAATTTTAAAGTCAAAGCCTATTGAAGTTTATCAAGATGTTCCTTACAACACAGTTTCAATTCAATAATAAAATATACAAGCAAAAAAAAGAAGTGTCTATAGAGTCACCAATATTTGAACCTAGTACAATAAAGTTAAGGAAAAAATTTAAAACTTTAGTATTACCAATGATTGAACAGAAAATCTGGATCTATTATGTGGATGACATATTCACCATTTATTAAAAAACATCAGTTAAAAAATGCCTATGATTTAATCGAAAACATCTTTAAAGATATAAAATCTACATTGTAAACGTAGTTATTTTACTATCTATCGTTCTTGAATGCGCAAATCACCATAATTAGCACAAGAAACATTGTGACTAAAGTATAATAGAAACCAACTCATACTGATCAAATTCTTAATCACCACAAAGTTAGCAACAATCCAAGTAACCATAAAATCATCTGTGTAAAAATACTATTTTATAAGGGCGAAAACACACTGCAACACACCACACAAAGAAATAAAGAAAAAATGCGATCGAATCAAAAACGCTTGTAATTTTGTAATTTAGAAAATTCGTTTTCTACTGTGTTTGTAGTTTCTGTTATTTGTGATTTCACGATTGTTTGATTGTAATCTACTTCATTTTTATAGATTCGATGGGGTAATTTATTTAAGCAGATATTCGATGAGGCTGATTATGAAAAATGGGAAGGATTAGCAATCACTATTGAAGGAGAAGAACAATTAAAACTACGTTGTAAACAACATGCATTAGCATTGCAAACTGATAGAAAGTAAATTATGCATTGGTTGTTTACGTTGATTTTCTTTACTAATTTAAGTTGTATATTGTACAGTCTGCAAATATAAAATAACACTACAAAGATGTGTATACATGAACTAATGTAGATTTAATGAATCACATCTGGTTCAGCATCCACATTCATGATACTAAACATGCATCAATAGTCGATTAAAAATTCTATGGTGTGAGTTTCATTAAACAGTAGATGATGAAGTGTTGAACAGAATAAACCACAAGTACACTTAATCAACTCAAGTCATGTTCCCACTCTACCCTGCCTTAAAACCACCTAAATCATTCAACAGCATCTTCAGTGTTGTTAAAAGAGTGGAATTAAAGAGATAATGGAATGAACGTTTTATGCACTTGTGACGTTTGACAGTTCAAGACCGATCTTTGAGTGTTGAAACAACATCTGCAAAACTTGACTTTAACCTGATAATAAAACATCATTATTCACTTATTACTAATTAATTTTAATATCTTACGATATATACTTTAATTTTACACACCTCATAGTTAATTTGATAAACTTCTTCTTACTCATCATGTCTCATTTTCATCTAACTCAAGTAGATAAGCGTTGATCACTTCACCTTCCATTTTAGAAGTTAATCACAACTTATAACATATCTTCATTACTTAGACTATCAGGTAGTTGTTTTCTTGTGACTCTTGTGGTACTTAAAATCTCTTACTATCTTAATGATGCAATCGTGCGTCTTTTGTCAATACACAAACAGATATCATGTAAAAATATGGTGGTGTATAGAATTGTACAGCTACAGTATATGTTGAAATGACACTGAATTATCTTACTGTATTTATTTATTACCAAATATAATTCAATTCCCATATCTCTACAATCTACTTTTGAAAGAAATAAACTTGTGAATATCGTACTTCATACAGGAAAACTGTTAGTTTACATATCAAAGAAACGACTCTTACTGAATGTCGACTATAAAGTGATGCCATGCTAAGCAACGTGAATGTGACAGTCTGGAATGTCATGTCAAGAATTCCTCTTTAATCAACCTGAGCGTAGTGTTTTATAGTCAGCTCTGTTAACAGATAACTGAAATGAGAAACTATCACATTTAACGTGTTTACTATTAAGTAACACATTAACTTGATGATGTTTGGCATGGTACATTGGTTTTTAAAAGCCATACATCAAGTCATGCATGATACATTGTTGTTGTTTCTTCTTTTTATCAAGAAAACATGAAATATCAGTTTACAATCAACAGATTATATCTAAGCAGTAAGATAAATAAATTACTCATGCAACTGACAGATCTATCACATTCCCATTTGCAATGACAAACATGCCATCTAGATTGATTATAGCTGACATTATTGGTTGCCTTTTTTGATCAAACGTCAATAAATTCAGTGACTGTGTGCATCATCTATGCATCATCGTTGTCATCATTACATAGAATACTTTGCTATCATAGAGCAAGACGTTTCTTGACTCTTAGTGAATTGATTAAAAGACGAATTCCTCTATACAACATATCACCTTAATACCACTTGTCATATCAAATGATATTTTATTCATTATCTAATTGTACTAACTTATTCAAACTGTTGATAATGTTTGAAGATAAAATCATGGTATAATTTAAAACGCTTCTTTGACTTCAGAAACTTGTTAATGACGATTAAGTAAGACAAACAGTTGCCTATTAAGAAATACGTTGCTTATTTCAAACCTCATAGCCATTTCATGTCGTTTACTTTCTTCATATTTGATTGATAGAACGTTTCAAACAATGATGGTTATAAATTTCGTGAATGAACAACTAAATTATATGTCCTTATCTACAAATACGAAAATTGTTAATTCCTCCACTTCACGTTAGTGCAAATATAAATTGTATATTTTATTTATTTTGTTATGTGTAAATGATTACGATCAGTTGACATGTAAACTAACACTTAAACTATCAACGATGTTGTTTTAGAAATGATTTCATTCATTCCTACAATTGTTTCTTGATGTTTCCAGAATCCGAATGTCAGTGAATTGATGGCACAGTTCACAATCACCACTTTTTTTTACCCTAATGACCCATTCATTATTGAATCATTGTGTAAAGTTATTTGATAATACCTTAATTACTAATTTACACTATTAGAACCTGTCTACTGGATAAATATTCACGTCAATAAAGCCAAGATGGCCAGTGTCAATGTGTTTAGTAAATGGAATCATACTTAATAAATGACGAAGGGGTAAAATTTTATATTAATAGTACTAGAATACTGTTTTATTGGATGATTTAATAAAACAGGTACCAGAGAAATGAATAAGCACAAAAACCAACATAATGTAATACAGTTCATAAGGGTTACTAACTATAACCGCAGAAAAATACAAGTTATAGTCAAAGCAAAACATTCCGTTGTATGCTGCGTATGACCACCGGGAGTGGAGCTTGATATTCGAAGCAAAATATGCAAAAATAGGCTTCTAGAATGGTAAACATTATATAACGCCCAATGGCTAGCTTCATTATATGTTCTATGTTGGAGGCAGTATTCAAATCACAGCATATTGAAATTCGAAAAAGAGGAAAGTAAAAGGCACGCTTAAAACTTAATAAACACATCAGGTGCACATACGTTCAATAATGCAGGTTATTGATCAAAGTAAGGAAAAAGTGAAGACAAGAATGAGCCAAACACCATGTCATTAACAATACACGTAGTTGATTGGGTCAGGTTTTCAATAAGTCACAATCACATTGAATAGAATGGTGTTTTAGTTCTCATTCACTAGTAATTATCATTTATCATGTAAGCAGGGACTAGTATGGGAGTAAATAAAAAACACATGAATTTTTAACAATTGTAAAGTGTTTGGTAATTACACAGTGAGAAAATATGATATTTAAGTCAATTTCTGTAAGTAATAAATTCCATAGTTCCTAAGTGTACTCACCTAATTTTTCAACGTTTAACAATCATTTTATTCTGTTATAAACAGCTTTACAACCAGTTTTTGATGATGAGTGTATACGTCAAGTGAAGGAAGCTTTTCGATATACAATTGCAAGATACTATCTATCTTCACATGTGAATGAAACACATAAAAAGGAGGTGAGTATCTGTTATGTATGACTAGTGTACAGTATCTATTCAAGGAATGTTTCTGTGAGCATCGATTGGAATAAATAGAGTTCATGCAACTGTAGAACTTTCCATGTTAACAAGTAAACACATTATCACATCATGAATGTATGGCTTCGGTATTGTAACTCTGAACATTCAACCATGATGTTATCATTTGATTATGGTACATAGGACCAAATGTAAATCATTATTAACACTCAATTATTATAAAAATAGCATCTTATAAAGCCAATGTAAGGATAATTCTAAATTTAAATAAAAACAACATTAATTCATTGGAGTGTTTTAATAAGAATTTAACCACCTAGTTTCAAGATACGTGTTTCAACTGAGACGATTCCAAGTGACACAGTCATTTATGAAATTGGGAACTGTCAATAAAATCCTAGTAAGCTTATTAACATAAATAGCGTTTGTTCTCAACATCAAAGTCTGTCTCAAGTATAAGTGATCAAATGTAAACGATGTTCGAATTCATTAACAGTGGCAGTGCACCACAGTATCATTACTCTGGAATGTCGTAATTTAATAAGAAATCGAATACCACCATACTTTAATTAGTGTCTGAATAGAGTCGTCAAGGTTAAGCAGGACTCTCCTGCAAATTAAGTTTCGAGTTGTTTACAATCAGTATTATACAATCGATCATTTTACCTCGAAATAAAAACAACAAAGTATTAGCTTACTAATAAAAAAATACATCAATGAAACAATCACTGTGAACAAAAGGAGATTATAAGTATACTGTTTAATGATGTTTATATGAAGTGTGTATATTACCAACTGTAAACTTGTGAAACTACACATTGATAAGCAAGTTGCATTCCCACTATTCAATTAGTCATTCACTACTTCAGTATACAACCATTTCTAACTATTTGCTTATTCTACATTCAAATTACAGATAACCACCATGTTTGAAGAATTGAGAAAAACCGTTTTGAAGTTGATTCCAGAATATAACTGGTTAAGTGTTGATCAGAAAGAATTTGTATCTAACAAGGTATAATCGCATTTAACTGAATTGTCATCAGAGTATTTGTAGATTGAGAATGTCAAAATACACGCTTTATACACTGATCTCAGTGATTCAGAAGAGAAGGAGGATAATTCAGCGATATACAGAGTAAGTACATTAAATGTGTCTCAACAACAGACTAGTTAGTTTTGCTAAATCACATTCATCGATTGTATTCATATCAGTAAAATGTAGTTATGGTCGTTGAAATCAATTGTCTGTTTGCAATGCATTCACAATGTAGAACGCTGTTGTGGTTGTTGGGTTGATTACTGATACGCTGAAGTGATCGTGGTTGAATGACTGACTGAAGGCAAATATCAGTCACACATCCAGTCCGACACACTCCAATCCATTGAATACATATTAATATTGACATAATAACTAGTCATTTGATATGAGTCAATTTTCATCCCAAACATACAAAATAGTTCAAACAAATAAATCTTATTACGATTCACTGAAATCACTACTGAATATCAAATATCAATCTTATTAGTTATTCATTAACTAATCAAACTAACTCATGCAAATCTCCTCATACGTCGATTCCTACATCAGTTACTGACAACGCGGTCATTGTAAGATGATTTGCCGTGATGAACATCATGTGGTATTTTGCTTAAAATTCATCATTATTATCTCCATATTAATAAACATTAACATTAAATCTATCTATAAATAAGTTCAAACTGAATTCAGACGTGATGACAGAAGTAACAATGTCGAAATGTTTCAACCAATGAATTGAACGTTATTCTTCTGTATCTGATGCAAATCTTAACAAAATCGTCAAGGTTTGCTGTCTACTTAATTTTGTTAACAAATTAATTGTTTCTTAATGTTTTCTCTTTTTCCTTTTCATAATTAGTATCAAATAAACGAGCATAATTATTACGTGAATGCAATTATTATCGTTAAAGCAATAAATATGGATAGAATTAGAAGTCATTTATCTCCTTCTGATGTGTGAGTTTCAATCGAACTTAATTTTTGTCGTCATCGTATTCTGTTTTTTTACGAAGTGACGAACTTCTACTGGTTTTGAAATAAAAAAGAAAACTTTTATCTCACAGAACAATTGTGGTAATAATGTGATTGATGAGCTGGATTGTTTAACTGTGGAACTCTTATGTTCAATGATGCAGTCCTGCGTGTCCCCAAAATCTTTTTAATTAAATCATCCAGCTGAGCAACCAAAAGTCTAATTTCCTCTCACAAATCGTGACAGCATTTTCGATATGATTACTGTTTTTGCAGATAATACCTACATTTCCATATTAATCCAGATCAAATTTTAAATATTTCATAATAACACACAAACTAATCACACAACATAAAGAACAAATTACTCAATATTTAGCAATAAGTGCTATTTATTGACTACCCCAACCATCACAATCATTTCGGTGAGAATGGTTATTTTCAAAAGTAGAAGCGACTCCTTCAACATATCTGGGAGAATATGTACAATTTAAATGTGAAACACGTTAACAGGTTACTAGTCCTAATATGAAAGACGCCTACTTCATTTTAACCACATACAACTCATTTACAATGAACGTTGTGAAGAAACCGTTTTGCGTGTTTATTCATGACACTAGGGCAGCAAATTCTAAAAAAAAATTTAAACAGTCCAATTAGAAGTTACACCATAAATTCATTGTGAATAGGTTTATTGGACAACGAATAAGCCCAAAATAATCACTAGACCAAAGTGGTAAACAAATTGTGCACTAATTTATAAGTAATGATTGTGAATGGGTTAAAAGAGGACTGGAACGACACGTAATTACTCACGATTAACGATGAAAAATAAATTCAATTACCATATGGTGTATTATGGATTCATTTGATACATTATGAACTGTTTATAAAGAGCTGGAACTTTGTTTATATTCATCATTATTCATTTCATGGTAGTTAAGGAGATCACATATACCTTTATCCATCTGGTATTTATTGATAAGTGTTTTGAATTTGTCTATTGTAGTTGAGTGTAGAGTAGTAAGTTGGTTGGGGGAAATATAAGCAGTTTTATCATATTTGTAGTAAATAATAGTATAGATGCAGTTACGTTGTACATATTCAAGTTTTTAATAACTTGATAATTTATTATAAGACCTCCATGTTAATTCGTAGATAAACACCTTAACAAGTATATGTGTTTATGTGTATGTGTGTGTGTGATTAGTTTGCTTGACAGGTGTGTACAACTGAAATACACCTTGGCGTTTGACATCGGTTGATGACGTCGACTCCATCTTCTCATTAGACTATCGAAAAATAATTAACACATCAAGGTTACAATGAATAACGTATATATTCTTGAAACAGAGTACCTAGACGATTATCTACAAATTCGTAGGAATAAACAACCACAACAGCAACGACAACAATAATTCATAATTGCTAAATGACATTAATGGAGGTGATAATTGAAGTTGAAACAGTAAATATCTCAACCTTCAGATTGTTACCAATCCTATTGTAGTCCAGTTACAGAAGTCATGACGAATTTAATCATCATTAAAACGTTTCTATGATATAAGATTCCAACAGTAGTAACGAAACCGTTTAATCTTTGTTTGTAAAACAGATCTCTCTCACCACCACCAGCATTTAACGTTGGTATTTTTTACCGAACTTCGAAAAATCGTGTATATGTGAATCCTGGGCTTATTCAACCTCCGTTCTATATAGATGGAGATGATATGTTGTCAAATTGTGGAAGGATAGGCTTTTTGATAGGTCATGAACTTTTTCATGCCATAGATATTACAGGTTAGTAATGCCAATGTATTATATCTTAAATGAATAGTCGTCACATTTTACCTCTACTGATTACTGTAAATTAAAATAACAGATGCTGTTTAGTGGGTACTTTGTTCCACATTCTGAACGATCCATTATTCAGATATTCCGTCTTAGATTGATTTATTGTAAGATTTAGTTGTACACACTAGTCTATTACTGACAAGTTAATGATGTTTTATTTATGTGGTCGTTTGTAGTGCTGATCGACATCGCAATGCTCGTCACGTGAATTACTGGCCACAATATAACTTGGTCAACATGATTAAATCAGCCATTAAAAGCCCTAGACAAATATGGCATACATCAATACTACACAATGTTTGATAAGTAGGGGGGATCACCACATTACCTGTAATGTTCATTGTACTTGAAGACTAAAATTTCTTTTCTATATAGTTATGATTTTTTAAGGATATATGCTTACTTCTCTTGTTTTCAAAGGTACACGGTGGGATAAGAGTGGAAACTTTCAAAAGTCAAATTTTTCCCGGACTTTATCAAAAAAAATCTACAATAAGTCTAAGTGTTTTCAAGAGCAATATGGTAAAGATGAGACCACAAAACACAAAGTAAGTTCACTTACACAATTTGTGAAATCATATCACACGTTTGTGTGATTGTATAGTATTCGGTACAAAACACTGTTTATATTATTTTACAAGGATTACTTGCCCCAAGTGAATTGTCCTGTAACTGATGATTTAGAGAGATGATTCTAAGCACTATACCACACAATTCCATTTGCTCCAGCTTTCAACATCCGTCGCTTGTAACGTTGAAAAAAAAAGTCACATCAACTGACGAATACTTGACGATGTAGATTGTACAATATATTGATGCTTAAAAGCAAGTTGATCGGTGAAGATAGTTTAGCGGTCAGCAAGATACATGAGGGGTTTGAATACTAAGTGTAATAGAGATTGTGAAATGCTAAATAGATTTATACTGAGATACAACAGTCGTCTACTTCTCTCCGTTTCTAATTGCTGCTCAGCTAACTTCAATCTGTGATGAATACAAACACTAAAAACTGGGAGTGATGTTAAATTCACTAATAATTATATATTCACTGTGCGAATAATGTTATGCTCAATAAAATGGTAATTCTACATTAAAATATCACGCATCTACTTAAACAACTCCACTAACTTAGCACTACATCATTTTCATATGAACTCTAATAACAAACTTTTAAGTTAGTTTTAGTTGGATTAATCACAGATTGATGCTAACAGAATACTACTATTACCATGGAGCAGTGATTAGCTGTTTCGTTCAAGTACGCGACTCCTCAGCACTGTGCATCCTCAACTCTATTAGCTTGTACCTACAACTGAAGAAATGGGCTGGCCAGCATTCAGTAGTAGAATTTTTGCTGCAATCAATTTGTTATATATTAAACGACGATCCTTCATCATTGTTCAATCTCCATAAACAATCCCAATTCAATTATGAGTTGTTGTTCATTTCAATGTGAAACAATTCTCCTAATTATGAAAATAGAAGGCGATTTCACAGAGAATAATCAATCAGTTGAAGTCTACACATTCAATCATAAAACAAACGTATTGAATGCCAGCATCACGAACAATCGATGACTTTATTATCAAACTCTCCAAAATGGAAATTAATAAATCAATGGATCAGTCGATGAGTTGTCAAGTGAAATTCTCTTCTTATTAGCTGGTCTCCTTTGAAATAAACAATTTATGAATCGAATCAGTCACGTGAATTGTGGCGAGAAATGGTCGGTTATTTGTAGAAAATAAAAAAATTGTGCTATCAGCATGACAGACGATGCTGAAAACATGATTATTGTTAGATTGTAGCTGAAAATGTGTGAATGAGAATAGACAAACTGTGACTGGAGAAGGGTTTTGGCATATTAAGTTGACAACAAATAATTGTCATAATAACGATGATTGTTACTATGATGATTATAATAATAAAAAATGCTGATAGTATTAGGATCAGAATTAAGATTGTAAAAATGAATAACCAGAACAGTACAAATAATGAAATTAGATGCAGTGAACTCTAAACTAATCCCATCGTTATCAATGAGCTCTAACAAATCACTTACGTAAGCACAATTCACCTCTCAAATTATGTTTGTTCAGAGCTTCTGGAATGTAAAGTGGATTCAAACGTTGACCACTTGGTATATTTGAAATTGGTCATCATTCAATTTGACTCTTTTCCATATTCACAGAAACTGTTGAAGAAATCGCTTATATGATAAACAGAATAAATTTATTTTACATTCGATGGCGAACATTCCCCTCACTATCCATGCTGTCCTAATAAACAGTCATCTATAATGCTCGCGGTTGATGTCTGCATGTTCTACGTTGAAAACATAACGACTGAACTCCTCATGAAAATCTTTCTTATTTTGGAGATATGTTGATATTATCCTAATAACATGTGACAAACATCGTAATGTGATTGGTGTAACAGACAAACTTAACAACAGAACACAAATAACATCATGTGAATGCGCTAAAACATAGAGAAAATTAATCTAAGACATTCATTTTAGTCGAACAGTTGACAGCTTTATATGATGAACAATCAAGAGAAATCAAACATGGATTGGACATTATTTAGAATTTTGTAGTTTCTGTCCGTCCAAGTGCTCGTGATGTTAAATGATATGCGTCTTTAATAAGAATCTGACGAATCCGTTCAGAAGACATAATTGCAAGAGATATTTAATGAATACTTAGTATACTGATAACGACCAAATATTTAATAAGGTATGTTAATCAATGAGAAAGACAAATAGTGTGGAAAGTCATGATATATTTGGTCACTGTGATAAACGTCATTCTAACTTAACAATATAGAGAGGGATGTATCCATAATTCATTCTGATTATAACTTGGTTCTCTAAATAGCTGTTACGAAATAACTTAATAGGAACACATCAGTAGTAATAGTGATGATGTATTGTGCAAACTAAAAAGTGTAATCACTACAAAATACGCAACAATTCTAAGATCAACTTTGTCATGTGATTGAACAATGGTAGATTATGAAGCAGATTTGTTGTTTTAAACAAACATAATACAGTTCTCATGTTACTATCACATTCAATATTAATTGATTTTATCACTTACATGATTTAGATTAGAAGACCCGATTTTCTGGACGAAATTATTGCTGACAATGGTGCATTAGACGTGTCATTTAAGGTAAGCACATTTTATCAAGATAATTGTAATGTTGACTACTACACTGAAGCAATAAATTCAGAATTCACGTACAGTGTGATTGTTATGACTACTCAAAACTTCGAATGAATACAACAGACAATGCGATGTAATCCTATCGATAATGTTCAGTTAGTAATATAAGCTGATGAATTTCTATTTATTCAACAAGAGCGGCACATCGTATAAATCAATGGCAACTGAAATGATAACAAATATTGAGAGCATAAAATGATGTAGAATATAAAAAATGTATATATTGTATTTATTGCATCGTATGATTGTCAAGTGTGAACTGTCTTGTACTACTGAATGAAATTACTAGTGGGTTGTTTGAGTCAGGTCTGCATTGTTCCATAGATGTAAGCACATCACAACTAGATCGGTAGTATTTGATTAGCACTATTGAGGAGTTGACAAACATCAGATTTGTTGCAACACTGTGATCCACCACGAAATCAATCTACAATGATTAGAATCTACATACACCTGCTTCACAAGATCCAATTTTCAATTGCACCACTTACTACTTGTTAACAACCATCCGTTTATTCTAGTTGACGACAACCTACAGTCTTTTAATGCAAGAAATATTGCTGTCTGAAATCATCTGATTTCACTGATTGATTTACGACTATACAAAGTGGAGAGTTAACATGATTTTGGATAGATCTCTACGAAAAAAGTGAAGTTAGAAGCGGACTTACATAATAAAATTCTTCAAAGCTTAAACGATCATTTTGCAATCACATGATGAGAATGTCGTGTCATTGCAAATAATGTTACACAACTTCTAACAACATTTATATAAACCTATGAGATATTTTACACATGAATAATACGACTACTTGTTGCAAATTAATTCTTTATGATTCATAGTATTCTATAAAACACTTTGCTTTACAAACTTTTTTCAGACATACAGAGAATTGTTAAGAAAACTTGCTGGTCATGTCAGTCAAGATCCTGATGCTACTCATAAACATGATCAATCATTTTTTCGCAATTTTGCACAAGTTAGTTATATGCTTAAAGTAACTTCAATCATTTTGGATGGTTGATAATTTCTCTTTTGTGATTGGTGGAAGTTTTTGTTGTTTAGCACTCACTAGCAGCGCATATCTAGAATTTTTAAAGAAAATAGTAAGAAGCTAATACTTAGGTTGTTCTGGTTGTCTCTGTTTTGTTGTGGTTTATGAAGATCCCCGAGCTAAACTATGTGGTTGTACACGGATTAGGTTTATCAGTGTGAAATCCATTAGGTTTATTTATTTAAAAGTCAGAATTGTTGTCTACGTTAAGTCATTGATGAGATATGAAAAACAACTTGATGAGTATCATTATTTACGTTATTTCAATGTGTTATGTTAATCAAGTAGTAGTGTAGTGTACATGTATTGATATATTTAAGTTATTCTTTGCTTAATATTTGTAACAGGGTTTTCATCCAATCACTCAATTTCGATATGACTAGTTTTACAATAGGAGTTTCATCAGTGAAGCCAGAATGTTTTCTTTATTCATGGCAAAATAATAGATTGGTTATAAATTGTCACATTTAGTTCAACTGCATTAACAGTTTCATTACAACTTTCTCCTCCACTAGTGATGTTATTTTAGCCTGCAGTATCAAGAATATTTACATGTTTGGTTATAAGCTAAGTGTCGACATATTTTATTTGATTCATGTTACCAGTGATGAATGTAGCTGTGATGTGATTGCTGCTGTGTATGTTAAGAATGTGGATTAGTTTGGAATAACATAATTGAGTATATTATGTTAGGAATACTATTTAAAATTTCATATCTCATCGATGTGGAGGAAATTCGATTGCTCTATTATCTTATCAGTAAATGTTTTAAGAATTTTCATGTAATAAACATGAAAATTTTGCAGTATCTATGTTTTACAATATGGTTGGATGGTAAAGTAAATCAAATCAATTGAGTGGTAGTTTTGACGCATTCATCAAACGCAAGTTACACATATAATTGTATGTCATACACTTGAATATAATTCTTTTCCACTGAGCAACTATATTAGTAACGAAATAAATCTCAAATTTTCTCTTTTGTTTCGGCATTTAAGGTTTTATGTGGGGAATATAGTGGAAAGGCTTTGGAGAAACATATAAAAGATTCTTATCATGTAGTAAACAAGAACAGGTTAGAATTCCATACAACTCAATTTATCTTCATTATGCATAAACACGTTGTTCACTTTTTTTAAAAAAAATGACTGTTCAAGTGTTTGTTAAGTACATCTTACTGTGCAAAATCAGTCCCACGGATAATGCAGTTAATGAGTGGATTGTTGTTAGTATTTGACCTTCATCAACACATTCTATCTACTCTGCTGTATAATTTTGTGTTCATTTATCAGTCATTGAGCAGTTATTTCTCCTTATGCTCTACCCACCCTTTAAAATGTAACATAAGCCAAGATTCTACAACCGACACTGTTCTCAAATCTTTATTCTGGTCCTCCTTAAGTGCTAATCATGATTTCCACACATGCCTTTAATTCCAGATGCAGTTTCATTTAGTCTTTCTATTTTATTTTGTCCATAACCATTTACTGTTGCTACTTGTCTTGTGATCCTATTTCTAGGAGATGTGAATCGTTGTTACCTGTTTTTACCAAATTATCATCTAGTTCTCTTTCATTATTATGTAACTGCAAACTATCTATCGATCACCGTATATCATATTCACTCATACAATCCATGACTCACAGGATAGAAGCATATATTAACAGTCAGTATAGATGAATATATTAGAATAATAATTGTAATGAACGTGAATTCGACAAGCATGAAAGTAAAAGAAGCAGGGAGAGAGAAATTCTATCGATTTCTATGTTCAATCAAGTTACAATATGCAAATCGTGAAGTGATTGATGTGGAGCCAATAAAACTTGTTAATATAATGAAGAAGTATGTATCAGCGACTGCCGCAAATTTAATGATTTTCACAATATGTGTTCAATCCACTCATAGCGTTTTGATCCCATTTCTTTCTTAGCTGAAATTAAGTTGATTTATTTTTTACCACAGTAGGTTGTTGATGATGGTGTGTAGTAAACGTATTTGGAGTATCTTTAGCTGAAAACTGTTTATAAATATTTGTATCTGCTGAATATCAATTATCGGAGTTTCAATACAAGTTTATACTCCACACGATGGAACTGATTGTCTTGATGCATAAATTAAAAATTTTGACTTTGCTGTTGACTTACAGTGATTTTGAATTTCAGATGTGCCGAAATTATAAATATGCTGTCCACGCCTTGTTAATCCATCTATAGTCACTGCTTTTATGACAGATCATTACAGTTTTTCAATGTGTTTTACACACTTGCGTCACTTTTCTTCAGTCACAGTGTGTGGTTTACCATACTTCTTTTCAAACGATCGTTCTGATTCACTGTATTTTCTAACCTTTTTCACTGTTACATCATATAGGTTTCATGCTTCGTTTTGTTGCAGTCTATGTTAAGTCCTTCACAAGGTGATACTCATCAGATCTAATGTTCCACATTACTTAATTGTTTGCTTCAGTGCATCTGGTCTCTATCTTGGTATTCTCTTTCCCTGTTCAATTCGTATTAATGTTCTGTTTCATTGTCTTGTCGTCCGTTTGGGTTAAGTTGTTTCCTATGGATTCGGGATGATAATTCCATACCTAACCTTTACCCTATTTCAGAACTTGAAACATACAGCAGTTGTACAAGAGACCCAGATGGAGCTTGTATTCTCAACGCCATTTATAATTTCATCATTTTCATTAAATGTTTGATTATTCACATTCCCTTGTATCAGAACAACAGGCTTTTCAATTTTCACCTCCAACTCAAATGTGACACACTTCTTATTGATTTGAATTATGAATGTTATTTTCCTATTTGATTAAATAATTTTGCTTTCTTCACCTTCTTAGAGTAAACACTGCGTTATCGAACAGTAGGGACTTCGCACGGGCGTTTAAATGTCGTACTGGTTCACCAATGAATCCACGTATCAAATGTAAAGTCTACTAGACGCAAATTATGTCTCGCGGGTTTCGTGTTTTAATGATAATTTATAAAAACCCTTACATTTGTGTGATACTTATTTTGTACTTTGATACTTAACACATTCATGATTTCATGTTAATTTATGGCTTTCACCTTAACTGTCTATTATTGTCTATTAATAAACGTCATTTGTAATTGAGTGTTGTGAATAATGCTTAATCCTGTATTTATTTAATTTGATGTTGATAATTGCTTTTAGTTAAACGATGATTGGAAACAAGGAAGCACTAAGCGCCTGTTTCATTTAAGTAGAGATTCGTTTCCGAGTGCATGTTTTAGACCTCAATTAGCAATCAACCTCACAGTCTTCAGGCTTTGAAGCGAATGAATAACCGTTAAATCACTGAGCAGCCGGGGATACAAACGTTGGTATATCAACCTCAATCAGTTGATTTCCATATACATATTAGTAGTCTGTTTGTTCTATTCCTCACCCATATTATATTCACGTCACCGTCACTTCAGAATCATCTTAGTCAGTTTGTGTCTGGTTTGTTCATCTTTACTTTTGCCATTTTACCTGGTTTGCTTCTTTGTTCTGGGCTGTCGACTATCTGTTTTCAGACTGAGTGCCTACAATATTGAAGGTTTGTAATAATAAGTTTATAATTTATTGCATAGAACAATATTGCTTGACAGGTCAATAAATACAATATTCGGAATTCGCTTCTTTTGATCTGGCTCAATTGGTTCTTATTTGGAAGCCTGACTTGTTGTATCTTCAGTGCTTGGCGTCTGGACGCTTGGTAACCATTGTAATGGGTAAAACGTTAATTCTTTTATTAGCATTTTTAAACAACGGTCTGCTTTAGATACTTCAGATCCCCTGACCAAATATCATCAATAAGAACTATATGTTGCAGAGAACAATTCAACAGGTATAGCAGCTGAGGAAGAAATCAAGAAAAAAAGCCAAAATGATTAGGACACGCATTGAGGGAATCATCAAACTGTATTACAAGACAAGGACTAACTTGCGATCCTAAAGACTAAAGGATAAGCAAATACCCGAGAACACATTATATCAGGAGACAGAGATTAGGAAAACAAACAACACATAAAAGGACCTAAAAATAAAAGTTTAGGAAAGAGTTGTTTGGAGAATACTGGTTGGCGGCCTATGTTTTTGTTATGATGCGAGTAATTTGATGGTTAGTTAGACGTGTGCCAATTACTTATGCCTAGTCAGTAACTGTGCGTCTGCCTTATGCCCACTGAGTTCCAAGCCGCAATAAAAAGTATGCAAGCCAATAGACCAACCAGACAAAATGCCTAAATATTTCAAGCATTCCTTTATTTATACAAAAAATCAGACCGCACAGCAAACCAATTAGGAAATTAACATGAATACAGAACAAAGGAAATAGTGGTAGTGAAAAGAAACAACTTGTACACAACTACTTAACTGTAGTCCATAATAAGAGACAATATAATAACCATAGATATGCTAAACGGGAGGAAAGGGTGAGAGCAACGTAACAATATTAGAAACAAAATGTTCACATTACACACAGTTAGAATAAATGAAATAATGTTCCTAAAACAAAGTTCTAAGTGTTTGTTACACTTCCATAGTAGTACGGTATAATATCTCCCCTTTTTATAAAAGATAGTGGTATGGTCCAATGCGTTCACATAATCTGCGTGGTTGTGCACAACTAAAAAAGACTTAAAATAAAACAAATTTGATCAACTACAAATTACGTAACAACCACAATCTACCACCGATCTTCTTCCCCGCATAAAGCTGCGGGGTCCTTGCATTGTAGCCAGATCAATGCCTTATCTTCTTGTGCATTTGTTGTCGTTAAGCCAATATCGTTGCGACTATTTGAATGAACTGAGAAGTCAATGACTCTATAACACTCAAAATGTGCTTAAGCGATGGTACCAACTTTCTTCGGCTTAATGTTTCTTCTTGCTGCATGCTATGGATTTTTAGGACTAATAGACGGTTGGGCTAGCTTCTTAAATTGACCTTCTGACTCAGATTGGTGGTTATAATGTGCGCACATTTATTATAATTAGTATTTTTTAATTCTGTGGATATCGGGGAAATCACCGTTGTCTCATTATCTAGACGTTCCAGCTTCGGATTGACGTAGGTAGATGTCTCCAGTGCTTTATCCTGCTTCACTGCAGCAGCGATACTACGCACGCTGGAGAAAGATGCTCCTGTTGCACATGCTGTCTGAGTTTAGGAGTCAATTTAGGATGTGGGCTAAAGTAGTGGTTTGTCTGTTTATTGAATAAGTACTACAATCCTTAGTTTCCATCGTTTCTCTAACAGATAGCATAAAGAGTTTTCAATGCTTGTGAGTGCTATATGTTTCTCGTCTTTTAGGCGACTTTGTTCAAGATCAGATTGTATTTGATTCAGAATAGCGAAATCATCAAACATGATGTACCTCTTCAATAATTTGAGTAGTTTCGCCTTAGTTTCGGTGTTGACGTACAAAAATATAGTTTTGTCGCCAGTCTTTTTTAATAATATTATGGTATCTAATAAGGGCCTTATGGTGCGGTAAAATAATTCTAGTGTTTTAGTAAGTCTGTCACTGCTTAAAAGGAGGCCCAGTCAGAGCATCTAACTAGTCGTGCTCTACCCTACTATGTAAATTGCCTTTAGGCTTGTTTCAAATGCCTATGTTAATGTTGAGCTGTAAAAGATGTTGAGTTGCGAAAAATACTTCTTTCTAAAAATGTAAGTGTTAAACAAAATTTTGTCTGCTCAGCATAACTTCTTGGCTTTGATGTTGCATTTGGATTCGTAGACACATTTAGTGAGTTTTAGCTCTGAGTGGTTGTACCTTTATTTCGTTGATTGTAGGTTAACGTTTGTCTGTATTAGATTATGTGATCCTAGAAGTGTTAAATATAACCTTGTTTTTGTTTATCTATGGTGGAACCTGTAAGCCTTTATTGATTAGCGTTAGGGAGTATCGCTGTGGTTTAAGGCGTTATTCACATATAGAATAAGATGTATCTTTATCATTCTTCATACAGATATAATGACTAGTTGTAACTTTGCTAGCTTTAGATGGTTGGCAACTGTCTGAATAATCTAAAGTTAGATTTTTAGAGTGGGAACAACGTGGAAGAGTGCTACTAGTTTTCCTATGTCTACTAATACTAGCAAGCGTGTGCTGGTCATTTATTGACATACCTTTACCAACACAGTTAGCTTTTGAAACTTTGCTTAAATGTATGTTTGATAGGAATGCTTGTATTTTTGTTCACAGCTACTGTTAGATCACGTTGAGGGGTGTGTTATCTATGATAGAAAGTAGGCACAGGGATTAGGTTTTGATTTCTGTGATGTTTCTTCGTCATTTTGTTTCATTAAGTTGAGATGATTATCCGTCCTTTGTTACAAAGTTGTTTTGTTTGCAACTTTCTTTGTATGCCTTAGGCTTACAGTAGTAGACCAAATGTTATCAGCAGAGATAATGAAACACTGCGTCAAAAGTTGACGTAGAGTAAAACAATACTAGACAATTGTCCTGTTAGTACTTCTTCTTAGTCTTAGATTAAGAAAAAATAATTACTCCATGTCAACTTTTGACGCTAGATGTTTTATCAACTTTACTGGAAATATTCGGTCTACTACTGGCCTAAGGCATACAAAGGTGGTTGTAGTGCTCCTAGTTTTCCGTAGTGCCTAGCAAAAATCAATTTGTGGAGGATAAAATAGATGAAATTGAGTAGTAATCTCACGAATGCATCTTAGCTATAGATTTTAGATTTACTAACTTTAATTACGTCGTTTGTCTTACATTTAGATTACTTACTCATTGATGAATCATGTAGGCTGTGTAAAGTTGAAGGGAAAACAACGATGAATCCTTCATGTCTCAGCTAACATTGTAACAGCTTTTTAGTTTTGAGTAATTACATGCAACAGAATGAAGACTGATATGCTTATATTCACTGTGGTTCTTTGTCGCGTAATCACACTGGGTATAAACTTAAAAAGTGAAAAAAAAGTAAGTAGCCTTAAAGAGATTGTAGACTCCAATCATAGTTGTACAACCATGCTAAGTATTCAAGATGTCTACCTTATCAGTGAGATGAACAATCGTCTCTGTTAGTAGCAAGTAGTTATGTTGTATCACAATTTAATTTAAGGTAGATAAATCACGATATGTAAAATTATTGTCAAATTTTTTAGAAGCTATCTTCGTGCAGTTTGAAAGCTAACTTAGAATTCGTACAAAAGCTCCAGAAATTGAATGTTTTTGAGAAATTTGCAGTATAATTTTGATATCTTGTTGTTAGAAGAAATCATTAATATTGCACGTCAATATCCAGAACCTTCTTGTTAGTTCTCATGATTAAACAAATCAAATTAGTTGTACATGACAAAGAAATATATTATCAAAGAATATAGAGAAATGTGTATTTGAATTTATGAGCATTATCCATGCACATCCACAACGTTAACGAGGATTCGTGAAATTACAAATTAAGACAATGTTGTGGTTTAGTGCTAAATACCGGTATTTAATGGTTGTTTAACTCTGGTCAACTGGTGATATTGAACTTAAATTCGACAGTTTCAGTGACACATAATTACCCAGAACACAATATTTGCGTTCTAAACTGAACAATGCTAATTTGCCTGAATAACTCTACCATCCATCAAACTGTCACAAGCACTTGTTAATAAAATGATCTAAATCGTATCTTATGAACACGTTAACGAATGTCCACCTTGAATAAATCAATGAATGGCAATCTGTCCTTCAAAATGCAGCATTCAGTTTTGCCATGAACATCGACACCAGTAAGTCTATACATCTAGTTGACGATCTTAAAATGTAAATAAACAAACATACTGAATTCCACTGCTAGATAGTTATTTTAAGATAAAGTGAATTCTCAAGTATGTTCATTTTCTGATAACCCGTATTCGAATGCATTCCTGATCGGTTAATTATCAGTTATTTGTTAGAATACACTCAATGCACCTTAAATAACTTCGATGGCTTTTCGACTGTACCATATCGCGTTAAACTAATTTTTTTTCATTAACTTCAATTACATATTCAATGTATATGAAAGATGAATAATTATGCTGTATATTCTAATAAAGACTCAATAGTCAGAATCTTGACATTGTCACAAATAGAGTGTAATAGTTACATCAATTTTTCTTCTCCTTTTTTGTTCCAGGTAAAATAATAAAATAAATCAAGTTAATTTTTCAATGATAGCATTGAACTATAATAAAATGAATGAAACAATGAGAAACAAGAGAAGAGACTAAAACACGAATACACAGTAAGTCACCTTGATAAGAGATGACACTAACTGTGACACTATATTTCATATGAATCCGAATAAGAATATGAGGCAATACTTCACTCATTTGAATTGTTAGTGATCTAAATCAAGAAAAAAAATTGGTTACTGTGTAGGTCTTTTTGGTTCTAATAATTATCTAATTATCTAATAGTTATCTAATAATTATTGTAACCAATAAACAATTATTACCAGTCATTTAGTCTGTTGATTGCAGTAAGTGTTGTTCTGTTAATACTTTTTGTTGAAACTAAGTATCGACCGGTATTTTGAATGGAATAGCCATCAATGATAACATAGTGATAATGTTTTGTTAGAAAATCATTGATTTAACGTACTTTCATCTAGTTGAAGATAATTGAACGAGATAAACACTCTCTGATACTTATATTGCGTGTAGATTGATATTCGTCAACAAGCTGAACCTACAGTTGGGAAGAGATTAATGGGTCACAAAAAATATGAACTGGAATCACACAGTTTCACTACACAAACAATGTATTCATCACTACTTAATGACTATTTTGTTAAATAAAATACAAGTGTACACTTTTACTTCGCATTCTTTTACAGTAACACATTCACTCAATTTTATCATTACAAGCAACGTTGATCAAATATCATAGTACCAATAGTTTTGATCTTTAATATCATCATATTTCAATTAGTGTTTGAATAGAATTGTCAAGATAAAACAGGACTTTCCTGAAAATTGCATATTCAGTCGTGTATAATCGGAATTATACAGTCAATCACTTCATCTCAAAATAACAAAAACAAATAGACTAACTGTAAAGTACTAAAATAAGACAGTCACTGTGAATGAAATAAGATTATGAGTATACTGTTCAATGATGTTTATATGAAGTGTTTACCATACCAACTGTAACTACACATTGATGTGCAAGTTGCATTTTAACTATTCATCCAGTCATTCACTACTAAAGTATACAAACATTTCTAACTATTTGCTTATTCTACATTCAAATTACAGGTAACCACGATATTTGATAATGTAGAGCAAACTGTATTGAAGTCGATTCAAGAATATAACTGGTTGACTGAAGATCGAAAGACATTTTTATCAAATAAGGTATCATAACATTTAACCGATTTGTCATAAAAGTATTTGTAGATTGAGAAAATGAAAATACACGCTTTATACAATAGTGTCAGTAGTTCGGAGATGAAAGAGGACATTTTAATGATTTACAGAGTAAGCAAATTATGTGTGTTTCACTGACAGGCAAGTTAGTTTTGCTAAATTTTATTCATCGATTGTGTTCATATTCTTATGATGATATTACGGTTGTTAAAATGAATTGTTTGTTAGCAATGCATTTACAATGTAGAAGGCTGTTGCGATGATTGAGTTGATTGGTGATATGTTGAAGTGATCGTGGTTGAATGACTGATTGAAGTCAAATATCAGTCACTCTTCCAATCTCGCGCACTTCCATCCAGTAGATGCATATTTATGATGGTATAATAACTAGTCATCTGATATAGGCCAGTTTATTACAAATCTAAATAACGATTTTTTGAAATCACTACTAATTATCAAATATCAATCTTATTAGTTATTCATCAACTAATCAAAATAACTCATGCATATCGTCTTATATGTAGATCACTACATAAGTTACTGACAACGCCGTAAATGTAAGATGATTTGCACTGATAAACATCATGTGGTATTTTGCCTAGATTTCATCATTACTATCTACTTATAATTGGACCTAACCATTAAATCTCTTGATAAATAAATTCAAACTGAAGTCAGACGTGATGACAGAAGTAACAATGTGGACATCTTTCAACCAATTAATTGAGCGTTATTCTATTGTGCTTGATGTAAATTTTAACAAAGTCATTTAGGTTTGCTGTCTGCTTGATTTCGTTAACAGATCGGCTGTTTCTAAATCTTGTTTCTTTTTTCTTGTCATAATTAGTATTCAATGAAAGAGAATGATTAATATGGAAATGTATTTATTATCGTTAAATCACAATTCCTGGATGAAATGAGAAGTATTTTACTCAATTTTGATGTGTGAGTTCCAATCCAACTTCATTTTTTGTCGTTGTTGTATTCTGTCTTATTTTCACAAAGTGACGTACTTTTACTGCTTTCCAAATGGAAGAGAAGACTTCTATCTCACAAGACAATAGTGGTAATATTGTGATGGTTGAGCTGAATTTTTTCAACTGAGCTGGTATACCTTTTTCATCTGTTGGAGTTTTTACTTTGGATCCTTCATTGTTAAAAGAGGAAGATTATTTAAAAAAAGATATAGGTGTGTGTTTACTTGTTTACAAACAAGAGCTGTGCATATCGAAATGGAGTATATCTTAAGCATCGATTCATTTATAATGTTTTACTACGTTTTATGGGGTAAGATAGGAGACCACAGAAATTTACAGCGACAAGGGGTCAATATTTGTAGTCACGGTGTTTGAACTAAAATGGTTTATACAACATTGAGACCAGCGAATGATAAGTGATAAACTAGCAACGAAGCAGATTCAATGGCACTTCAACCCATCATTGTGAAGTAATAGAGAGTGTGGGAAAGGATGATTAGTTCAGTACGTTAATTGTTGTTGTTGATCACCAGGGACCAGACTTTGACCGACGAAGCCCTAGCCACGTATTTGGTTGAAGCTGAAAAGATATTGAATAGTCGACCTTTTATCCCAGTGACCCGAGACGCCGAGGATAAACTAGCTCTTTCGCCCAATAATTTGTTATTACTGAAAGAGTGTGACGGAGTAGTTGAAGAGGGTACTATTACTGATAAGTACAGCAAACATTGGAGACAGGTTAATCATCTTGCTGTGTTTTGGAAAAGATGGATGAAGCATTATTTACCGTCTCTGCAATTGCATCAAAAACCGTTGGTTGAACATCGCAGTTTCAAGAAAGGCAATGTAGTTATTGTGACTTTCGATATTTCTACTCGCGGAAAGTGGCCCTTAGGAGTGGTGGAAAATTGTAAAATTGATAACGATGGAAAGGTTAGGACAGTAACCGTACGCACATGTAGTGGAATAGTTTGGCGAGAAATACGTAAGATATATCTCCTAGTAGGATCAGAATAGTCTTACTGTACTTTAGAAAAAATAGGGCAGGTAAGCGTACTGCTGTAAGTCCTACCCGCTTCTCTAGCCTGATAGTATAGTAGACTAAACCATGACTGAAGGTATCAAGTGGTCTTGTTGTGCATGGAGCGATTTTGCTGGCCGGTGTAAGATCTTTTATGATAGTTCTGTTGAAAATCCATCCAAGTAACATTTTCTATAATTGAATTTCGTTGTGTTTCGTTCAAAATACGTTTGTCTCCCTTCTTAATCTGTTTAGCTGTACATTCTAATAACCTTTTATCTCTAAATTTAAAAGTTGCCACTTATTTTAATTGTAACATCTGTTTTTCGTTGCGTTTGTGCTGGATTTCTATTATTCTTATGAACTTTATATTCTTTGTTTTACTGGACGTCTTGGGTTGGGCGGCAGTCACATTAGTCTGTTCCTCTTTTTGATTTCATTACTTCGTTTGACTGGATTTGTGCATTTCCAGATTGTGGGTGTACGCACACTTTTAGAAATTGATATATTGTATTGTAACGAGTAACTTTTGATGCGTTGTTGTTGATATTTCTATAGATTTAGACCTCAATTCTTGGACAGACAACACGCAATCTATCCTCAAAGAATAGAGTAACATTTTTGTGTATTCCTTGAAACTTAATTGATTATTCCCATTTTTGGGATAAACTTTGGTTGAGTAACTGGTGGTGACATTTGTTTAGGTAATAATGTACATTTGTATAAATAATCAAAACATAGAACCGTTACTCACCCAACCACTGAATATCGACTGGGTGAGAGTACGTGTATCTAAACCAACCTCGACAGTCATTCTTTAATCTGAACTGCCTCAGTTTGCATCTTACAGTTGGTGGTTGGTAATAAACAAAATAACACCAGGGAGATATCAGTAATCTAATTGTTCATCGTTATTCATAATAATATCAAAGTTTATACTGCATACAATACTGACTTTCTTTGAAATTATGCCTAACATCACGTAGCTTGCTCTTGAATGCGTGAGAAAATGCCTTGAAGAAAATTGTTTAATAACAAGTAGTTTGTAGGAAATAATAAATTTTAATGAATAGTGATCAAGCTCTTCCACAATACACGCAACAGCAAATGAAGATTAAGATGCCCAATGTAGCAGCAGTCTCTGTAACACTAGGTCTTGACATGCACATGAGGAAAAACACGATCACTAAAATTCAATATGACAACATTATTATGACACCTTCTCATTTGCTTACACAAATTCAAAAGAAACTTGGTGATATGATGCTATAACTTAAGATAGTTACTTATAGTGAAGGCAGAGTGCAGTCTACAGTATTTGTTTATTTCACCCAACATCAATTGTATGCTGTTTTTTGTTCTCTAAATATCATATCATTAATGTAAGCCATTTAGGGTTGAAGTGATTAACACTTTTGTTTGTAGAGAACAGCCTGGTTAGTAGTAATATAATGAATAAGTTTTGTAGATTACTGATTGTATCAGGTGATTATTTAGATCAATGTGATCAAAGACTATGGTAAAGTAATCGTTGATCTTTCTGCATATTATATACATTTTGCATTTCAAAAATAAGTATTACATCGAAATAAACGGAGGCAAGAAAGAATAAGAATATTATTACTGCATCTAGTTCTCTGTCAAATGATGTAAACAGGAACTAAATATAAATTGAACGACGTCTCACATATGTGTGTATGTGTTAAATTTATGTGGAATTTTCTAATGAATTACGAGAACTGACATGACTATTCAGCTTTAGTTTTGTGTTTATGAAGTCTATGGCTTTTGCTATGAGCCATGTTGGTACGAACGTTGAAGTAAAATTTTAGTCTCACTTTAGGTGAATGAGTTTGTGAAACAAGCAGAATAGGATAGACTTACGGCTTAACTGTCAAAAATCAAATGACTTAACCACTAATCCACTCTATGATGGTTGTTGCAACTTTGTAGCTTACTGAACAACTCTATTAGTATATGAAGAGGAAAGCGGTGCAAACATCATTAACAGGATGCACATACACCTCGGTGCAAACAAATTTGATTGACTTTCAGTAAATTTTTTGTTCATTCAGTGATTGAGTTGAATATTGTCGAGTGTCGTATTCTCCAGTGATCACATTTCACACTTCACAACTGAGAGTTTGTAGTAATTTACATATGGATTATTAACTGCGTCACACGAAAATATTTACAAACATCACATACCCGAATCCCAGTCAACTTGCTCCCATTCTTGAATGGTGGTATTTCTGGTAACATCAAACTCACCAAATCGATAGAAACCATTGAAAATAAATTTCGCATTCTGGACTGTTCATTTTAGAGAAATCAGAGTGGTTTTTTCTGGATAATACCTAAATTATAAATCGGCACACGCCTTATCCACATACGTGACGTTTGATGCCAACTTGATATTCAGTGTCCATCATTATGTAACGGATAAGAAGAACAAGGAAATTGAATTGAATGTGAATATTTTCACATTGATGATGAAACGAACATATGCATTTTTCAATGGATATTCCTTTATCCTTCAAATACTTAAAATGACTTAAAAATCGTAATAGGACAGAATGTCGATTTCGCTGGAGAAGAAAATCCATTCATTAAAGATTTGGTTTTCATGAGGCGAGATTGACAATTGGAAACCTATATATATGGACACATCAAAATCATTATGAACCTACTAGACAGAGAACTGTTTGATGCACCATTACAACTAATAATCGATAAATACATTCTGACACATTCTACTACTCCAGCATCCTCTTACCACCTAATACTATGAATTACGAAAAACAATACGCTATTCACTTCCATTGTTAAATTTATTACAGTCGACTGGCTACATCAACATTTAATAACTTTCATTTATTTAAGTACTTTGTCTAGGCTCCATTCAGTCTATTTTTACAGTCAGTTTATTTTGCCTGTAACAAAACATACATTACTACCAATAGGCACATAACTATCATCTCATCCATTTGTCTTTAGTTATCCTCAAATCTGTATGATTTGACAAGTCAATCTTCCAATCATGTATTCGGTTTCATGTTTAAAGCTAGTGGTGGTGGGATATGAGGAACTTCATTTTAAATGATTTATGTAATATATTCACACTGAGAATACAACTGGACGATCCTGTAACAGTGTACGCCTTATTTACACATATATTCGACATTTGGTTGTATACCTGGTAAATCCCTGATAAGTCAACAAAGAGAAACGTTTACAACGTTTAATAATTTCATTCGTAGATATCATATGCAGATAATACTAACGTGAATGTCTTCAATAGGCTCAGCACCTACGTTTACTGAAACTATTCTTTATTGTTTCGACGAAAATGCATATAGAAAGTTTCATAACAGCTTAATATTTGATCGTCCTTCATTACTGTTTGTTTGCATGTTGACTAATTTAATCCGCTGTCCTGACCTTAATGTGTTGAAGAATAGTGGAAATGTTAATTGAGTTTACACGTTAAGACAGATTATCAAAATGATAATGGTATTAGGTTTGCAGCGAATCTACTCATGAATTTTTGCATCTCGTCCTTGCATAAATTATAAATACATCGCGAATATACAATTGATTATAATAAGTCAATCATATTGCAGCGACATGTGAGTTCATAGGAACTAAACTTATGTAAGTATCAACCATACAATCCACGAGCTTGAGTGTATTTCACAAAAATCCTACTTATGACATTGTTAAATGTCATGATAAACTTATTGAATATTATATCCACAGAAAGTCTGCTATCAATAGCTTCTATCCAGTCCGCTCTCTCACATTCAGTAAGTTATTTTGACTTTTTGGTAGATAATGAACATGTCTATTGTAATTCCACAAAATTAAGCACATTCTCTTATATTTTTCTTGACTCACAACTACCATTTTCTGTCTCACCTCATTTGTACTACTTATTGTTAAATAGTAGTTAATGTTGTGTAAAATACTTTTCTATAATCATTTGATGTAAATAAAAGCATTCATAGGTCTAATTGACTAATGTTTGTTTAAGATTTTCATTTAATGAGATATAGACTCATCATTAAAGCCTAGACGTCTTACGAATTGATGCTCGTAGTCATATACGTATTTCTCATATTCAAGTATAACCTGATTTGCTATACAATCAATCTATGTTTTAGTAATTGATGTCGGCCTATGTGAAGTGTGAGATATAAATCTGTTAAACGGATTTAGCATCTCCTAATTCTCGTCACTGAAATGATCACTTTATTTGATCGTCATTCAGAAGACACCGTCTATGGCATGGCATACTAGTAATATTTCATGAAAATAAGAAAAGGGTAAATTAAAATAAACGAAGACGATGGATGTTCGGATTATCTTAAAGTTAGTTGTCGTTTTTCGATTATCGATTGTTCATCACTTAATGATCAATTAGTTAACATTTAGGTACCGATACCCGAAGAGAGCGATTGTTCCGGTATATTTATTTTGAAGTTATTGACTATGCCAGAGCAGAAAGAATAAGAAATGAAATGAAATAGAAGTATCAAACTGCGAATATGTATGCAACTTTTAGAAAATTAAGCAGAATCAGATTGACGCAATCAGCAATGATATTGAGAAATGTAAGACGGAAGAGAATTTATTCAGAGGAAAGAATTGGGCTACATTAATATCATGCCAGTTTACTAGATTATTTTAGATTGAACATGTGGGATTTAATGAGGGTTACAACACCAACGAAATACTAGTGATTTGTATTCGATTCCGAAAATTATTGCAACACCGTCCAAGTTATAGGCCTTCATGTGAGAGACACTTTAACATGATTGTAGCCAACCAACTCAATGCTGATGATCAAAGTGGATGTATTTGTTGCTTAACTGTGAATGAAAAGTTAAAGTGATAATAAGGCAATGTGCATTGTTGCCTGAAATTGAGTAATAACAAAACAACTTAAATCAACAGCTTGGTAAATCACACAATATAACAGACATTTCTGACCGAGCTGTTAATTGACCAACCCATGTTGTTAAATGGAGAGCCAAGAGTACTTGACCTCATGAAAAAATGAAAAACAGGCGAAAAGTCTTATTCCAGATCGATTGAATAACGATTTTAAACTCTCCAAGCAACATGATGGGCGTTTGAAGCGGAATAAGTTGGCTGACGACATTTTGGATGCATAATATAGGCCAACATTTCACAATGTGTTAGAATTTTGAGAAAAACGATCTTTGATGATCATACGCTTGTACGGCTAGTAGTGTATTGGGAGCATCTCTATTTTCAGTAAAGATGTCATTAAACCGCTGTTAAATAGAAGGTAGCGTCAATGTCCTATTCTAACGTTAGTCGAACGTTTATGTAGCTTATTCAGAAAAACACAAGTTCGCAATGTGTTTTATTTAATGTAACACCTTTTTAACCTGAAAAAACGTATCAAAGTCCAGAGAAGATTAAAGTCGTGCTTTAATTAACTTGAGTCTAATCATAAAGTATTGAAATGTCTAAAAGTGTGTTGATGGGAGTCGGAAGTAGCAAATGTCAACAAAAAGATTTATTTCATTACAGAAATGTGGTTGTAATCGTCAACGGGGTAATAAGCTTCTAAGGCACGTGAACTGTATCTGACGTTTATATCTGTTAGAATATTTGAAGAAGGTTTAAACCCAAATGCTTTCTTGTTAAGAGATTGAACATAACTCTGGTATCAAGGAGAATAACTAGTCACCTTCGAATGGTAAGGACGACAACACAATTAAGGATCTCATCCATCAATAATTTTGATGCAGCTAACAAATGAATCAAGGCTACGCATTCCGCCATGTAAAAAGGCGGTCATTTAGGTGCATATGCATTTGGACAATCATAATAAAAAACTTTCGTATGCTCAAATTGTTATTCACTGTGCTAATAATTGCGTATAGCTACCAACATGTTTAACAGGAACAAAAATGTTGATATGAAGTGTGTATAATACTAACTGTAAACTGTAGAAATGACACATTAATGAGCAAGTTGCATTCCAGCTATTCATGTAGTTATTCACTACTTCAGTATACAACGATTTCTCACGATTTGTTTATTTTGCATTTAAACTACAGGTAACCACCATATTTGATGAAGTGTAGCGAACTAAATTGAAGTTGATTCCAGAATATAACTAGTTCACTGACAATAAAAAAAATTTATATCAAATAAGGTATAATTACATTTAACCAAATTGTCATAAAAAAATTTGTAGATTGAGAAGATGGAAATACACGCCTCATACAATTGTGTCCGTGATTCAGAAAGAAAGGAGGACATTTCAATGATTTACAGAGTAAGCAAATTAAATGTGTCGCACCGACAGGCAAGTTAGTTTTGCTAAATTTTATTCATCGATTGTATTCATATTTGCATTTGGAATGTAAAAAGCTGTCGTGGTGATTGAGTTAATTGGTGATATGTTGTGGTGATCGTGATTGAATGACTGAGTGAAGTCAAATATCAGTCACTCATCCAATCTCGCACACTTCCATCCAGTTGATGCATATTATTGATAGTATAATAACTAGTCATGTAATATAAAACAGTTTACTACAAATCTCATTAACGAATAAATGAAATCATTACTGATTATCAATTATCAATCTTATTGTTTATTCGCGTATCATGAATTCCACATTACAGCCACATTCTAAATTTTTTCAACATTTTAACAAGCATACAATTATTAATCAATCAACAAATTATATCAGATATGTGAAAATAACATCAGACAGATATGGAACCATAGCTGAAATGACGCAGTCGAAATCGGCACAAGTTACTTGTTTTCCAATTTCCATTTTTGGCAATATGACATCTTTGTGAACTTGAGCGGATTGGCTAATGGTGGCAATTTCTCATTTATAATGTAGTTGACTGGTCGTTCTCTATTAACTCTCACAAATCTCAATAACATTCATACTTATGGAGTAATATGGCTGATAGTAGGTTAGTATTTGGTTTTTATTAATTCACTAATTGAATAATAGTTTTTCGGTGTGTCGATCAGGAGAGATAACTGTTGATCTGAAAGCTGCCTATTAAAATACGATGTTTCGTTGATGCTATTTTAGTTAATAGAATGTAGAGCAAGCAGTCGGAGAATTTCAGTTTATAATAAAATTACATTTAATGTAATCGTGCATTAACTGCACTCACTATTTTTATTTGTACAGTCAATGGGCTCCGTTTTCATCTAGTAAATACATCTACGTCATTTCTAAATATGCATTTAGTGTTAGAAGAAAATCTGATGGGACTGGTCAGAAAAACAAATTGTAAGGTCAACTATAACTTTTGAATGTTTAGATCGAAATTCACGGATTATAGATCTGTGTTGAATCTGTGCTGAATGTTAATGATTATATCATTCGTTAAACATGATGAAGCACAACCATGCCTGCACGAAGTTACCGTAGGTGGATGTGTAGTAATATAATTGTTGCCTTCGTGATATGTGTTCCATCATATCCGTGAACGTGGACAGGTACGTGAGTTTTATTATGTTGGAGGAAATGTGAGGCGATTAATTACAGTGTACTTTTCTACGGAAAATCAAATTTGTTTATTTTGCTTGTACTAGGAAGTGACAGGTATTGATTCGACGTATAGCATTAATAAAGCGAAGTAAGAAAGTAACCTTTTTTATCATATGTTGTAGATTTTAAATTTTTCAGTTGGTAATAACTGATAACGTGAAATGTTGACGTCCGGTAGTGTTTACCTGGACGAAAAATATTTACAGCGGACCTCAAATGGATTTTAAATATGTTCAGGAACATCTTGTTGCTATATGTTGCTGACAAATCTAAGGAGCAGTACTTTGGCTGATAATTGTTGATTTGTTACGAATAATTAAATCGACAGTTGAAATTATGCTAGGACATTGTAGATGTTGGATGCTTAGTTTCAACGTGTGTCCCAATAAACCAAGTTACTGACATCCCACAGCCTCCAAAATAATTACAACAAAAATGGATCACTGCACAACGGAGAGGATGGTTGATTATTTAAAAGGTTCGTGAAAGTTTTGCAATGTAGGTGTTCACAAAGAATAAAAAATACACAGAAATGATTCACAAAAGATAAACAAGAAATAAATTTTATAACTTCCTCATAATCTAGGGTATTTTTGTTGTCTACAGGTTGGCTAATCACCTCATTAACTGAAGATCGCTGCTTATGTTATCCAATTTCAACGATCTATCTATGATAAACGATTATCACTTTTGTATTTCCATATATCAAGCAGTACGGAGTGTTATATACTGGGTTTCGTATTGTAGGCGGCAATACCTGTGTTATATTCGAGGAGGTAAAGTGCAACTATTTGATACAATTCTATGAGTTGTACTCGTAATCCGCTAACAAATATTCACAGTTTTAATTACCAATGGAATGACCAGCGGTAATGTTACAGTGCGTGCAAAAACCTGTTTCTATGTGATAAACAATATTCAAAATTATAAGGTATTTGTCTTCTGTGGTTTATGCATATTATTGTATTTCTAGTAATAGGCTTAATGACCTATACCAACAGCTTACTTTCCTTGATCTTTAGGCTTATTTTAGTGAATCTGTGAGTGGTTTCATCTAAGAAACAAGCTACACCAACTGCTTATAAGTAGCGTTATTGTTATTCACCGTCACAATACTACTAATACAGTGACGTATGTCAACATTTTTTTATTTAACAAGTCACATGAGCTGTATAAATAGTTACCTCTTTGAGGCATAGAAATCGCTCATTACAGAGATGCACAGATCATGACATATCAGGTAAGTTAATACTAAAAGAATCTAGTATGAGTGTGAAGATTTATTTGAAAAGAATAACGTAATAAGTAACAACCTAAGATGACATTTTGAAAATGGAATCTTTCTCATGTGATATGCACGGTTGTATACACGGTTTCCAAAGAAAGTCTACATTGTAACGTGATAATCGGGAACATTAGCATGCGTTCACCATACAATTAACATTCACTTCCCCACTTTGTATTTGCTGTAACAGGATACAAGAAAAAGTCATATTGAAATAAGTGCATAATATTCATCGATGTGTAGAATACATAGAATGGATAAAATCGATACATAGAATCTTGATAAGCTTTAAGTAGTACAAAGTAACACGATTATTCTCACGACTTATCAATACAGTTATCTGTCTCTAACTTCTGGAACCTCATGTCACTGCACTAGCTGCTTGACAAGAATATGCCACCAAAGTGTAGTTGCCACTGAACTCTGATAAACTTTAAATACGTTGACTGAAGGCCTATATATATATATAACTGGATGGCTTTTGGATCTCAGTTGTTAACATAGCGTAGGTAACATAAACTTCAGTTATGAATTGTTTAATTTTCTATGCACATTTCTGTCACTCGTTGGTAACTTCATCAGAAACCCTTTAAACTGTTTCTAATAATGATTCAGTATTTTAAGTGATAAACTAACCATCAATCAGCATTCTTATTGCAATCTCACTTACTCTATTCTTATAAGTTTTGTGCTTAGCAGAAACTTCGTAAGCTTAAACAACTTAAATGTAAGATAACCAGACTATTAAAGTACCATTTGCTAATGTAGATTGAAAACATAATTTGCAGTTTTACAAAAATTGCATGCAAAATTTGAACATACTACATCAGTGTTTCATGGTCTCTTCACCGCAAAGTTAAAACAATATAAACCATCTAAGAAAAATTTGCAATCATGTTAACCTGACTCAGGATACGTAAGTGGTCTCTGGATGACGTAATTACCCTGCAGTTTGTTCTGAATAATAATAAAATGTATTCAATATTCTTTATCTAACTCAAAGTGACTTATTTTACAACAAAAAATTTATATACAAATTGTGTTGGTAAAAAAAAGGTCGTACGATCTTGTGACAGCTATACAATTTAGTGCAATCAGTAACCATGTAGACTAGTTTAAATATGCATTTACAGTTAAAATATCGAGCTTAAATAGTGTGAAACTTTAACAGTGGCTGATTTTTGACAATTTCATTAATAACATGTTAAGTGATTACGACATTATAAAACCACCTAAGATGACGTATAATCAGTCTCGTTGAAACTGCATCATTGTACATTATCAAAATGGAACTTATTTAATATTTGACCTATATTACTCTAACTTACTCACCAAGATAATACGATACATGTTTTTCAAAAACCATAATCAAGTTGTGCACCTTCAAATCGAAAGTAATAGTTCAGCCTATTAAGTAGCATAGTAGTAGTTAGAGAGAATTTTTAAGAATCAACAGTCTATGACATCAGGTTGGTTAAAATGATAAACGGACCCCAAGATCATTACCGGTTCTTTGACGAACATTTTACCAATAGACCTCTGAGCCGGCTGCTGATGCTTTAAAACTATAATTCAATCAATCTGTGACAAGTCTGTGTGATCTCTTTCATTGCCATCGGTGTGTAACTACTTTATACTCGACTGGACTGAATCAGAGGTTACAACAGTCGGATTCTAGTCCACCCAGCGTTAACTCATGATCTGAATGGTTCTGAGTTTGATCCCCGATGTTGTCGTGGGTACACACTGCTAAAATATCCTATTATAGGGCAAGACAGCTGTCCAATGTGTGATGGTGATCAATTGTTGTCTAATTTGATCAATTCGTGATACCAAATTGACATTCAACAATCTTCACAACACTCAATCGAAAAATAAATCTAAGCTGAATACTAACCTGAACAGATGTTTGATCGAAGATTATTTGATGGTATTGAAAAGTAGCTATTTTCAACTAATCTAATTGCAATAATACGATTTAGACAGTTAAAAAAATCTTTATACCTGACAACGAAATTTTGTTACACATTAAAAAATCACTCATTTGTATTAAAAGTTCTAACTTCAATGTTGCCTGACAGTTGTTTGAGTTCCAGATATTTGTCAGTTATAGAACTGCTATTCTTGCTTTTTTGATCCGCGCCTTTACATCTGCATCGGACCCATTTTGTTTATCGATGATGCCGCTCAAGTATGTAAAGAATCCTACATATTCCATAATGTCTTCTCAAGTCAAGTGAAATTGGGTTAGTGTTTGTTGTTTTGTATCGGAGGATCTTGCTTTTTCCTTTCTGTATGTTGAGACCTACTGCTGCCGAAGCTGCTGCTACCTTGTGCGTCTTCATTTGCATTTGTTGCTGTTTATGAGATTGGTGAGTTAGATCATCTGCAAAGTTCAAGTCAACTAGTTACAACGATGTCGTTCACTGTATTCTGAGATGGCCTTGAGATGTTGCAGGCGTCATGATCCAGTCAACCACCAGCAGGAAGAGAAAGGGTGACTGTAGGCAGCCTTGTCTAACACCGTTCTTCACTTTGAATGTATTGTACTGAACATTCTATTGAATAAAGCTATTATTATTATTTTGAAAAAATGTAATAAGTGAATAATTAGTCATCATCAATCACCAACTTAAAAACGTAGTATCGTTCAAATTCATGTATATAATGAATAAAAACCTTCAGAATGTTTTATAGTTTTGGCATCCATGCATCGTTGATGCCGTTGCTATGCACATAGAGTAAACGTTACTATGTGTATACAAGGAAATTATTCATCTATTCATTTTATTATTGATGTAGATAGTACATTTCAAGATATTCGCTTTTCGAATCCGTAGAATGCTAAGTAAATTAATATTCGGATGCTAAATCATTTATTGTTAGATGGAATCACTGTATCATATCCACTAAATAACGTGATCTTCACAGTAAACATATTCAGTAAACGAGTAACACATCAAATCAATAAGTAGAAGAAATTAGTGTGGATATATATTACTGAAATTAAATACTAGTAGTTAACCAGTATATAATAAATATCATACTTTATACAAATTAATAATACGATCAGTTCACTAGTGACTAACAGTTCTAGTTAATTTTCTGGAATACTAATGATAAGTGATTAGTAGAGTTTAACCATATCAAGTGTGAAGTAGTTATCCTGCGACTGGAATGATTGAGGTAGCGCAAACTCATTACAGAATGACGGAATTAGAAATATCGACTGTTGAGATCTGACTCAGTGGTCTAATAGTTAAGCGTTCACCTCACAGCCATAGAGTCCCATGCTCATTCAACGACGTGGTAATATATAAAGACTGCTGATGAGTCTAATGCTATAAATAAACAGCTGTCCATTTGTTTCTGGTGATCCATGATTATCTAATTCAAACCAATTCGTGATATCAAATTGACAATAATTGTAGTTGAACAAATTAGTCAAAGATTGATGTCGGAAGGGTACCGTTGAAAACCAGGGAGCACCTCACAGCTGTTTTGTCTTAGCATTAAACTTATTTGTAATAAGCACACTAAACTCCACCCTAGAAGTTTCAGGTGACCGAACGTCAAACAACGCACCATTGAACTTGTACCGATTCATAATATTCCCTCTTCTAATAGTTTATGACACAGTACGACCCTACCAACATCAATCTCTGATGAATTCAACTAAATAAAACTTAATATCAATCTGCACAAACCACCTTAATTTGATTATAACAATCATCTTACTAGTGACTTTATTTTCACAATGTTCATTAAACTCTAATGAAAGTCGTTATTAGTGGATTTCATAATTGTCGAGAGTGAGACAGTCATCACTGGTGGCAATGGATGATCGTCTTTTCAAATCAAAAATTGATGAGAATGAATAATTTTTGATACCATGATAGTAGAACATTGGTTTAGGCGTTTGATAATGTCAGGTCTCTGAAGTTAAACCTAGTGTTTGCAGTTCTGTAGGGTACCATGCTGATAATGTATCTCGATATGACTGGAATAAACGTATCAACCGTTGTACGCCCCACACCTTAGGGGTTCAATCACTAAGAGTTTGTCGCTAAGCCTGGTAACCATGAGATTGCTCTAATGGTAGGTTCGTGGATGCGTATTGCTGTACAGTACCATACTAGGACAAAACAGCCGTCCATTTCCTCTTACTATTCATAGATTGTTTAACCCAAACCATTTTGTGATATCAAACACAGAATTCGTAAAGATTTTGTTTGGAAGAACCATCATTTAATTACACCATTGTTAATCCAAAAACCAGGACATGTAAACTGAATGGATAAAAGGGAGAGTACGAATTCACATTTAATAATAGTTTTGTTCTCAGGTATCATTTTGTACATGAGTACATGGAAGCACGCATCGAACAGTTTAAAATTAATAAGTACTATAGCCATGAACTCTGCCACAGTTTACCATCTAGGTGTCAGTGATCATACTAACAGTTAACATATCTTAGTTTTTTCAGCTTATCAACGGTCAACTTAAAATTGATGCTTTGCAGTCTCCTTAAACAATAACAATTTAACATTACTCAAAACAAACCGACGTAATAAATGAAGCTACTATGTCGATTCATCACTACCATATCAAATATGGTCGTTTGCAGGAAGTCTTCATCACTAATTCTTACTATTACTTACCACAGTAGTGGCTTCTTTTGTTTGCATTGTGTTACGTAATCCTTAACTGGATAATTATAATTTCATATCACCTCATACCACACACGAAATCACACATATAATTATCCTTCTAATCACCATTAAATTTTATTCACTTAATTCCCTAACACTTTTAAAAACATCTTTTGGTTCTGAATACCCTTATTCATATGAATTAACTAGAACCTACAAAACTAACAATCTTCTACGCTTAGTTATACTGATGTGTTAGTCACCTAAGCATTATTTTACAAAATTACTGAATCTTATTCGACAGAGTCTGTGTAAGTACTCATTGAAGAATCCGCTTGAACTCATCAATTATTTGTGTGATATGAGTATCAGAAAACAGTTAGTGTGTTCTTTTGCTGCACATTATTTGTTTTCTAAAATTCTTTCGAAAGAGACTATCTTTACTTTATGTGACAATATATCGTCAAGTCATTCCTGTTCCTTTAACAACTCTAAAATATACGTTATTACTATGTACATATAAAGTGTAGTTTACATTTGACGGTAATTATTTTTGCCAGACTGACAATAATTATTATAAGAGATCCATTAGTATCATTGCTAGCTGATGCATATATGATACATGTGGAAAACTAGCTAGAGATTCAACAGAGCTAATACGTCTTTACAAGTGAAATGTGAATAATATTCTAGTTATTTGTGAGAAAGTCAATGATACAAAATGTTTACTATGTAAAAAGAAAAACAACCAGCTCCCTTTTGTAGTTATATTAGTCAGTTGGGAGGAAGATGGCTCGATCAAACTACAGAAAATTTTCATAAACAGGACAGTAAATAAGCTTTCATTGTTATTGTTCGCGGCAGTATAAAATGGGCTTAGTAATAGGCTTTCTCAATATGATCAATCATATTCGTACTAATCTAGGAGTGTATACTAAAGTTTGGTGAATCATTATCGATACTGAAGTTGTATAAAAATTCCTACTTCTAATAAACAATCAAATGTGAACAAAGAAAATTCTTTTTGATAAATTCTTATCATGTTCAACACAGGTATACATCCAAATAATTAAACACTTAAAACTGAACAGCCATGAGTTTTAGGCAAAAATATCTTTTAAGTTAGGTTACAGTCATCGAATCTTGGGTCGTTTATTGTCAAAATGAATTATTCATCTGTCAATTGAAATAGTTGTTACGGTAATCATCATCGTCATCATTGTCATAACCAAACGAATGCTCGAACAAAAGAAAGTTAAGTGTAATGCACGATAAATGATGTAAAATAACAAAACTGGGAGTAAGTGTTTATTCAGGCTGATCATACGATAAAAGGAACAAATAACAGTAACAATGATATATAGATTGCGACAGTAAGTACAATAACAATTGGATGATACAAACACGGAAAATCAACAAATACTTTAAATTAATCTGAATCAGCTTACGATTATTGATTCCATTAGTCTGATTGTAGCCATGACAAAAGAAGCAGTTGGATATATCTATTCTAGATGCAGAACTTTGACATTCTAGTCTGAATAACAATTGCGTCTGCTGTTTGAAGAACATTTAGTTATATCGACTTCAATAGACAGCTATTTATAAGGTGTATTATTGAAAACAACCGACTGATGATTGTAGTATGTCTTGTCTCCATTAGATGATCAAGTACTGAGCTACTAAGTTTCCTAATAACGAAGTTTAGAAACAATTTAGTAAACCTACCGTAGTTAAGTGTTATTGATAATGTTTTCTATCTTTATCTTTGTTAGCTTGTCTTCGACTCTGATTTGTTTAGTTGACCCTTATTTAGGCACAAAGAAAGTCTTCAAAAACTTTATGAGAAATTGGATTGTTTGAAATGTGTATTGTGTGAATATTCACTACATAGAACTCTGTCACTAACTTCGTCACAAACTTCTCGAATTATTAAAAATAATTAAATGGACCGATTGAATCAAGGTGGTTTGCGGAAATTGATGTTAGTCTGGTTGAGTGAAATCGTCACAGATTAATGTTGGTAACGTATCATTGAAAACCAGGAAGCACTGTACAGCCATATCACAAATTCATGAAACTGAGAATTCTACCACTGGATGCGGGCTTGGTGGATTTAGTGAATCTTAGTCATATTATGTAATCACATTATATCAGTCTTATGTTTCCAATTAGTAGTTTAAATTAAAAAATCTACATTGAGATTACATGATTAATCCAACTGACACTATCCTTCCTCCTAACTGTGAATTACCTGTATAAGTAGAATTGAATTGGGATTTTAAGTAGCACGTACAATTAGGAACGAGTGTTTCGTGATACAAACACATGCAAACTATGTCTACATACCGGTTGCACGAGTTTGGCTATTAAAACTTAGTAACCAAGTAGAAAACGCGATGGCCTTTGACGCTAAACAAACTATTTTCGAGTAATGGCATAAACGCCAACACTGTGATCCAGGTATATCCAACTGAAAGATTTTCAATACGACCAAACGGCTGTCCACGATTTTACTTGCCAAACACAATCCAAGTTAAATCATACTTGTGAACTTCGAGTATGTTAAAGAAATCCACTCGTTGTGCATACGTGATAACGGAGACTGTTCAAGTTCAATCAACATCAAACCAACCTAGAATATTCAAATACATTCACATTATAAATATTTCTTTGTTTCATTTCTATTCCAGTCTTCTCTGTCACTTAATAAACAATGAAAACTTTCTACAATTACATTGATATTTAGATGTTACACTAATTTACATGCTACACTATGATTTATACTTTTAACTTATGCATTACATTATGATACTTTGATTGTGAATTATTGTTGAATAATCAGCTTGCTATTGTTTGATGGTAAATGAAGCTCATCTGTTTTTTCCCTAAAAGGAGATTGAATCACTTGATATTGAACAACAATTCATCATCACCATTGAAATTATCATCATCATCATCCACACCATCATCACTCAAAGCATCATCATCATTAGCATCCAAACTATAATAATAATAATCATCATCATCCTGATCAACAGCATCATCCAAAACATTATCATCATCAACATCATCATTATCAATCAAGAGATCGTTATGCAGATCATCATTATAATGTCGTCATCATGTGAAATAAATTCATTCTTTTTTAGCTTTACAGGTAATTTTCCTCATCAATAATTCAATGAAAACATAAACTACTCACATGTTTTTCAGTTTAATAATATTTTATTTTGCTTTCATGCTTGATACAATAAAACAGATGGCCATTACTTTGTTTTATTGATACCTTGAGGCATTTCACATGGTTACAGTACAATGAATGACGGTTACTCACTAACTTTAGGATATAACTGATTTTCAACTGTAACCTTATAAGTAAAGTAAACAATAATAAAATGTCAAAGTAATTTACCACCACTTTGATAAAGTGTGGCTGTCTAATTATGTTGTTGATTCTATCAGAAGATGATGCTGGAGTCACCATCAGTGAAGATTTTGAAAACCACTATTTGTTGCGTGTTGTTGATGTTAGATGATGTTAGAATATTTAGGTCAGTATATACAGACTTCAGTTAGATTCATTATAAGATAATGATGACTTTGTGGACTATATCTATTGGACTAAAACTTGAATACTGAACAAATGCAGGATGACCCCTTTGGAATGACACTGAACAGTCATTACACTAAACTAATCACAACAAGGTTCATTTCTGAAATTTTAACGATTAACAAATAAAACTAAAATTATTCACATTTGATGCAAAGAAAAACTAGGAAGAACCTAATTACCGTCATTAAATTACTTAGTAATAAAGTTTCTTCATGATATGTCCTTATTTTTCAAATCTTTCAAACAACATTTAACCAAGGTTACTTTAAAAATATATACAAGCCCACAATCAGTTACTTATTAGCTGACTACAGACTGACCGATGGAAGTTGGATCAACTAAGAGATTTCCTACACGGTCAACTGAGAAGTCTATTCTGTCTACTGAAGATAACGATTTCACGTAAATAACAAAACAGTCATCGGATGTATAGGATATCATAGTTTGAATGAAACTTATTACGACCAAGTAAACTTAACCATACCAAAATGTATCTAAAGTTGTCATACAGTGGAAACATTTCAATTAACTTAACAAAGTAATTAATTAATTGAATCACTTCTTTAAAGGATATTTATCCTTTATACAGGCAAGTTCAGTAGATTAGAATAGAAGTTAAAAAGCAAACCCAAGCAGTCAACTTTCAAAAAATACAGTTGCTCTTTAGAAAAAATGTTACCCTCTTCCCTAGTCTACTAAAGATCTAGGTAAATGTAGAAACTGTTTGAGGAAAAGCAAGTATTTTGGCGGACAATCTGCAACGTAATGGAAGCTTATCAGCCAATATTCGATATCTTTTGTGGGAAATAGCAACCATTTAAGGTACTTTGAGGCACATAGTGGGAAAATTTTAAGGATGATTCGACATTTATGAGAAGATTATGAAAAAAATTCGAATATTCGGAAATAGAAGCACATTGTGTCGAGCGATGGATAAAATTTTTGTAAAAATTATTTTTGCCCAGCTTTGCGCAAAACGTGTTTTAAGTGTATTATTTACCCAAATTTTTCCTTTATGTCTTTTGACTAAAATTTCCTTAAAATTTGTCCGTTTTTTCTCAAATGTCCACAGAGTTCGGTACATGGGTATGATATTGTTTCTGTTAAATTTGTATGCACTTTCAATCTCTTTATTATGAATTGATTCTACAGAACGAGGTAAGCAACTCTTATAATGTAGCCTTTTTAACAGTTTGTATTTCCTGTTACTAAAAGGTCAATAATATAGTATATGAATGACTTTAGCGTAATTTTCATTCGCCGGTGTTCGCTCTTTCTTTATATATCTCTTAGGAAGTATTTGGTCACTGAAGCATTATGTCAACCAATGATTGTATTCAAGTCTATGAGTTCATAGTTTCATTGTTTGGTTCTCTCCTGGTAACTTTAACTTACTTACTTACTTTGAGGTCAGTTTATTTTGTAACAAACTCTACCACAATCAACACTAGTTCAACAAGTTTCAAGTAGGACGAATCTCACATCCTGGATTCCGCTTGCCAGTCACTATTGCACTCAAACACTACTTATGAACTACATCTAGTATCAAGGTGATCCACTCAGAATGTATATGTGACAAAAACAGAGTGATCAATTTGAATACATGGCCAATTAATGTGAAGATCCAATTCAATAAATCATTCATTAATTAACTCACCGTAAACCCCGAGCCATTTCAAATAAATCTACTAGAAATGCTAGCTCATGTTCATTATAATAATTGACATCTATGCCTAAACTAACAATCAATGCAATTGTATCTGTATCATAGGCATCAATTTTAGTTTTAGGTTCAAATGTATGACAATTAAAATAGATATGATGACTGAATTTGCGTATTTGAAAACCATCCATATGCATACAGTTATCTTCAATTTGCATTGTTTGATTAACACGTCGCATACAATTCAAGAAGACAGTTGTATCATGTCCTAAACGATAAGCATCAATAGCTTTGATATTTTGATAATAAATTGATAAACTATCATATTGATAAAGTGTTTCAGCAGTGTCAACATCATTGTCTATAAGAAATGTATGCGTTAAATTACGCATATGCTTATTGAATATACTTGGTGACATAACATCATTATTACGCCATAGATAATAGGCATTCTGTGAGAATGGTTGATGATGACAAATTGTTAATGCTGGAAATGGTGATTCGGTTTCTAATGCAACGTGTATATTCACTGATACATCATATAATAGATAATCTTGTACAAGAAGATAGGTTGTTAATAATAAACCAATAGTCATAATTAACACAAAGCATAACCATAAACCACGTAGAAATGCTGATCTACTTCGTAGACGTGCAACACCACGTATAGAGAATGTATCACAGATGATTTCCATGATGTTGATTTTATTCACTTTCTTATTTGATTGTTTCATTTGATTGAAATTGTAACAATTTGAAATTGATTTATCAATAATTGAATGTTGATCATTCATTTGTACAATGTTGACATTGTCATTATTATCTAATTGTAGCATCATTTGATTAATGCATGTGTTGCAAAATTAAAAGTACCATTGAATGCATCAACAGTGTAAATTTCTATGAAATGAAACATAATGAGTATAAGTATAGTTAATATCATTTAAGTATAAATGAATTGTTTCAGGCCTAAGATGAGACTCATCAATAGTGTCTATCTGTATTTTAATCAGGAGATTCAATCCTGAACATTCGATTCTCGTGAAAATCGCACAACCATCTACATTATTGATAAGGCCTACATCAAATGTCGAAATTCTCACTTTCATAATTTGTATTATTTATGATGATTGTTGCACGCCCAACATAAAATCATTCTTATCTCACCTACTAGAACTACCATAGAAATTCGTCGTCATGATCAGCAGCATCATCAATTATGATAATAATCAACCACTATAACAAAATTTACACAATGCTGTCAAAGACACATATGATGTCGAATCAAGAATATCAGATCTAATAGATGAGGATATTCATACAATGGTGAGGTGTAGTGTTGTATTTTTGCATATGAGTGTTTCAATTAAAATACGTCTAGAATTAATTAATGGATTACTAGTAAATGATTATACTCTATTCAGCCGTTGTCCATCAAGCATTCTCAAAAGTATGCTTGGATTCAACTTTTTCACTTTCAAAGGGATTCTCTACAGATAAACTAACGAAGTAGTAATGGGCTTACCTGTTTCACCAATTGTAGCAAGCCTTTATAAAATACATATAGAATCTCATTTTTCATCAATGTCAACAGACTATGAGTCTGGCTCAGATATGCAGATGACACTTTTGTCATTATAGAAAACTTTTTCTGAGAACTTACTCAAGACAAAATAACACTTTATCTCAGCATATCAAATCCATTTTCAAAATAACGATGAACACATTGAGTTATCAATTTCAGTAGGCCTTGTCATAAGAAATTAAAATCGAACTCTTATTCTGAGGATTTATCGTAAACCCACACATTCAAATCGATACATCGACTTCAATTCAGTACATTCATTCAGTGCAAAAACATCCCTGGCTCTAAACTCATTTATAAGAGCCAATAAACTCATCACTTTAGAAAATGATATGAAATTCGAATACAAAAATGCAATCAGCATCTTACGACTTAATAATTTTCCAATGAATATTATTAAAAATTTACAAACGACCAATTACTAACTAATAGTTAATCAATAGAAACATCATGAATTAGTCCAGCCGTTCTACCTTAACGTCATGGGACAACAGACGAATTGCAAACAATTCTTGAATAACATGGAATCCAAACATTCTACAAGACTACCAACACTGTTTGAGGTGCATTACTTAAAATAAAGAACACGATTCTAATCAACTCTGCACAGAATTGTGTCCATAGGCTAGGTTGTGTTGATTGTGTTGCTTTCTATATTGGAGAGTTTTCTCGAGAAATCAAGACTTGTGCCACAGAATATGAAAGCTACACTAAACGACCTCCTGATAATCCTGTTGAACTTGAAAAGTTGCAAATCAAATCAGTAATAGCAGTACATGCCATCTACTACAACCATCAAATCGACATTAGATATATCTAAATTATTCAAAGAGGGTTTTTCAATTATAAGTTAAGATGAATAGCTGACGCACTTTACATTTTGTTTAATCCAACCATGTAGAGTGCAAGGCAGCTACCCATAGGTTGCAATTGATGAATTTAAGCAAATATATATCATGAGTTTATCAAGTTAGACTTTTCAACCGTTGGAAGCTGCTTTAGTGATCTCATGATGAAGCGCTTATCATGGAGGTTGATGATCTTGACGACGACTCACTGATGGATCCATTAATGCACAATACTGAAAAATTTCATTTTAGGATGAAGTAGTTGTTTGGTGCTTTCTGGTAGTCAGTCGCTATTTAATTCAGATTAATTCCTGATATAAAGTTTACCTCTAACATCCTCCACAACACTTAATTACAGCAATCTAGTTAATGATTATTAAATCAAAAAATTTCTCTGTAATTTTTAAATCGATTTGTATTATGATATAAATTCCACTTTGTTAATCATCTTGTTTTAGTTGATTGAATTCGCCATAGATTGATGTTGGTAAGGTATCAGTGAAAAACTGGAAAGTACTGGTTAGTTGTTTTGTTCCAGTGTGCATTTCATCAGTGGTGCACAACCTAAATTCGGGTCCATGCAGATCAACATCTAACCTCCATACCACTTAGCCGGCATCTAATAGTAGAATTTCCAATTTCATTAAATTATGAGGACGACATGGTATCTATGGTATGCACTAATGAGCAGTCTTGTACTATAGGTGAAAACAGTTGTCCAGTGCTTCTTGGTTTTCAGTGATACTCTACCGACACTAATCGAAGGTGAATTCAATCAATTAAAACACTTAACCCTGATCTCCACCAACTACCATAATTCAATTATCTTGTTTATCTCACAAATTTTTAATAACAACATTCATAAACAAGATAAATTCGTAGTTTACTTTGATCGTAAATACACTTAGATTATGTCAAGTGAATTCATTGTTCAATTGATCTGAATTGACGTAGAGTTGAGACAGTGAGGGAACAGAGGAGAAGGACGCGTCGGGGAGTGAACAAAGCAAACAGAAACTTCAATACATTCATTACATTTAAATGATTCATTCAGAACAACAATTCACAACACTAAATTGGATGATTTCTAAATACTTCAATCTGACTACCGTGAAAAAATCAGATACAATCATTTAATGAAGTAAAATTATCACTAAGACATCGTCTTCTCTGGTATATATACATGTACATAAAAATAAAAATCAATTGGTTACCAGTCGAATAGTCGTGATGTTGGTTGTGGTTGTGTTAATGGTGAGGATGTTTTAGGAGATTTTAGTAACAAGCATCAAATTGATTATCAACATAACTGTAACAGATTATTAAAACGTTGAGGTGATTGTTGAACACAAAGGTAAAATAATAAGAGGAAATCTTCGTATTATCGCTCGCATATTATGAAATAACCGAATAAGTAATATTGATGCTGTGAATCAGAGTACAATGCAAACATCACAAGTCAGTCTCAAAGATAATAAACTATAAGCGACTGAAATAGCTTGGACAGGTATTGTGTATGCCTGATTACAAGCTACCTACCCGAATGATGATTGTTGAAGTAAAATTTATATGAAAAAAGTATAGGTGCCTCCAAACCATATCGTGGAATCAGTCGATGAAGTGTTTAGCAGTTGGTCATGTAAGTAGAAGCAGAATACCTTGCTGAGGTCTGCATGATAATAAAAATCAATGGCTAGAGACACTGAGTGACACGGCTTAGAATCGGTAACAGGCGTGGAAGCTGATTTACTTCTTGTGTTCACCTACATCTACAATTCTTTCATACACACCTTTTTTTCAATCTGATCTGTTGTATTCTATTATCGTGTTATTCTTGTAAAACTAATCTTGTCGTGCTAAAGTAGTATGGCAAATTGAAACTAACAGCGTAAATACCACGTTCTTAGTTGTTGGTAACTAGCTAATTTATTAAGACTATTAACATTGATATATCTACATATAACTGACAATACCAATCAATTCTATACCAGTCAAGCAGTAGTAGTGGTGGTAGTGACAGTATGTCAGATAATAATAATAACAAGCACCGAAGTGTCCATAAGGATAACTGTGATCGATCAATAAAACAATGAGGTGGAGAAAGTAATTACTTTATACAAATGATAAAGGAGAAAGACCAGGCTAATATTAAAGAAATTGAATATTCATACTAGATCTATAAAAGTAAAGAAAATCAAATGAATATCAAATTGAAGCACCAATGTGTTATGCAAATGAATTACATCAAACTCAGTTGCGTGTAAAAGACAAACCTACAAGTTAAATGGACTATTTAATGTAGATCAATAAATAAAATAGTAAAACGTTTATTAATGTGAAATCGATGTCAATTGTCAGTCAAGTGGGCCGGAACAGATGGTTTAATTTTTAGGAGCTTTTGTTTAATCGATTAGACTAGTTAGTGTACAGTGATAGGATGACGGACATAACAGATTCGATACCATATATTACAGGTACCACGGACGCTATTAAGTTGATAAATACACGTAGTAACGGTGAATCTTGGCATTCCATCTTTCATTAGGATAGAAATTGATTTAATACAAAACAGTTAAATGTTTGATTACAGTGAATAGCATAACTTATTATTAATCTGACTACTTCACTGGAAGTATAAGTACAAAATATGAAAACAGCTGAATAATGCAATCTTACAATCCTTTGATAAGTTGGTTTGCATTACAGACAATCTGTAAAGTGTTTTTCAAGGATTTGTGAGTGTGGAGATTGTTGTAACCTACATCAAAGACTGACTGTAATTAGACGGTTTTCTATGAGCAGGAAGCAATGAATAGCTGTTTTGTCTTAATTATCATTTTCTCATCTGCAAACAATGCCGTATACAGTATATATTTTGACTAAACTGATCACATTTTTGCTTGGTACTTTTGGAGACTATTAGTCACCAGTAGCATTGAATGTTGTTTAATCAATATCAATGTAAATGGTGTTTTTCATGAGCTCAAAAGAAGACATTTAATGCTTGGTGAATTTCCTCTTATCACGGATACTAAGTGGTTATCCTTCTACTTATAGAAAAGTTGATATGTAACCACTTGCCTGTTTCATAATTGCATTGCACTTCCCATTAGTCGACTAAGTAAGATCCTATCAAAATATATTTCTATACAATGCCCTATATGACTGTCAACAGGATAATGCAAGTCAATTTACCAGTTTCACACATTATCTTTACAGTCATCATTCAAAGTCGTCTACACTGTCAACGAACAAGTTACGAACAAGTAAATTAATTATGCATTACGGAGTGTTCAATCAAACCATCGATTCAAGTTGAAAATCTGTTTGCATGATTAATATATTCAATGTATTCCTTCACCTCCTACTTAAGCCCTTCCAACATTCTAACTCAATTATTCTTTTCATTTTTTTCATCAAGTAAACAATCATCTAGAAATTATCTTCAATTTGATAAACTTTATTAATTTGTAAATATCTCAACTACTTAATAACTGCTAATAGTATCTCTGACTATCAGTATACTTTTGTAAAATAACAAAGTACTACTCGACTAATACGTACATTCAGCGATGAGTTAAGTTAAACAGTTGAAATATCTAAGTCCTATAAATCCATTGACTTGCCGTAAATTGCATAATCACTCTAAAATACTACTTCTTGAAGTGATTATGATTGCTAGGTAGTGTTTAGGTAAATTATGGTTATTGTAATTGGGTGTTGTGACGATTACTGTGAGTTACTTTTATGCCGAAAATTGGACTAAATTAGATAACAATTAGTTACTAGAGGCAGTAGACAGCTGTACTTTCCTAGTATGGGGTGATTTAGCACTATGCATCCATGAGTTAATCAGGGACTGAACCTTAGACTCTGTGGTCCTCCGACAAATGCTCAGCCAAGGCGACTCCTGAAGGTTGATATTTATATTCTGGTCAATTCATATCACGTTTGGCTGATAGTATTATTCATGGAAACATGTTGGACATTGTAAGTTGTGTTGACGTAGTTCACCTTCAAAGAATATAATTAACAGACTACAGAATGTTGCGTAACCATCCAATTTTTCTCTCTTTCGTATCTATGCAGTGAAATAATTTAAGTAGTCTTTAATTTTCTTCGATAATGTTCATCTAATCTTAAACGTATACCCACTCGTTTTACTTCACTTCATTACTCAACTATTAAATTAAATTTTTATGTTATTACGTAATCGTATATTACTTATGCTGGGTTCATGGCATCAGTTACAGTGAATCTCAGTTGATTTGCAATAGTTTTATACTTAATTACAATGCAATAACTGCGTTATAAACAAGAAATGATTGATATTAGTTGCATTATTCTCTTCATTGAAGAAAAAAACAACAATATGCTAACAGACAATCAACAAACCATGTAATAACATTCATATTCATAAGGAATCAGTGATAAAACTCTTTGTTCAATGATAAAATTAACCTAATTTAATAGCATCGTTTGATTTCATAATCCATTGACTTATTACTATTACGTCATCCAATCCATTTTGCATTCTTACTTTGTCATCGAATAATGCCGAATTATCATTAACTTGAATCTATTTTCTACGTTATTCACTCAATTAGAATCATCTTATCTGTCACTGTAGTTCTTTCTTAGTCATTCAACAATGTCTTCTTACTAATTACATTTTCAAATGTGGTAGTTATCATGTAGTTCTATTGAAGTCAGTTATATCCTCTATCCATCATGATGATAGTAATAATGATGGTGAAGATGATAGACTCATCTGTTTACTATCATCTCATTGAATTTCACAATCGAAGTGCTCAAGCCCCATTTTGTGATACTCATTTTACAGCATGTTTCAAGTAGGAATCGAGAACTCACCTTATTGAATCCAATCACACTAATGCTCTACTCACATGATTGTTTATTTTAGATTCATTACTGCAATTCATTAACACATGATGTCTGTTACAAATGAAGTAATTGTTGATTCGACTGACAATCTTGATTTTATTCATCTATTCTCGTAGCATATCTGAATGTTACTGTTAATACATGAGAAAATGTCAGTATTCTAATTGTTGTTTAAGGTAACCGTGTAGATCAAGAAACTAATGAATTCATTGAAGTTATCTACAACGTCTTCTAAATTCACTACTGTTTATTTAACAATTGAAACTTGCATACAATCAAGTGTAGATTTCGATAAAGATTTGATTGTGTATGTCTGATGTTCATGTTCACATATCACTCAACATGTAAAATAATGGACAGTTTAAGGCGTATGAAAACGAAAACGATACTCTCAACTACAGCGATCCCTACGCACACTCAGTCTATTAAAAAACATCAGTTAACTGATTATTTCTCTAGTTAATAAAACCTAAACATGATTCGACTTACTCAAATGCAACATTCTCCTTCTTCGTCTTTGTCGAATAATTCATGAATTTAATGGATTACATTTGATACTTTTGTTCATCAAGATGCATTCATGTTGAAACAGTGAGTTTGTAGCATGTTATACGTTTACAAACCATTACATACCATGTATTTATCGTTTGTATAATTATCCTAATTTCATTGAACAGTGATTATCTCAATTTTCATACATGATTTGTTGAAATAATGCATCGTCAGTTATTTTACCTTTTAGTAGATTTTGCATTTTCTGTGTTACCTGTTGTTGATTCTAATGCATCTGTTTCGTTGTTAACTGTGAGTTCACCAGCAAATTTGCATGATTCCTGAAGGAATGTTATCATTTTCTGTATATCATTAAATTTCCTCAATGCTACATCACCATTCATTTTATCTGACTTGATGACAACTGGATGGTTAAAAGTGGAGTTTGTTATAGATTGAAAATCACATTCTTGATATTTCGATATGATATGAATCTCATAATACTGAAACTCAATAACTTCAGAACTTGTGCAGTAATGTTGAATATTTTGTTCAAGCTGTGCACACTGAAGTATGATTCAGATCAATGCAACGAATTGATTGTCCTAATGAAGCAATCAGTTTTTTTAGTTTGACTGTTCACTATTCAGAAAACACAGAAAATGTAATATATAAAGTAAACTTATTTAGAATACATCCATTTGTGAAGCTAATAAGCACCGAAATTTTACATTGTGACTTTTGAAATCGATGAGATTCAGTAATCCATCTTCAGTTGGTTTAATGAATGGAAGAGAATGTGATCTAATCATGTTAAGTTGTTATTCGCCTTTATAATGACAATGTAATAATTTCGATTGTAATCTACAATACTTGCATTTCACATCTCTATTGAATTCTAATGACACTATGGTATATTATCTAATTATATTCTGTGTAAAGTAGTTCTTAACACTTTTTCGTTGGAGTTATCTGTAAAGCTTCTTCTAGTACTTATATTCATTAAGTGGCTAATTTCGGTTGGGTTTCACTATAAATCAGTGAGCAGTGGATAGATGATTCATGTCATCAGTGCTAACCCTTGAATCCTGTGGGAATCGACATTACAAACTTAAAGTATCTCTTTAAACTTTTAGTAGTCAGTGCTGCTATGCATGACAATGTCGAACAGTAAAATTACTACTTGAAGCCAGACCAATACAAACAACACAATTAAATATCCATCTTTACATAACTATTTCAGTGCAGATAAAGCGTTCAACTAACTAATGAATATTGCAAGATGCTTCTTATGTTATAGTGAGAAGTCATAACAAGTAAACTTCAGACTCGTCGAGAGTGTGATGGTTATCACAACTAGTAAATGAATGATGTTGTTTTCATAATAAGTGTTAGAATGACAACCATTTGACACTAGCCAGGTTTCAATACATGAGGTGTGCTTTGTGAAATCCTAGTCCAGTTTTTGAAAAAAACAGCTGTTCAACACTAATCTACACACCTTCCCGTATTAACCAAACTACAAATCTTTGATTAGCTAACTTTTATTACAACATTTATTTTACAGTCAGATTACTTACTCATTGATGAAACATGTAAATTCTATGTAGTTGAGAGAAAAACAACGATGAGATCTTCATACTTCTGCATACATAGTTACTGCATCTTTATTTAGCATAACCAAATGAAATCGAATAAATGCTGATATGTTTACATTTACTGTTATGCAATGTCGTGTAATCACAATAAATAGGATTTTTAAGAAGTAAACCAACAGTAAGTAGTTTCTAAGAGATTGTTAACTCTAATCATGTCTTTTATTCAACATGTCAGGTTCATAAATGACATGATCGAATGTCATCGAAAGTGGTGACAAGCAGTTATGTTTTATCAAAACTTAATTTAAAGTAAATATTATGAAAGATCACATCATTTTCATGCTATATACTAGTTTACCTTTGGAATTGTGAATCACCTTGACTCATATGCTGTTTACTGATTCTTATTAACTTCACGCGACGTTCCACCACCTACTACTTATAAACAATCTTATGAGTTATATCCATCACAATAATACTGAATTGTAATTCAACAGTTTCACCAATATTTATTTACCTCGAGCATGATGTGTACATACTATCATTCATTGATCTACTACACGTACTTCTTTATAAAATAATCTACATCACATCTAATAGACAAGTTAATGAATATCTGTGTTACAAAACTCAGTGAATAGCAATCTACTTTACGAAATGAATACAATAAGTTTTACAGTTAACATCAATAGTAGTACGTCTATACATGTGAAATGACTATCTTGAAATGTGAAGAAATACATCCACATCTTGAATTCTACTGCCGAATAACTAATCGAAGATGAATTTAATTGTAAGACAAATCTATTCACTAACAATCCATATTTCAACGAATCTATGCTAAGATATTTATCAACTACATTTTGAATACACTCAGTTTACAGTAACTCACTTTCGTGCCTTCCCAACTGTACTTCATTGCATCAATCTAGTTGTCTTTTTCATCATCATAATCATCATCATACCGATATGCATATTCAATGCATGAAGCAGATGAATACCTATGCACAATGTTCTGATGAAAACATATTTATCTGCATAGTTAAATTCTGAAACCGTAACCGATAAACTGCAGTATTTACATCAACTTTCTGTTCTTGTGCTTTATTCTGAGTGAAACGTTAAATAAATCCCGCTAACATATTAGTGATATCACCAAATAGAACAAAATGAAGCATACTTTGAGAGACAAAAGAACAAGGTGAAACACTAATATACAACATGTCAACTTGATACAAAATAGCATTTACTGTAGTATGCCTCTTTACGAAAAGAAACGTGGCGTGCGAGGTGACAATGAACAAAGCCTGACAACACTACGTTGAAGGTGTTAAGAAAACCAGGTAAAGCTAGCCCTTAACCAACATTGATCAAGAAACACAAAGAATCAGCAAACTAATAATTAGAAGCAATGTATCTATAGTTTATAAGGTTCTCTGTTCATTCGTTACGAAGCAATTATAAGGATTCATTTTGTTCGTTGGCTGCAGTGAATGTAGTTGTTTCACTACATTTTGTTGAAACTAAGTACCGGACGGTATTAAGAGTGAAATAACACCTAGTCATAACATGGTAAAAATGTTGTTAAAGATATTTGAGAACGAAAATGTGTGTTAGATGGTATTCGTCAAATAGCTTTACATACAGTCAGAAAGAGATTGAGTCACAAGAGACATGAACCAAAATCACCCAGTTTTATTTCGTAATAAACTTCTAAAGTTTGAATAGCATAAATATACCAGCTCTAAATTTTTAATTGAAGTCAAATCACCCACTAATTAGTGACTAATTATTCTTTTGCCCCAATCAATCAACCAGTCAAATACTTATGGCCTGAATAAGTCACTGGCGATGATCACAGTGTGTGAAACTGTGTTTTGTTATTTTCAATCACATTAAACATATCTGTTTTTATGTGATTACAAGTGGCTTTTATTGACAAATTAATTGCTAAACTTTCAACTACCTACCTTCAACTATCCAAATGTCATTGAATCTATCAACACTGAGAGATCTGGATAAGATTTATTCACTACTCAGTGACTACCTAAATAAATACAATGCCATTCAATATGCTCCTATATTAACATATCCACTCACACATTCACATCCATCACAAATAAGTAACAAATGTTAACACAATAGTCACAATAGTAGAATATAGTAGACAACTCTATATTCTTTCAGAAAATATTACTGATTACCTACTAGTTAATCACATAATCAACTACGTCTATTCCATGTGCATTGTAGATACGTCAACAAGATAGCAATTCAATAAAGTAACTACTAGTTGATATTTGACTATTATGTAAAGATATCAGTAGATACACAGAATGAGTACCTATGCAAGCGCTTTTCCTCTAAAGCTGTAAACTTCTTTTCTCTTCTTTTGTCAGCATATTGATATTGGCATTAAAAGAATTCCTTGTGATCGCTGAATGTATGAAACTTTTAAGTAACTTGAAGCGTAAAGATCAGTTTTAATTTAGTTAGGTTACAAGTCTTGTACAAGCCCTGTGAATCAGCATTATTTGTTAAATTAACTTCCTACTGAATGTGTTGACGCATTGAATTTCAAATAAATGATAAACAGGAAAACTACTTATTGAGTACTTGATGAAATATTTAGTAGTCACGTTTCAGAAAACGGGTTCTAGATTTCTGATTGTTATTCGAGTGTCATAGAAAATTCTTCGTTTTCACTGTGCAGTGATGTGGTAGTATATATCCAATAGTGTAAGTGCTAGTCAAAATTACATGTACATATTGGTATAGTAATTACTCATAGCAAAGCATGAAATCCTAAATTGTGAGCGGTACACATTTATTTTAGTATAACTGAAGTTAGATTGTAGAACAGCGATAAAATATTGGTTGATAAACAGAACTTTTATAAAGTCGATTTTATTTGAGGAGCTATGGTAATCGAGATGATGAGAGAGTGCTCATTTTTCCACACTGATCCTTGTTGAATTTGTTCAGTTTTCTTTTCAGGTGACTATTCAAGGATGCGGAAATGAAGAAAAGACAAAGTAAATGATCAGATGAGCAACGAAATAACTACTCTTTCGTCTCACAGTTCCTAATATCATTTCTAATGTTGTCAGTTTGATTCTGCGTCATTCTTAACAGAAGCTTACAAAGCCAGAGTTTCGATACTTCTATTTCGTTGCATTCTGCTTTTTACTTCCTTGTAATCGTTTATTATTCATCTTAAAAAAAATATACCACAACAATAGGCTTTTTCGTGTGTTTCTGCATTAAAATTAGCAACTTCATAATTAAGTGGTGAACAATCAACAATCAAAATAGAACGCCTGGATTTTAGAAGTTTCGAATGGCCATCCTGGTCGTTCTTCGTAATTCACTCGTTTCTACCTTTCGTGAATGATTAATAGTAGGCCATAATATCAAAAGTGTTAGAGAGCAGAATCTTGAGATGTTTAATCTGTTTAACAGATTTAAATCTCACAATTCACATACGCTGACGACGTTGACACACATTGTCTACAGACACAATTCTTTCTAAAATTCGATTTGCTGTTAACGTAATGACTTAGAAAAAATTAATTCAAATGAAGAAAGTTTATTGAAGTCAGACAATAATTATATGTTGACAGTGCATCAATCGGGATGAGGGTTATTCTGATTAGGGAAATGTTTTCTGTTTTCTACATTGAGCCATTTTCAAAATGTGATTTACTCAACTTCAACTACTGTTTAATAGTAATAAGTAGTACAAGTGAAAAGACAAGAAGAGAAATGAGTCAATTCAAATATTGAAGAATGTGATTAATCATGTGAAATCACAATTAATATGTTCGTCATCCACCAACATGTTAAAATAACTTACTAGATGCATGAAAGTGAACTGAATAGCAACTATTAGAACTAGACTAATTGTGAAAATGATATTCAATGAGTACATCATGACATTTGAGAGTGTCATAAGTAAGTGTCTAGTCAAAAATTCATGCTTGTGGATTATGTGTTCGGTACTTACATAAGTTTAATCTCTGTTAAATCTTATTTCGATATAATCTGATAAGTTATGCCCAATCAATTTTACATTGTTAATAAGTTCATGATTAATTCAAGTATAAGATGGTAAAATTTATAAGTATATAGATTTTTCAATGAAATATCACGATTATATTTATGGTTTGTTTAAACGTGCAAACGTCATCACCATTGCTACTGTCGTCCAACATATTCAGGTTCAAACAGCTATTTGAACTATTCATTTCACACACAGGAATTACAAACGATGAAATATGAAAGCTCATATTAAACAATCGGTATGCATTCATTATAAAAACAATAACGCATAGTTTTCATATACTTGGGTGCTGAGCCTGTCTAAGATATTTGAGTAAGTCATATTTGAAAATGATCACATTGAATAAAAAATTGATTCATATTCCAACATTACTCTCAACTGACTCATTTGGCATTCACCGGGAATGCAACCAAATATCGAATATAACAATTGTAAGACGTAAACTGTTACTACGATAGACCTGTTGTATTCACAGTTTGAACGTATTACATGAGTGATTTCAATTGTTATCCTCACAGTCCATACATAACTTCGGTGGCTTCGATCAAGGAAGAAAATAGACAAACAATACTTCGTCTCGTCTCATGATAATGATTTAGACATGTACAAATTTGTGGGTCTTCAACTGCATGTTTTCTCTTAATTAATGGTTAAACCATTTATGAATGGATTGCCTTTTCCATCAAAAACGACTGTGTATCCAATTTTGATTAAATGTTATAGTATCGACAGTGCACCAATAAAGCAGGTCGATACATGTCGGCGTTTATAGAGACAGAATGGAAGTACATTGGATGTGCGAGATGTCTTACATTGTAATCCCCTCACATATTTATTCTATGCCATGAAAATGTTAAATTGGCCGATTTAAATAGGATTTCATAGTGTTGAGCTAACTTTACAGGCTCATTCATATTGTCAATATCCATATTTTATGTGAAGATTTCACTTCGAATCCACACATATGTAAATCGTCGTCCAATTTACATTCAGCTTGTACTCACACTATTTCACATGAAAATAGATGTATCTGTTAAGACGTTTGTGTGGTGAATGCGATCAACCTGTTCAAGTGTTCACTGTAAACTGAATATTTCATGTTGTATTAAAAATAAAATAATGAAGCAGCAAAATGATTAGTGATATTGCCAATAATCGCCTTCTTCTAGTTCACCTTAAACTACAAATTCCACTCATTCATCAATGCAATGAATAAACTATAACACTTTTACAAAAATTAGATTTGCTATTACTGATAAGATCAGCATAAGCAGCAGTATCGGTAATATCGTCATTTTGACATTTGAATGTAGACAACAGAAACATTTCCATTGACTAAGGAACATAAATCTGACGAATGTAGCTGTTTATTTAGGGATAACAGAAGAAGGTTGGGTTCACTTTGTTCACCTCTTGTAGATTAACACACTCATGAAAGAATTATGCATCCTGAAGATGGTGTAGTTTGTAGATCACTTTCTTATTAAAGTAACAACAATGAAGTGGACTAGTATGTAATGAACGATTTCAATGTAACACCCCCGAGATAAGTTAGTTAAATCCAAACTGCAGTAACAACCTCTATACAAATAGTCCAAGTCAACTTATTGTTTTTCAGTTAACAGAGAATGCTGACAATCAATAAACCATGCCAATGTTGATGAACTACTTATCTACTAACTGATGGTTGTTTCTACAATAAATAAAGAAATATCACAGCATAACTTAAATTCTAAATTTAATTTTCTTGTTGTTGTTGCGGTTATAATTAGGTGATCTAAAAAGAACACCTTCAATAAGATGCACATTTCAATGGTGTGTGTGTGTGTTTGTGTGCATATGTAAAAATGAATTAAATCCTTTTCTGTTGCAATAAAAATTGAAAGATAAAGTTTTCTATCACAATATTTGTATCTAAGCAGTTATTTATAAAAGTTTCATTGTTTAATTCGTGCATATAAATTTATTACCAAAGAATCTGTAGTTTTCAAAATGTCCATAAACATTTGATTCAGCCTTGGCTGCTTCTCCAATAACAATAATTCTATTTTTGAAAGATCCACGTTAGCACCAGCAGCGTTGCCCCTATTGAATATTTCCAAATTAGGAAGACACCTTAATACGCGTTAAGAACAACCAACTGGCGACACAACAACAGGTAAGCTATATTGTGCAAGCTAAGCTGTATGATTTAACTTAAGATATTATGAAGACATTTAGAACGGTATATTTGAAGACAAACGTTCCAGAGTTGAACAATCCAGCTCAACCATTACAATATTATCAAAATGTTCCACTGAGATTAAATTCTTCTCTTTTATTTAGAAACAAGTAAGAGTACGTCACTTTGTAAAGACAAAACAGAATACAAAAACAACAAAATGTTGAATTGAATTACAACTTATACATCAAAAAGCGAAAAAATGACTTCTGATTCTATCCATATTTCTTGCTTTATTGATAATAAATGCATTCACGCAAAATCTATGATTGTTTGTTCGATATTAATTATGACAAAGCAAACCAAAAAGAAACTTTTGAAAGCAGCTGATTTGTTAACAAAACCAGGTAGACAGCTACCCTAGACAATTTTGTTAGAATTTACATCGAGCACTAAAGAATAACGCTTAATTGATTGGTTGAAACATGTCGACATTTTCGCTTCTGTCACCACGTCTGATTTCAGTTTGAACTCATTTGTCGATGAATTCAATGTAAATAGTTTTTAATAAGCAAATAGGAATGATGAGATCTAAGCAAATTACCACATGATGTTCATCAGTGCAAATCATCTTACATTGACTACGTTGTCAGTAACTGATGTAGTGATCGACTTATGAGGCGATATGCGTGAGTTATTTTGATTAGTTGATGAATAACTAATGAAATCGATATTTGATAATCAGTAGTGATTTCAATGAAGCGTTAATAAGATTTGTAATAAACTGACTCAAATCAGATGACTAGTTATTATACCATCAATAATATGCATCTACTGGATGGAAGTGTGCGAGATTGGAACAGTGACTGATATCTGACTATAATCAGTCATTCAACCACGTTCATCTCAACATATCACTAATCAACTCAATCATCACAATAGCCTTCTACATTGTAAATGCGTTGCAAACAGACAATTCATTTCAACAACCGTAATTTCATCATAAGAATATGAATACAACCAATGAATAAAATTTAGCAAAACTAGGTAGCCTGTTGGTGAGACACTTAATTTGCTTACCCTGTATATCACTGAATTATTTTCCTACTTTTCCAAATCACTGAGATCAGTGTATAAGGCGTGTATTTTCATATTCTCAATCTACAAACTCTCTAATGACAATTCAGTTAAATGCGATTATAACTTTTTTGATACAAATTCATTTTGATCAACAGTTAAACAGTTATATTTTGGAATAGAAATTTAACGCAGTTTGCCTCACTTTTTCAAACATGGTGGTTATCTGCAATTTGAATGTAGAATAAGCAAATAGTTAGAAATGGTTATATTCTGAAGTAGTGAATGACTGGATGAATAGTTGGAATGCAACTTGCACATCAATATGTAATTTCTCAAGTTGACAGTTGGTGTTATACACACTTCATCTGAACATCATTGAACAGTATACTGCTAATCTCACTCTGTTCATTGTGATTGTCTTGTTCACTACTTATTATTTAGCATTGTGGTCATTGTTATTTTAAAATGGAGTGATTGACTGTATAATACTGATTTTAGACTACTGTATATGCAATTTGCAAGAAAGTCCTGTTTTACCTTGACGATTCTATTCAGATAATAATAGAAATATGATGATATTAAATGTCTCGTCGAATCAGAGTATACTTTGTTGCTTGAGGGTTATGAAACTGTGGTTTCTGCCAATGATGATTAATTCGCATACCGCTCACATTTGAGGGATTGAACTTCAAACTGACTATAAAGATCAAAGCGATTGTTACTGTGATATTTGATTGAAGTTATTTGTAATCGTGAAATTAAGTGAATGTGTTGCTGCAAAAATACACCAAGTAAAAGTGTACACTTTATCGTTTGTACTAATGTACAGATTCTTGGTCTTCTTATGTGCTTCCGCTTATCCACATTCTTCTTATTATTATCATTATTATAAGGTTAATATACACAAACATAACAAAAATACTCTTAAAAAACTGCTTAGATGCAAAAATTGTTGAAAACATTTTGGTTTTATTTTAATTTTAACAAAACAAGTTAAGTACATTTTGGCATTACTTAAGGACACACACAACAGTAAAATATGCATCTTATAAAAGGTGTACTTAATAGATCACATTCCTATTATCATCACAACAACAAGAAAGTAATTCATTAACATTTCTAATTGTGCTAAATTCTTTTCATTTATCTTAGAAAAAAATAATCAATGAGTAAATAAGTAGTTGATTAACATTAGCAATGGTGTAATAACAGTCAACAGAGTCTTGGCTATCTGTTTAAAGCTGTTTGCAACAATTCGTGATTCACCAGATTATCACGTATTCAACGGTGGTGTTAGATTGAAACCCTTTATTATGTACCAGTTTACTTCAGTGTTGTTACTTCAATGAAACAGTGTCCAACTGAGAACGTCTTCTGAGGGTTTCATATTTCAATGTGTGTGTGTGTGTTTGTGATGAGGAAGTGAACTCAACCTCCTCTTGTTGAATATGAATTCAAAACGAAAATTATCAGTTTTGTGTTGTGTTATGCTCATTCTGATTTTGTCTGTATTTCAATGCAAATTTAAACACAGTAATGATAACTATAATAATTCGATGACTAACCTTCAAAACAGAATTGAGTTTTTTATTTCATAACATGAACAAGAAGTAATCGAATTAGAAGATGAGGCAGATGAATAAGGAGATTTGTAATTGACATTATAAAGGTTTTATTAATTCATTATCAAGTCTTCAGTATAAAGTGGAATGTTCAGTCCACGCCGGCCATTTAAACAGGTTGCGTATTCTGCATACCTATTCAATCGAATAGCTTTATATTAAATTAGCAATCAATGCAAAGAACTACATTGATCAGGTGATATTGTCGTACCACGATAAGTGACATTCGACGTCGTCTTAATTACCAAGTCTCTGTTCTTCAAGCATCTTACAAGCTCACAAGTTTGTTCAGCTTTTTCTTTTGTGGTAGACGAACATTAACTTTTCGACACAATTTCGAAAATCAATGAAGATGAACCACCAGTCAAGATCCATAAGAAAGTAGTTAATTTTCGGACAATTTAGGGTAAGTTATTCAGGCATACAAATAATTACATCATCTTTGTAATTAGTAAGGATGAATATTGTAAAAGAGTGTTGATCAAGCATAATCATTCAGAGAAGAATTTGCAAAACAACTAATCATGAGGTAGATCAAGTCCTGTCATTAGATGAGACAGTATACTGTTCTTTTTCAAAAGAAGTAGTAATGCAATCATTGAATGATGCCTTACTGTGTGTTAATATCCACAAAGTTTTTTAGTAATAGGTGTATATGAATTGTATCCAAGAAAGTAGTAAAATCGATATGCGTTGGTTGGATTCATTTCGGAATACCACTACGCTTCTTACTCCTTTACTATCACGTAACACAACTACTGCATATAATCAACTTTTATTACATAAATATGCATAACTAAATTATGTCGACTGAACTCATTTTACTTTACTGTGTTATCAAACTTTCTTATAGTGGCAGTAGTAACTCTACCCTACTGTAACTTATACCCATAGAATCATCACTTAACTTAATTTCATAGGTCTCATATTCAGTTTTGACTGCCACTTCAATCTGATCGTTGATAGTCTGCAGCTTTTAACATTTGGTTAGTAACCTAACTCACTTGTGTTATGAATTCTCCAGTCATTCAGAAATTCTTATCTCTTACTTCAATTATGTAATTTTGTTGTAGCCACATCAATATTTATGATGAAAGACACTCAATGAATTCAATTGGATGAAATAATCAACGTTTAAATTCAATTAGATTAATCAATAAAACATTGGACTACTGAATATCTTGCTGGTATTTTATGAAGTTATCATTCATCGACTGATTTATTGTAGGTGGATTTGTTAATGTAACAGAAAGTTTGTACTGATTGGTTGAAGTGTGTGAGTACTTTTAGTATAAAAGTCAGTGTAACATCACTCAAGTTTTTATCAAGAAGATTATTATTAACCAAACTAATAAAATGAACTCCAAAAAGGTTGCGATTGTTGCTGGTAGTTCAATTGCAGGAGCTTTACCATTAATGATTGCAGTCTATTTCATGCTTAATAATAACCAAGGTAAGTTCAATGATTCGACTTCTAACGTATGTTAAACTAATTTTATACTACCTACATATTTAAATACTTTCGCAATTGTACACAATTCACAGTTGATGACTTTATTACTGACTCAAGCACACATTGGTAATCATGATAAGTTACGAATGAACGTAAAATTGATGACAAACAGGTTTTGATTAATCTATCTAACCACATGAATAGTCAAAAGTTTCGTAAGCATCAGTCACTTTGCGAAAATCAAACTTAATTATTCAGAATAATTAGTTGTCTTTCTCTATGTATTAGGCAATCTCATTGAATTAATTATGATTAATTGTGTTTTACATTACATATGATTAGTGACTTCATATCTGCTTGTTATAATTAACCCTATTTCATATCATGCGAACAATTGCGCAAAAGAATGTGAAGAGTGTTGTGATTGATGCACTTTGAACATTGATTGTTTTCATGAAAATGTCAAGAAATGTAACTGTGTTACTTTACCTAATGCATCCGGCTGACAGATACCAACTATTTTCTGCATAGAAGTTCCGTTGAAACTAGGCTATAGCAATAACTGTTAAATAAATGGGTGTTGTGCAGATAGTTATCTATCAAATACAATATCAAGAATTGGTCTAGATTAAACAACCTTTGATCAGCAGTGAAATTTAACTGTGACGAGTGTGAGGCAATTACCCACTGACTGCAAGATTGAGGCCCCACAAACGTATCACGAGTTCATTGAATTAGAAATATCAACCATTTGAAAGTGTATCAGTGGTCTAATGGTGAAAAGTTCACCGAGGATCAAGTTAGTTCAATCCATTTTAGAGCCTTTGAAACGCTTTGATAAAGAGTCTCATACTAGGATGAAACAGCTGTCCAATGCTTCCAGGTGATCAATAGTTACGTGATTCAAACCGATTCTTGATATCAGAATTCACAGAATAGCGGTTATTTCACTGAAATGGAGTTAAGGTGGTTATCTGAAGATTGACATTTAAATTTGTTGTTACTATTTAACACAGATCGATGTTGGTTATGTATCATTGACTAATGAAATCCAAACATATTAGGAGTCAGTTATTACTAGTGGCATTTAATGATTATCGGTTTATATCAATAATTCTATCATTGTACACTGACCCAGTAGTGCTAATAATTTGACGTTGTTTGCGTCTTGTGAACAATTTGAGTATCATTTCTTACAGACATTGGCAGTGTATACTCCTGACAACTCTAGAAGTAAAATGAGACATTCATCCAGTGTTTCTTTCTTTTCAATGATATTTAATTACAACCACCCTACGACAAAAACATTAACAACCTAGTAACAGTTTACTCACAATGCATATAAACGGAAATGTGTGCTTCATTCATTGATTGTTGAAGATTTCTCTTATTATTCACAATTGTATGAATTCTTCGACAGCGTTCTTTTAATCAGTGTTACACTTTATGTGAACTGTGTTTTAATAATCAGGACAAGTAGTTGTTTTTGTCATTTCAGTGAATAGGCAATAGGTTGGATGACTCAAAAAGAGCGACTGACATTCAAAACTGTTTATTTACTTCTATGTACATTGAACATATTATTATTACTATTATTGTTCCCCTCACCATAACCTCCCAATAGACACACTTTCTGCTAATTTTCATTGATAAACTATGACTAGTTAGTTGTGTACTTGTTCTCGGCTCCACTACCTTCACTACCACGAAGCAATTTTTCACCATTATTGTCCTCGTTTCTATAAATGATGTTTGGCGGTATGGTGAGCTGTGTGGTTAGCCTTTGTATGTATATAAGTGAATAAATAAAATACTAATTGACTCATGTTCCTTATCTTCATTATTTTGTGTTTTCCTATTCACATTGAGAGTAACAGGATTAGGTTATACTTAAGAGCAACCATCAATCATTCATACTATTGACAGTCCTCACAGCAGTTCAAACTACATTTCATCTTTAGTTAAGTACATCGGTTATGACTACTAGTCGAGTATCACATTGTATCAAAATTATTTTAATTTCTGTATATCACGTGATTTATTAGAAGTAAATAAAACAATGTGGTTATCGTTACAACTGGTTACATGAACGATGTAGCTTACCAATGTCGTAGTGTAGGTTAGGACAATGTGGAATCATTATGAATTGTTTTAAGTTAGGAGTAAATTACATAGACAAAACCTAAATACATTCAAGTTTATTATAAGGCATGAAATCATAAAAATTGTATTAGAATTACCAAAACAAGGGGTATACACAGAAGTAGTTTGAATGAATTGCTAAGTTACCTGATGATAAATTGTTGCTAATCGTTAACTCACATGTTGATTACTTCTTTAATATACACAACTTTTACCTAATTACGTAATTTATTTAGACTATGTGTGAATTGTTTATTTTGAATATTGTAATGAAATGCTTGCGGATTCAAAAGTGTAAATGCTTGACAACATGTAAGATTTTTGTAATAACTTTTTAATAATTACAACAATTTGTTTTGTAGATGCAAATGACTCGGGTGATACTCATTTAGTTGATATCTATGGTTCATCATCGACAAATCCTTGTGTCGATTTTTATGAATATGCGTGTAGTGATTGGAAAAGTCAACATCCGTTGTCAAATGGAATAGACAGTATTACTACAGTTACTCAGGCACAGCAGAAGGTTAATATGTACATCTGGAAGTTATTAAGTATGTTGTTGTTATTCAACATAAATATATTATTAATCCTGGTTATATATCCTGAGTATTTAATTCTTGCTTATAATAGAGCCATCAGTTAATTTGTAGTATTCATGGATGTGATAACACACAACGAAACAGTTTGTTAAAGTAAAACTCATATTTTAAGCAAACTTCACATTTTGTAAAACAAGATGAATCAGTGATGCTGCAGTCAAAAATGACATCATTATGTTGCACTATGTTCGATTTGCAAGTGTAGCTTATATCTGATTTCTTGATAACATACAGATTTCTAATTTCTACCTACTGATTTCCTACTAATAATAAACACTAGATTAAATACATCAATTTTTGCAGGCACCCTCCCGGATACTTCATTGGCATTATTCATATGTCAGTGTACCACAATTGAAGCAAAGTTAAACGAGGTGATCTGGCTGATTCGCAGTACTTAGCATTTGTCAATAAAACAAAACTACATTCATGTTAATGCATGTGGTGTACACAACATTTGAACAACAACCATTTGATTGGAAAGTTAAGATGTAGCTACATTAACTCTATTTCAACATAAGTAATCAAAAACAAGACTGGAATTTCGAACTTATGAAAATATTGCTCTGGTATCTTTCAACTTGACATGGGTAGATTTGTAAAGTTTTGGTATAGTTCAGGTGAATAGATATGTGACTAGAAAATGTTTATCACCTTGATGAACATAAACATACAATACACTGTGGAATATCTACAATGTCCTACTGTGAACAACTACCATCTAACTGACATCAGAAGTATTATTTGCTGTTGCTGTTTTCTCTTTAATCGACATTATAACGTTTGATAATTTGAAAGATAATGTTACTTAGATGATCAGCATTATGATCCTTCGATTTTAACTCATTGAATTCGATATTGAAGTTGGATTTATGATAATAATAACTAAAGCAAAGAGAGTGACGTGATCACTACCTAGCAATATATTCATTCACATCATCCTTTCAATAAGCACTCTTATCACCGATGTCAGATACATCATACTACTAATGAAACTGATCTACACCAGTTTTAATAAGTGAAAGAGAGAGTAAGTAGATAAGTGGTGAATCATAATCAAATGTATCATTAATTGTGACTCCTACATTCAATTTTCACTTGTGAATGTGGGATTTTTCACTCTGGACTACATTTGACAAAATCGTTATGACAAGGGTATACTCATGTTAGAGAGGAAATCTGTTGTTAATCGATGAGTGTGATTACTGTGTTGGAGTAGACGGAGAATCGCAAGTTATTACTAGCTGCAATTTATCGTATCTCATATATAGTCAGCAACAATAGTAATCAAGCTATCCACTTTTATGTATAAAGGCTACAAATTACATGTGTATAGTCTGCCAATAGTTGCCAGTTATCCTTATAACAATCACACGCAGATTATTTTCAAAATGACTAATATGATTATAGAGTTTACTTATTATTGTTTAACTGTCTCAGATTAATTAATCTCATTTTTCTTAATTTTATGACAACAACAAACACTAAGCTGATGATTCGTATTCCAGTAATGATCCACGTCTACAAGCAGCAAGTAAATTCTACAAATCTTGCACAAATTATCGTAGTTCTGATACATTCATCTCAGCCTGTCGTCAATGGATATATATGTACTTCGGTCATTGGGGACTCATGCCGTCAACTCAGCAGATTGATGGAGCCCCAAATATTGAAAATATGGACCTGACAGATTTCTGTCTACCAGCAATAATGCAATTTGGATATTCACTCCTATTTTCCATAGACATTGATCCGCGAGCACGTTTAATCAAAGTAAGTGCTAATTTCATAACTCACTAATGAAACATGTTTTACAAGAATTATTGACATTGAATATGTGAAATGCTTATCAATAGAATATGTTATTTCAGTCCTACAATTTTATGTGAATCGATGTTATAAAGATTAACAAAGAATAATTCTTGTAACTCGAATGAAACCTGCCATTCTTTATAACATTAGTTTGTATGGTTTATTGACAAATTGTAACGTATCCACATTATCAACTTTATGTTGTATATTTGCAATAAGGAGTGCTACTGAGCATACTTTCGTACGTTGATTTCACTGGATATGTTCACTAGGACATGATAGCGCTCCTCTTTCTATTCATCTAGTGTATCTGCTTTTGCAAGTACATACAAATCAGTAAATACAGTTAAAGGTTACATAAGAAAGATATATGTGTTTTTTGGTAGTGTTTATTAAACATCGTGTGGTATGGAATGTCAGCAGAATAATGGCCTGTAATCTTTGTTTGACAGTTGTGTTCAAAGTCATTGAATGATTTATCTGATAATACAATTATTATCCATCTTTTGCTCCGTAAAATAAAAAAAATGTAAGGTGATTCATTACTAATAACCAAATGACACACCATAACAATACACCCGAATGGAGATAGATACATAATGTTTAATAAGTGCCGATATTACATGATGTTTCTGTCAGGAAAAAGTTTTTTTTGACTTACAACAATACGTATGATTGAGTACAATGTTTTCTTGAATGCAAATAAGTAGTTGTAGTAAAATGAGACTGTAATTATGAAAATTAATTTGTATAAACGTCTACAAACAAAATCACCATCAGAAGTGAAGCTGGAAAGATGAAATGGTTCTGACAAATTTGCAGTGCTCTATGGCATCAAGTAAATGCCGTTATTATCCCTGAGCATAACAACTTCTATATTGTACACTTTTATGTTAGTATGTATGTTTAAGGTGATATTGAAAATATCTGACTTTGGACGGTTTTCTTGTTTTCCGTCTGTTTGTACATTTAAATCTGTTCCACAAACATTCTTGTCCAAATCGTGGTTATCGGCTTTTCTGTATATGTGTGATACGTCTATTGCATATGCGTATATAGTTAACAGGTATACGATACAATAGACAGTCTCTGTGTGAGTTTGCAATGAACGGAACATTGGTCGATGTCCTCATGTAAAATATCTCCATATTTTGCAAATATTCTTATATAAGAAAGTGTTGATGTGAAATACATCAATATTGAGACATTTATCACTTGTGAACTAATAAAGTAAATTGCTTCAATGGTACGTAATTTTATTTCAAAGACGTAATGTGTTGGAAGGGTGATGAAGTTGTCATGAGTAGTTTGGTGAGTACAATTCTAGCTAGAATATTTAATGTAAAAGTTAAACAACTGAAACGAAGTATACAATCAATGAATCAAGAATCTAATGTAGTTAGGTGAATATTACATTGATTTTTTACAATACTATGTAGTGTTATGTATACTTGTACAATCCATGTAACAGAGTGCATCAGGAAATAGTATTTACGAAGAAGTATAGAAACAGTCCAAAATCCCGATTCCTAGACCTTGGTTTTTGACGAATGCTGGATGTGTATAAGCAAATGACTCATGCAGGGAAATAAAATCGCCTTGGTTGGGTGTAAACAACCTCCAACGATTTCTACCTAATAAGTTTTAAATTGGAGACTGAATGAAGTCATTTTGGTAGTTTGAATATTGCACCATTATGTATGACTAGGAACAGAATGCAGGTATACTAAGAGATAAGTGAGAAGTAAAAACATTTAAATATACCGGTTCATTTTCCTAAATGTTTGACATTGTCAGTTGTTGTAGTCGTTAATAGTGCGATTGCTTGTCATCTTATTATTGATTAAGGTCTTACTACCAACACTTTTCAAACTTTGAAAACAATTAGTGGACATACGAATGCCAAATAACTAAGGTTTACTGAAGTGGCATCAATCAACTAACTCAAGCCAAATCTATGTGTTTGGTGAAAGTGACAATTACCAACGTATATTTACCACAGTAACTTTGATTAAATTCTTTTGATTTTTTTCTTATTCTTATTGTCATTACTACTACTTCTTCTATGACTATTACTACTACTGCTACTACTAATACTACTACTACTATTACAATTACCAGCACTAATGCTAATACTTATATTACTACTACTACTACTACTAATACTACTTATTTTATCAAAACATTCATTTGTTTGTATTGTGTTGTTTTATTCTTTGTTTTACACCAACTCAACCACTTCTCACTTGGTATTATTATCCTTCTTATCATTCAATTACTCAATCATTTTCAATCATCCAATTCCTTGAAACTCAAGTGAACTTACTACGAAATCTTCTTCGGTTGTTTTAAACTCAACCTAATAGATTATCGAGTTCTTAATTACCACAATCTTACCACATTTTCATCCACTCAATGTTTACCTTTATATGTTCATTAGCAAAGTCACATTTCTTTGTTAATCAAATTGATATTGTTTGTCGATTCAATTGGCTTTCTTGACATTATCATTACTCATGATAATGATGATGATGTTAGAAATTACGATTTTAATACAAGTGATGAAGAGTAGCGAGTCAACATGGAATTCTACTTTTTCTGTATCAACGAGTTGTTTTTGTTTTGTTGAAATTCATATTTGTGAATCAGTGCATCATATTTCGTAATAACAGCATATCCAATTACAATGCTCGAAATGCTATCATTTTTTATTGACTCTGGCATGAGTATGATGCAACGAAGAGGTTGGCTAGAAAATATATTTAATCAGAACGACCGGTCAAGAACACTGATGAATCACTACAAGGAAACACTACAACTCAAGAACAGACTAACGTGTAAGAAGAGCACTTTCAGGAACTCTTGAATAGACCAGTACCACTAAACCCACCAGTCATAGAAGCAACATCAACGGACATTTCTATAAATGTTAACTCACCAACAACATGAACGTCTATGACTATAAGATAACACTCAACATCATGGGTAGGAAAACATTATAAAGTCTATTTTGACACCCACGTGTACCTAATAAAGAAGTTAGTTGATATTCTAGAGAATTATTATTTCAACGGACTGCAGTGTAAGATTGTGAATGTAAGGGCTATTCACAGATTCATTTGAATTGAATACCGGTGTCAAATGATGTCGCCTATTTCCACCCTTGCCATTTCTTCTGGTAGTTTGTTGGATTTTGAAAACAGCAACAACTCAGGACAAGCACAAAATACACTGGACAACATCAATGTAACTAAAAGACCTAGACTATGAAGACGATGTAGCTTTTCTATCCTATACACAGAAACAAATGCAGGTTCAGACTGATAGTGTAGCCAGCAGCCAGCAGTCATTAGTTGAGAGAATAATACATATGGGATTAAGTAAGATCCTTAAATACAAATAATAAGCGCTAATCGAATTACACATGATGGAGTAGCTTTGAAAGAAATGGAAACAACTACACAACTGGGAAGCAGCATCGGCAAAAACAAGCTGGGATCTGACACAAATGTTAAGACACTAATTGATAAGACAAGATAATCGTATTATTTCAAAACAAATGTCATACAACATGAAATTTGGAATTTTTATCAAAAACGTAAAAGCAACAAGCTATTATTGTATTAAGCAGAAACTTGTATTGTAATCTATAAAAAATCATTGTTCACAAGATACAGGTATTCACAAACGGTTATTAGCTGAAAATGCTCTGGATTCGTTGGCCAGACATCATCATCATCAGCTTGCTAAGGTAGAGAATAAATCAACCATACTTTATCTGGGGATGAAACCGGGTAAAATCTCTGTAGGTGGGTAGGACACACATTGAGAAAATCACCGAATTACATCACAAAACAAGCCTCATCTTGAAATCTTCAAAGCCATAGAAAAAGCGGAAGACCCTGAAACAAATTGCACCAATAATCGGGGTCAGATATAAAAAAAATAAATAGAACCTGTAAAGAACTTAGAAAGAGATTTGAGAACAGAGTTGGTTGGAATATGCTGGTCGGTTACCTATACTTTACGATGGGTAACAGACACTTATTAATTGACTAGTTGATTGATCAATGTATATATATATATATATATATGTATAATTTAAATTAGCTATAAGGGTGAGTAGGTTTTCCGATATTTTATGATTCATACTAACACTAATGAATTCACTGCTACGTTTTTGTAGGGAAAACCTTCTTTTATCAAAAATGAAGCATAATCATAACATTGCACACATTGTTTTCCCACCAATTCACATCAAAATAAGCCAACATCAAGTCAGCTACAACCAGCCGATTGTTATCAACCATTCGATTGTATTATGTACCTAAATTATTTTATTTACAATATTCCAGTTCATTATTTAACAGATTTTATTTAATGATTACTGTTCAACTAGATCTCACAAGGTTCGTTGTCAATTGATCTGACTACTGATAAAACCCAGGTAAATTGTACAACTACTTTTCATGTATACAATTACAATAGTAGTTCACGATTCATTTTTAATTTGTTGCCTACAGGAAATGAAATATATATTTATTTACGATAATAAGAATAGCAATAAATAATAAGCAACTGCTTATTTAGACTGAATCATACTCACTGAACATCTTCACCAGTATATGAATGTCAACTATAGTATTAAGTCGGAATCCGTGGCATATGTTTCGTCCTGTTTGTTACTCATTGAGTTGATGATCTTGCACTTCGATTCAAACTCAGTCTGCCTCTAGTCGAACGCCATTAGAATACTGTGGTCAGACAGTTACACTTTTCCTACTGGAATGTATGTGGACTGTCGCCATATCGAGGTGATCCACTCAGGATGCACTTATTGTAACAGAGACTGACTAGTTTCAGTTCTTGATTAATCAACAGAAATACTCAAGCTCATCCTAATTACACATCTGTACACTATGTATGTGATAATACGAAGTTCACTTTTTGAGTATCATGTTGATTATGGAGATAACAGATATGTGTTGTGAAATGTTCACACGACGATTACAAGTGAGGTTACATGTGGCAGCCTAAGAATATTTTGGTGTGCACACTTCGTTGAGAATGTGAATTAAAGACTACACGACTTATCTATTTTGAACGACAAACAGTATATAAGTATTTATGTACTCTATGATTGATCAAATCTAATAAACTTGATGTTATTAGTCACTGTGACCGATTTTCAGACATGTCACCAAGTGTCTTTGTCATTGATTAGGATTCCCATGAAGATTACAATCAGCATGTATCTTTGTCTTTTAGAGTTCACATTCTACCATTAAGACAAACAGCACAACACTGGCTGTCCACAGGGATTCACTCAGAAGGTGCTTATTCTGTCCACATACGTAGTGTGATGCCTACAATAACAAAGCCACGAGAACATGTTGTCGGGTTATGCACTCTTTTTCCGTAATGACTATGTGAAATCGACTGAATGAACATGCTGTGGTCCTCAATGCGTGTTTCAAAGACAGCATTCATCAAAAGATAGATATTTTAGAATTTTTGCTAGTGAGAATTGTTGATTGCTTTGCCAAAATATATTCATATAATAAAATCTATTACATGAAGTTTTAGGCACGGTTAATGAAACCTAAAGTAATATTTTGGGAACTCGAATATTCATTACTAGTGGTGCACATGAGAATGGTTGACAATTAGTTGACGGCGAAAAGTAGAAATAGTAGAAAAACATGCAATAGGAGGGTTTTTAAATCAAAGTGGGTGATCTGAAGAGTTGTTATTGATATGAGTAGGGTTATTACTTTCCGTTCACCCACGTCGTTGAAGGGTTTTACTTTATGCAATACGCGAAAATAAAAGTGAATTAGAGAAGGTCATGACGACCCAAGAGTGTAACTGTACTACCAGAAAAACAAGTGTATGAGGCCGGTCACAATCGACATTTACCAAGTGTCTTCTGGTCAGTTAACTCTGCACTTGTTAAGGACTTGCCATAGCAGTCGGAATTTAGTGGTGTAGCGTAAAGAGTACAATGGTATTTTTAATCTATTCTGACTTCACCATTTCACTGTAAGTAAGTAGTATCTCTGTCATACTGGTCGCTTGGAGGGAAGTGAGCATTTAACTGCTGTTGCATCTCCTTCCAGTCAGCAGTACGACTTCGCTATCTGAATTTTGATTGTCAACTTTCAGTCTTACCCCACTTAAGCTGATCTGTTTGGCATGATACAACCTAAAGGAAAATTTCCTTTTCCATTATAACTTTACTGCTTCATCATGATAAGTCAGTCTGATCACCAAGTCAAGATATAAACATCAATCAAATGTGAGTTGCATAGCTTAAATTGACCTTCATGTATTTGTTAGTAATACGAATTTTAAGTTTCTGATTGCATAATTCTTCTTTCCAACATGACTGAACTCCTATAGTCACACTTCTCTACTAGATATGTTGAACGTCGGCTGCACAATCGGTTTGACAGCTAGGCGTTCACCGATGAGTTGAGAGTACTAGGTACTGTCCATGGCATTGGTTGTTGATTAGAACATTTGGAGAGTCTAATACAAAAGAGAAATAGTTGTTCAGTACTAACTAGTAGTTTTCAATTCTTCACACTTAATTCTTAACAATCATTATAATAATAATTGATAATGATGATATGTGGTGCAGATATAATTCTATTTCAATCTTAGTAAAACAGCTACATATTTTGCATTTTGATGTAAAATAAGTAGCGGGTACTGCTATACAACTGTTTTGTACAATAAGCAATGTACACATGACAGATATTTTGTCACCATGTTCGATCACCAAAATGATTCTACAAAACATTAAAGTATTGCAATTCATAGTGTGGTTCAACAACTTACTAATTCAATCTTCCAGAAATCACACGATATGACTCAAAATACTTTTATTATTTTACTGCTTAGTGTCAAAGAAGTAAAGGGAATATCTACCTCACTGCTTCTATATTAAGAATACCAACATCGCATAATAATGAAATAGACACCGCTTTTCAAATGATGAAAAATCTGAGCAAAGTGAGTTTGATAAACAACAATTTTGTATGCCTTCAAGTAAAACTAATAAATACATGTAATAATATTTCTGTGATGAAGCAATACTCAATACTCTGAATTGCTGCTACTTAGCAAGAGCTCAGCAGTAGTATAAATATTGTATAACATTAATCAATCAATCACTGCCTGTTACCCTATGTGGAACAAAGGCCAATGATCACAATTCTACAATTAACTCTCTACTGGCCTTTCTTTTCCAGCTCTTTCTAATTTCTCTTCATCCTCTATGTGTTTGTCTTCAATTTTCGACGGAATGTATTCTTTAGTCTACCTCTGTTACCTTGACCTTTAACATTTTAAATTAGTGCTTGTCTTGTGACACAGTTTGATGATTTCCTCAATGTGTTCTATCCACCACCAGCATTTTTCCGAATCTCTTACTAGGCTGAAATTCAGTTGATTTTTTTTCTGTCACAGAAGATTGTTGTTGATGGTATATGGTCAACGGATTCAAAATATCTTACACAGACAGTTGTTTATAAGTGCTTGTATCTCTTAGATGAAACTTTACGTATTTTTCAATGCAAGTTTTAGCTCCCTACAAAAGAACTGTCTTGACATTCGTATTGAAAATGTTAACTCAATTTAACTGCTGACTGACAGTTTGTTTGAGTTCCACATGTTAAGTTGTAGAAATGCTACCCTAGCGTTTCTAATTCGTGCCTTTACATCTGCATCAGACCATATTCTGCTTATCACTGGTGCTACCACCTAAGTTCGTAAAACTTTCTATATCTTCCAGAATTTTTACATCAAGCGCGATCCGGTTAGTGTTCATTACTCTGCATTTGAGGACTTTGCTTATTTGTTTGTTCATGATAAGGCCTACTGTTGTTTGTAGAGGCTGCTGCTACACCGTAGGTCGTCACCTGAATTTGCTGCCGTGTGTGAGATATAAGAGTCAGATCATCCACAAAGTTTAGGTCATCTAGTTGCATCCATGTTGTTCACTATATTCTGAGAGTTTCGAAAGATGTCTTAGTCTACACGATCCAGCCAACTACCAACGGGAAGAGTAGGGGCGAGAGTAAGCAGCCTTGTCTAACACTGGTTTTTACTTCCAATGAATCTGAGGGCTCACCTGTATGTAAGATATTACACTTTAGTCCGTCGTAAAAATTCCGTATGATGTTGACTAACTTTCCGGGTGTGCTATGATGTCGTATAAAGCTTTATAATATTCTCCTATTCACACTGTCAAATGCTTTTTCGTAGTCCGGGAAGTTAATGTAAAGTTGTGACTTTCATTCAACTGATTGTTTAACAATGAACAGTAAAGTTGCGATTTGGTCGATCTTTATGGTCGGTCTTTATGGAATCCGACCTGTTCATTTTGTAGTTTGGCGTCGAGTGGATCATTCATTCCGTTCAATAACAGTGTGTTGAAGACTTTCGTGATTTTTAAAAAAGAGTTAAGCCTCTGTAGTCCTCACAATTTCTAAAATCTTCTTTCTTCGGTATCTTGATAAGGTACCCTTCTTAACCGTCAGGTGGCAATCGTTCTACTTCCCAAACCATCCTGAAGAGAGTGTGGAGTATCTTTGCAGTTGCCTCTATATATGAATTCAATGCCTAGTCTTGCCGGCAAGTTGTCTGGCACCGCTAGTTTGCCACTTTTGATTTATTGAATAGCCATTTTGATTTCTCTAACTGTTGATGGGTCAGAATTAATGGAAAGATCTGTAGCTGCTGCCATAATGACTGGCGGATTCAGTGGAACTTGCCTCTTCAGGAGTTCTTCAAAGTGTTCCACCCACCCATTTTGTTGTTGTTGTATTCCGATTATTTGTTTGCGAGCCTTGTTCATGATTAGCAGTTCTGGTTTATTGAATTTCCCAGCTAGTTTCTTTGTTGTATTGTATAAGTGCCTAATTTTTTTCCTGCCGCGTTTTCGGTCATTTCTGCTAGGTCCTTAATATATTTTCCTTTATCTGACCTAATGCCCTTCTTCAATTGCTTGTTATCTTCAGTGTATCAGGCATTAACATTGACTCTCTCTGTTCTTTTTAAGCTGTTATTAATTGATATCTTCTTGCTCCTCGTTTCTTGAATCTTATCCAAAAAATCAACTGGTATCTATTCTTAATGGTGCGGCATCTTGCGGCTTACAATCTCTCAACATGTTGAGGTTAATGTTTCCCGATTTGCTTTCTAGCTCTCCCCCATAGCAGTTCTACCTTTATCCTAGTAGATCGTGAAATGCCTGGAACTTGTTGATGACAGTTATTGTTAAAAGTTATTTTGAATCCCTTGAATTTCAGAATATTCATAAGAAGGAGCGTGTTGAACTATTGTTGCTGCTCCAGCTGCTCAGTGTTTTTACAGTTATAGTTTCACTTTTGTCACTACCAGATGATGAGCGAAAGGTATATCCTCGCCTCACCTTTTTTTTTACCTTTTTCATCATTCTTCTGAATTTCATATTTATGTAGATATGGTCGATATAATTCTTAATATCTTGGTATGGTGAAACCCATGTAGCTTTGTGTATGTGTTCATAGAAGAATATGGTGTCACCTATAATTTTTTTATTGTAGACATTTAAATTTTCAAACCTATATCTTGGGGTAGCCTTAGTGTTACACCTTGTGTGCGAGGCGTTTTCTTCTTCGTGACAGTAGTATAAAAGTAATTTCTCCCATGATAATGGTTACTGTCTAGCTTGTAACCAAATGGTTTCACTTATTCCTAGTATCTACAAGTTGTGTCTTTTCATTTCTTAAGCTATAGGCATGCTCCATCCTGCATTTCACATTGTACGAACATTTAACGTACCTATATTAATTGTTACTCATGTTGTCAACATAAGCAATGAATCCGTAACTTTTAAAAAATAATGGCTTTTATCATAACGTTTTGAGATGAGAACCTTTATTTTCTGTTTAAAAGTTTAGTTGTTTGGTTACTTCCACAATGTTTCATTATCTTGATAACAACGTATTCAACGTTTTTCACTGAAATGTTAAGAGTTAGATAGTAGATTACATGTGGAATACAAAATTAATTAGTTGTTCTTTCTACAATGTGTTATTGAATTCATGTAAATTCAAGAGTTGATGTTGATACATAGGGCCAAATGTGTAGTAATCGTTTGAACTAACGAGCTTAATATCACAAAAGAATGGTGTGTTCTGACTACAATTATACTCATAAACCCCCCATGATGTTCAAGCACCGATAGACACTGCTAAATCACAATCGTTAACAACGTCAACATTCATCATATATATGTGATTGTCTGATGTTGAATTAATCTTCATCACAGATTCAAATAATAATTAATCGGATCTATAGTAGATCAGATATACCACATATCCTTGAATAACGGTGTTACCTTGTTTGCGTTGGACGTCAGAATAATCCTAAAACACTTCATATTATCACTTTTACATCGATAAAATTTGTATCACAGTGGTACATTAATGTCGAAAATGAGAGTATCACATATTTGCATACAGCTGATAATGACATGTTACTATTATGACATAATTTTGTTTACTCAATTCGCAGGTCAATGATCCGAAATCATTTCAGTCCCTGAAATTGAAAAGAAATATAGCATTAGAAGAACTAAATTCAATATGTCCAGAAGTAAGTTTTATGATGCATTTGTTGAAACCGTCTACTAATCAAAGTAGTGTAGTTTCAATGAATTATCAATTTAATATCACGAATGGGCATGAGTCAAATGGTCAGTGGAAATCAGAAAGCAGTAGATAGCTGCTTTGTGCCAGTTTGGATTTTTTCATCAGTGTGTAACAAAGATATCATCAAAAAGAAGGAACAAATGAAGAAATTGTTGCCATCTTCATATTTCACAATTGTAGATGATTATTTCCGTTGATATTTGTAACTGAGATGGTAGAAAGTGTTCATAGCTTATAAGATAGCTATATTATGTTTGCAATTTTTAGTTTGATGGTTTTATTGATAGGCTTCCGAAGTTATACTGGACGACTTCATCAACAAAAACTTCTGAAAGAAGTGAGCTACGCGAATTTCTCCATATGTGACTTTTAGTTTGTTCTGTTCAATGTGAATTAGATTAGTTGTTATTGATAACTGTTCTACTAACGCCTTTTGCACTTTTGTTTTTTTATCTTCATTCTTAAACTGATCCTTAGAATTATAGTTGCTTAGTGGTTTTCTGATTGGTAGTTGCATTTATTGTATCTATCTAAATGTGTTCAATAATTGCTGATTGACCTAAATGCCAAGCGTATAAAACTTTTTTGGTTTAACTTAAGCATCGTCTGCATACAATTACTACGTTTTTTCATTCCGATTTGTGTTAATAATTATCTGTATGTAATGAGAGCAAAGATGATATATCGTCGATACTAAAGTACTTAGTGGATTCGTGTAACCATTATATCAATTGTCAAATGGGATTAAAGACATTCATATCAGCAACGGCTAACTGTTGCTTTCCTCTAATCTCACGGTCTTATTAACTCCAACAAAACCAAAGTTCGCATAAGAAACTATATTTTTCATCCTCACTTACTAATAGTCATAATATCTAAAGACTCACGAAACTTCGAAGTCGAAACATATTAAAGTTTATCAAGACATTCCTAACAACACACTTTACATTCAATAATGAAATATGTAACCAAAAAAAGGAAATTTAAATTCAGTCATCAGTAATAAATGTTATTAAAAACATTTAGATGAAGAGGTGTAACATTTAGTATTAACAATGATCAAATCGAAATGTGGATCCATTATCTAGACGACACATTGGCAATCCATTGAAAAAATTAGTCGAAAGTGCCTACGAATTCATCAAAAACATCTTTGAGAATATAAAATCGACATTGGAAACGAAGTGAGTCAACAAACTGTTGTTCTTGAATGTACTAATCACCACAATTAACACAAGAAACATTGTGACTTAAGTACGCTGAAAACCAACTCACACTGATCGAATTGTTAATTCTCACAAAGATAACAACAATTCAACGAACCACACAATCATCTGTGTGAAAATTCTATTTTAAAAGAGCGGAAAATAACTGCGAAACACCACACAAAGAAATGAAGATTAATCGCGATCGAACAAAAAACATTTGTAATTTTGTAAACTAGGAGATTCGTTGTCTACTTTGTTTGTAGTTTCTGTTTTTCAAAATTTCCCGATTGTTTGATTGTAATCTACTTCATTTTTATAGATTCGATGGAGTGATTTATTTGCAGAGGTATTCAAAGAGGCTCAGTATGAAGATTACGAAGGATTACCAATCACTATAGAAGGAGAAGAACAATTAAAACAACGTTGTAAACAACATGAATTAGCATTGCAAACTAATAAAAAGTGAATTATGCATTGGTTTTACGTTGATTTTCTTTACTAATTTTAGTAGTATATTGTACAGTCTGAAAACATAAAACAACAGTACAAAGATTTGTATACATGAACTAATGTAGATTTCAAAAATTCCATCTGGTTCAGCATCCACATTTATGATAATAAACATGCATCAATTGTCGATTAAAAATTCTATGATGTGAGTTTCATTAAACAGTAGAAGATAATGAAGTGTTGAACAGAATAATCTACAAGTACACATAATTAACTCAAGTCACGTTTCCACTCATCCCTGCCTTAAAACCACCTGAATCATTCAAATGCATCTTCACTGTTGTTAAAAGAGTAAAATTGAAGAGATCATGGTATGAACGTTTTATGCACTCGTGAAGTGTGACAGTTTAATACTGATCTTTGAGTTTTGAAACAACATCTGCAAAACTTGACTTTAACCTGATGATAAGACTTCTTTTTTTACGTATTACTAATCCGCTTTAATATCTGACGATATTTACTTTAATTTTACACACCTCATAGTCAATTTGATAAACTTCTTCTGACTAATCAGGCCTCATTTTCATCTCACTCAAGTGAATAAGCGTTGATCTCTTCTTCTTCCATTTTAGAAGTTGATCACAACTTATAACATATCTCCATTACTTAGACTATCAGGTAGTTGTTTTCTTGTGACCCTTGTGTTACTTAAAATGTCACAATATCTTAATGATGCAGTCGTGCTTTTTTCATCACTACACAAACAGATATCTTGTAAGGATATGGCGGTGTATAGAATTGTACAGCTACAGTACATGAAGTCGTTAAAATGACACTGAATTGTCTTCCTGTAGATTTTTATTTCTAATTACAATTCAATTTGCGTATCTTTACAATTTACTTTTAGAATAAACAAACTTGTGAATATCGTACATCAAACAAAAGAACTAATAGTTTACATTTTAGAAAAACAACTCTACCAAAATATCGATTTTAAATGTGATGCCATGCTTCACATCGGAAAAGTAACAGTCTAGATGGTCATGTAAGCAATTCTTCTCTAGTCAAACCTAGGGTGGTGTTTCATAGTCGACTCTGTTAACAGATAATTGAAATGAGAAACTATCACATTTAGCGTCTTCAATATTTAGTAACACATTCACTTGATGTTTGGTATGGTACTTTGATTGTTAAAAGTCATACATCAAGTCATGCATGATACATTGTTGTTGTTTGTTCTTTTCATCAAGAGAACAAGAAATATCAGTTTACAATCAACAGATTATATCTGAGTAGTAGAATAAATTATTCAATTATGCCACTGACACATTTATTACATTTCCATTTGCAATTACAAACATGCCATCTAGATAGATTGTAGCTAACAATATTGGTTACTTCTTGTTACCAAATATCAATAAATTTGGTGACTGCGTGCACCGTATTGACATAGTCATTGTCATCATAACACAGAATACTTTGCTATCGTAGAGGAAGACGTCTCACGTTCTTTAGTCAATTGACTGAAAGACGGATTCCTCTATACAACATATCACATTGATACCGCTTGTCACATCAAATGACATTTTATTCACTACCTAATTGTATTTTCTTATGAGAACTGTCGTTAATGTTTGAAGATAAAATTATAGTAGAATGTGAAATGCTTGTTTGACTTCAGAAACTTGTCAGTGACGATGTAGTAAGAGAAACAATTGATAAATATATTGATTATTTGCAGTGTCATAACCATTTCATGTCGTTTCATCTCTTTCTATTCCACCAACAGAGCATACCAAACAATGGTGATTATAAATTTTGTGCGTGAACTGGTGAAATATGTATTAAAACCTACAACTACGAAAACTGCTATTCCTTCTACTTCACGTTAGTGCAAATATAAACAGTGTATTTTATTTATTTCGATATGTGCAAATGATAATGATCAGCTGGCATGTAAACCAACACTTGAACTATCAGCAATGTTGTTTTAGAAATGATTTCATTCATTCCTACAATTGTTTTATGATGCTTTCAGAATCCGAATGTCAGTGAATTAATGGCACAGTTCACAATCACCACTTTTTGTTACCTTGACGATATATTCATTATTGAATCATCGTGTACAGTTATTCGATAATACATTGCTTACAGTCTCATTCTATTTTAACCTGTCTACTGAATAAATATTCACGTCAAAAAAGCCATGGTGGTCAGTGCCAAGGTGTTTAGTAAATGAAAGCATACTTAATAAGTGATGTAGCGATATAAGTTCATTTAAATAAGTACCAGGATACTGTTTGATTAGATGAATTAATATCACACGCACCACAGAAATGATAGAGTACAATAGCCAACATAATGGGATACAATTGATAAAGGTTGTTTAATTTTATTACAGAATAATACAATTCATAGTCAAGGCGAAACATTTCGTGGTATGCTGCATATGACCACTTAGAGTGGTGCCTGTCATTTGAAATAAAATATGCAAAAATAAGCCTCTAAATCGGTGAACATTATATGACGTCCAGTGCCTAGCTTCAATATACGTTGTGTGTTGAAGGCAGTATGCAAATCACAGTATATACGAATTTGATAAAGAGGAAAGTAAAAGGCAAGTCTAAAACTTAGTAAGCATATCAGGTACACATATGTTCAAGGACTAAGGCTATCAATCAAGGTAAGGAAGGTAAGGAAGACAAGAATGAGCCAAAAACCATCTCATTAACGATACACGTAGTCGATTGAGTTAGGTCTTAAATAAGTCGCAATTATGTTGAATAGACTAGCGATTTTTTTCTTATGCGTTTGTAATTATCATTAATCATGTAAGCAAGGACTTGTATGGAAGTAAATTCAAGAAAAACATGAATTTCTATTAATTGTAGAGTGTTTGGTAATTTTATAGTGAGAAAATATGATATTCAGGTGAATTTCCGTCAGTAATGAATTCCATAGTTTCTATGTGTATTCACCTGATTTCTCAACACTTAACAATAATCTTATTTTGTTTTAAACAGCTTTACAACCAGTATTTGATGATAAGTGTTTAAACCTAACGAAACAATATTTTGCACCTACACTAGAAAAACTCTATTTACTTTCACATGTTAACGAAACACACAGAAAAAAGGTGAGTTCATGTTATGTATGACTAGTGTACAGTATCTATGCAGGGAATGTTTCTGTGAGCATAGAATGGAATAATTAAAGTCCATGCAACTGTAGAATTCTCTATGTTGACAAGTAAACACATGATCACATTATGTATTCATGGCTTTGATATTGTAGTTCTAAACATTTAATTATGATGTTACAATTTGATTATGGTACATAGGACCAGATGCATATCCTTATTAACACTCAATAATTATATAGATAGCATCTTATAAGGTCAATGTTAGGATAATTCCAAATTTAAATAAGAAAAACATTAATTCATTAAAGTGTTTCAATAAAAAGTTATCCTCTCTAATTTCAAAATAGGTGTTTCAATAAAGTACTCTTCTAAATGACACAGTCATCTATGAAATCGAGAACTGTCATTAAAATCTTAGTTAGCTCAAGTTACATAAAAGGCGATTGTTCTCAACATCGAAAGTCTGTCTCAAGTATAAGTGCTCATATGTAAACGATAATCGAATTCATTAACAGCGGCAAAACACCACAGTATCATTACTCTGGAATGACATAATTTCATATGACTTTTTAAAAATTGAATATCATCATGCTACACTTAGGGTCTAAATAGAATCGTCAAGGTAAAGAAGGACTCTACTGCAAATTACCGTCTGAATTGTTGTGTATAATCTGTGTTGTACAATTATTCACTCCATCTCAAAATAGTAATAACAACAATACTGACTAATAAGTACTGAAATGGCTCAATCACTATGAATAAAATCAGATAATGAGTATACTGTTCAATGGTGTTTATATGAAGTGTGTATATTACCAACTATAAACTGGAGTAATTACACACTGATGAGCAAGTTGCATCCCAACTATTCATGCAGTCATTCACTACTTCAGCATACAACAAATTCTTACTACTTTGCTTATTCTACTATTCAAATTACAGGTAACTACCATGTTTGAAGAACTGAAAAAAACCGTTTTGAAGTCGATTCCAGAATATAACTGGTTAACTGTAGATTCAAAAAGAATTTGTATCAAAAAAGGTATAATTGCATTTAACTGAATTGTCATCAGAGTAATTGTAGATGGAGAAAATGAAAATACACGCCTTATACACTAATCTCAGTGATTTAGAAGAGAAGGAGAATAATTCAGCGATATACAGAGTAAGCAAATTAAATGTGTCTCCCCGACAGGCCAGTTAGTTTTGCTAGATTGCATTCATCGATTGTATTCATATTAGTAAAATGGAGTTATGGTTTTTGAAATGAATTGTCTGTTTGCAATGCATTTAGAATGTAGAAAGTGACTGTGGCGGTTGAGTTGATTGGTGAATGTGTTGAAGAGATTGTGGCTGAATGACTGACTGAAGGCAAATATCAGTCACTCTTACAGTCCGACACACTCCAATTCATTGGATGCATATTATTAATGACATAATAACAAGTCATCTGATATGAGTCATATATTACAAATCTTAATAACGATTTTTTGAAATCACTACTGATTATCAAATATCAATCTGATTAGTTATTCATGAACTAATAAAATTTACTCAAGCCACATCGCCTTGTATGTCGATGATTACATCAGTTACTGACAACGTGGTCAATGTAAGATGATTTGCCTTGATGAACATCATGTGGTAATTTGCTTAGACCTCAACATTACTATCTGCTTATTAATAGACATTAACATTAAATCTATCGATAAATAAGTTCAAACTTAGTTCAGACGTGATGACAGAAGTAACAATGTCGAAATATTTAACCAATCAATTGAACGTTATTCTTCTGTGCTTTTTTTATATCTTAAGAAAATCGTCTCGGTTAGCTATTTACTTGGTTTCCTTCACAAATCAGCTGTTTTCAATTGTTTTCACCTTTTCCTTGTCATAATTAGTATCATTTAAACGAAAATAATTATTACGTGAATGCAATCATTATCGGTAGAGCAAGAAATATGGACAGAATTCATAAGTCATTTATCCCCTTCTGATGTGTAAGTTGTAATCCAACTTAATATTTTATCGTTGTCGTATTCTGTTATGTTTTGTCGAAACAATGTGATATATATCTGCTGAATTTTTGATGAAACAGAAGACTTATATCTCATATGACAATTGTGGTATTATTGTGATGATTGAGCCGGATTGTTTTACTGTGGAACGTTTGTCTTCAATGTGGCCGTCCTGAATGTATCCATAATCTATTCAATTAAATCATTCAGCTTAGCTAGCACAATATAAAGAAAAGTCTAATTTCCTCTCACAAATCGTGACCGAATTCTCGAAATGATTACTGTTTATACAGACAGTACCTACATTTCCATATTAGTGGAAATCACACTTTCACTATTTTATAACAGCACACAGACTAATCACACAACATAAACAACAAAATACTCAATATTTAATGATAGGTGTCACTCCGTGACTACCTAAACCATCAGAGTCAATTTGGTGAAAATTGTTACCTCCATGCACAGAAGCATCTACTTCAACACGTCTAAGAGAATATGTACAGGCTAACTGTAAAACACGTTAACAGATCACTAGTTCTAATATGAGAAACGCTTACTTTATTTCAACCACATACAATTCATTTACAATAAACGTTCTGAAGAAACCATTTTGCGCGTTTATGCATGACACTAAGGCAGCAAATTATAAACAAAATTTTAAAGAGTCTAGTTACAGTTACAGTTACAGCATAAATTCAATGTGAATAGGTTTGCTAAACAACAAATAAGCCCAAAATAATCAACAGGCCAAAGTCGTAAACAAATTGTGAATTGTTGTATAACTGATGATTGTGAATGGGTATGATGGTGACTGAAACCGCACTTATAAAAATAACAATTAACGATGAAAAATAGATAGAAAATCAATTGACATATGGTGCATTATGGATTCATTCGATGTATTTTGAACTGTTTATACAGAGCTGGAACTTTGTTTATATGCATCATTATTTCTTTCATGGTAGCTAAGGAGAATACATATACCTTTGTTCATCAGGTATTCTTCGATTAGTGTTTTGAATTCGTCAATTGTAGTTGAGTGTAGAGTAGTAAAGTGTAGGATTGAAATTGAAAGCAGTTTTATTATGTTTGTAGTAAATATTAGAATAGATGCAGTTACATTGTACATATCCAAGCGTTTATTAACTTGACAATTTATTATAAGAGCGCCATGTCTAATTGTAAATAAACACCTCAACAAGTATATGTGTGTATGTGTGTGTGTAATTAGTTAGCTTGATCAGTTCGTACAACTGAAATACACCTTGGCGTCTGACATAGGTTAATAATATCGACTCCATCTTTCAATAGACTATCAAAAATAATTAAACAACTTAACAATACTTCGAATAATGTATGCATTTTTCAAACAGAGTATCTAGACGATTATCTACAAATTCGACTGAATAAACAACCACAACAGCAGCGACAACATCGATTCACAATTGCTAGTTGACTTTAATCAAGCTTATAATTGAAGTTAGAACAGTAAATATCTCAACTTTTAGCTCGTTGCCAATTAAATTGTAGTACAATTTAAAAGTCATGAAGAATTCATCTAATCGATCCAATTTGAATTATTGTACACGTATACTAATTTGATGAAGCCCATAACCGTTTTACTATAACGCTTATTGTAAATAAGTAGTATGTGATCAAAAAATAAATAAAATAAAATCATTACAGCATTTCTATGATATAACATTCCAATTGTTATAACAAAACCGTTTATTCTTTCTTTGTCAAACAGATCTCTATCACCCTTACCGGCATTTATACCTAATGCATATTACCAAAGATCAAAGAATCGTGTATATGTAAATGCTGAGCTTCTCCAACCTCCGTTTTATATAGAGGGAGATGATAAGTCTTCAAATTATGGAAGGATAGGCTTCACGATAGGTCATGAACTTTTTCATGCCATAGATATTACAGGTTATTGATGCCAATTTATTTTATCTGAAATGCTTATTTTGTCTCATTTTATCTTTACTGCTTGCTGTAAATTAAATAAAGGATGTTGTTTAGTGGATGCTTAGTTTCACATTCTGAATCATCCACCATTTACATATTTGGTCTTAGATTGATTTATTACATGATTAACTTGAACACACTGGTCTATTACTGACTAGTAAATGGTGTTTCATTCATGTAGTCGTTTATAGTACTGGTCGACATCGTAAGACTCGTCACGTGCATTATTGGCCACACTATAACTTGGTCGACAAAATTAAATCAACCATTGAGAGCACTAACAAATATGATAAACATTACCACTACACAATGTTTGATAAGTGGAGGATCACCACATTAACTGTCATGTTCATTTTACTTGTAGATTGAAATCTCTTCTATACATAGTCATGATTTCTTAAGAATATTAACTTGCTTCTTTTGTATTCAAAGGTGTATTGTGGGATGAAAAAGGAGACATTCAGAATTCAGAATTTTTTGTGACATTATCAGACCTAGTCTTCGATCAGACTGTTTGTTTTCAAGATCAGTATGGTGAAGATGAGAGCACAAGACACAAAGTAAGTTTACTTACATAACTTAGTGAATTAGTATCACACGTATGTGTGATTGTATAGTAATCGGTACAAAATACTGTTTATATCATTTTACCAAGATTACTTATCTTAAGTAAATTATACTGTAACTGATGAGTTAGTGAAATGATTCTTAGCACTAATCACAAAATTCTATTTACTCCAGCATTCGACATCTTTTGCTAGTAACGTTGATTAAATATGTCATATCGACTGACGAATACTTGACAAAGTCCACTGTACAATATATTAACGTCAATGAGCTAGTCGATTGGTGAAGATGGTTAAGCAGTCACCAAGACACATAAATGCCGTAAGTTTAATTACTAAGTGGAATCGAGGTTGTGAAATGTTGAAGACTTCTATAATGAGATATAACAGTCGTCTACTTCTCTCCGATTTCGATTGCTACTCAACTAACTTCAATCTGTGACGACTACAAACAATGAAAACTGTGGGGAGATGTTGAATTCACTAATAATTAGATATTCACTGTGTGATTAATGTTATGCTTAATTGAATGGTAACTCTTCAATAGAACATCACACATCTACTAACACAACTTTACTAACTGTGCACCACATCATTTTCATATAAACTTTAACAACAAACATATAGGTTAGTTATAGTTGGATTAATCACAGATTGATGCCAACAGAATACCATTAATACCATGGAGCACTGATTAGCTGTTTCGTTCAAGTACGCGACTCCTAAGCACTGTGCATCCAAAATTCCATTGGCTAGTACCTAACAAACTGCACTAATAGGCCAGCCAGCATTCAATGGTAGAAATTTCAGTGCAACCAATTTGATGCATATAACACGACGATCATCCGTTGTCGTCTATTCTCCATAAAATAACCCAAATCAATTATAAGTTATTATTGATTTCAATGTAATAAAACTGTTATCATAATGAATAGAGAAGGCGATTTCACAGAGAATAATCAATCAGTTGAAGTCTACACATTCAATCATGAAACAAACGTATTCAATGCCAGCATCACGAACAATCGGTGACTTTATTATCAAACTCTCCAATAGGAAATTATTAAATTAAAGGATTAATCAATGAGTTGTCAAATGAAATTCTATTATTCTTATCTTGTCTTTATTTGAAAGAAAAACAGTTTATGAATCAGATCAGTCATGTGAATTGGGGCGAAGAATGGTTGGTTATTTGTAGAACATGAAAGAATTGTGCCATCAGCATGATAGATGATGCAGAAAACATGATTATTGTTAGATTGTAGGTGAAAATGTGTGAATGTTATTGGACAAACTGTGACTGGAGAAGGGTTTCGGCATATTAAGTTGACAACAAATAATTGTCATAATAACGATTATTGTTACTATGATGATTATAATAATGAAGAATGCTGATAGTATTAAGATCAGGATTAGGATTGTGATATGAATAGCCAGAACAGTACAAAAAATTATATTGAATGCAGTGAACTCTAACCTAATCCCATTTAAATCAAAGAGCTCTTACAAATCACTTATGTAAGCACAAATCACATCTCAAATTGTGTCTAATTAGAGCTTCTGGGATGTGAAGTAGATTTAAACATTGATCACTTGGTTTATTTAAAATTGGTCATCATTTAATTTGACTCTTTTCCATATTCACCGAAAACTGTTAAAGAAATCGCCTATACGATAAACAGAATAAATTTTTTTTTCATTTGATGGTGATCACCTTCCTTTTATGCTGTCCTAATAAACAGTCATGTTTAATGCTTTCGGTCGATGTCTGTATGTCACACGTTGAAAACATAACGACTGAACTTATCATGAAAGTCTTTTTTATTTTGAAGTTAGAGAGGGAAGTATCCATAATTTATTCCGAAGTACAACTTAGTTCTCTTAATAGCTGTTACGAAATTACTCAATGAGAGCACATCATTAGTAATGATGATGATGTGTTGTGCGAACTGAAAAATGTAATCACTACATAACAAACAGGCAAGCCACAATTTTATAGATCAACTTAGTCATGACACTGAACAATGAAAGAATATGAAGCAGACTTATTGTTTTAAACAAAATGTAATACAGTTCTCATGTTACTATCATATGCAATATTCATCGTTTTTATCACTTAAATTACTTAGATTACAAGACCCAGAACTCTGAACGAAATTATCGCTGACAATGCTGGATTACGTATAGCTTATGAGGTAAGCACATCTTACCAAGATAATTGTAATTTTAAAAACTACATTTGAGCATTAAAATCTACACTTTTTTCAATGCAACAAATAATGTTGACTAATAGCAAACTGATTTTATTGAGCGATTTACGACTATACAAAGTGAAGTGTTAACTGAATTTTGGTTAGATCTCAGCGTAAAATTTGGTGTTAGAAGCAGACTCACATACTGAAATTTGGCAAAGCCTGAACCATCCTTTCGCTATGACATAACGATCAGTAAAATATGATTCAGAATTTGGTGTCATTGTAAATAATGTAATGCGACTTCTAACAACATTTATGTATCCTATGTGATATTTTACGCTTGAATAATATGACGACTAGTTACAAATTACTTCACTATGATTCACAGTACTCTCTAAGACACTTTGCTCCACAAACATATTTTAGACATACAGACGATTGTCGGCAAAACTTTCTGGTCATGTTAGCCAAGATCCCGGTACTACTCATAAACATGATCAATCGTATTTTCGCAATTTTGCACAAGTAAGTTGTATGCTTGAAGTAACTTCAATCATTTTGAAAAGTTGATAATTTCTTATTTGTGATTGGTGGAAGAAAAGTGATATGAAACCCCACACTTAAGTTTTCTTTTGTTTAGGACTCACTAGCAGCGCATATCTGGAATTTCCGACGAAAATAGTAAAAGGCATATTTGATAAGTTCTAGTTATCTCTGTTTCGATATGGTGTATGACGATAGCCAAGCTGATCTATGTGGTTGTACACAGATTAGGTTTATTAGTGTGAAATCCAATAGATTGATTCATTAGTAAAAGTCGAAATTGTAGTCCACTTAAATTCATTGTTGAGATATGAAAAATAACTTGATGAGTATTATCATTTAGGTTATTTCAATGTGTTATATTAATAAAGTAGAAGTGTAGTGTACATGTATTGATATATCTAAGTTATTCTTTGCCTTACTTTGTTACACGGTTTTCTTCCAGTCACTCACCCTCAACATGACTAGTTTTACAACAGCAGTTTCATTGGTGAATTCAGAATGTTTTCCTTTAATCGTGATAGCATGAAAGATCGGTTGTAAATTGTCACATTTAGTTCAACTGCATTAACAGTTTCATTACAACTTTCTTCTTTCACTGAGTGATGTCATATTAGACTACAGTTTCAAGAATATTTACATGTTTGCTTATAAGCTCAGTGTCGACATATTTCATTTGATTCATGTTTCCAGTGATAATTGTAGCTGTAATGTGATTGTTGCTGAGTATGTTAAGAATGTGGATTAGTTTGGAATAACATAATAGAGTATATTTTGTTAGGATTACTGTTTAATATCTCATATCCATCGTTATGTGGAAGGTAATTTGATTGCTCTTATGCGTTACCAGTCGATGGTTTGAGATGTTTCATGTAATGTACATGAATGTTGTGCAGTATCTATGTTTCACAATATGGTTGGTAATGTAAATCAGGTCAATGGCGAAGTAATTTTAACATATTCATCAGACGCAAGCTACAGATAAAATTGTACGTAATACAGTTGAATTAAATCTTATTCCACTGAGCAATTATATAAGTAACGAATTAAATCTCGAACTTACTCTTCTATTTCGACATTCCAGTTTTTTTGTGGGAACGAACGTGGAAAGGCTTTGGAGAATTATATAGAATCCACTCCTTATGTAGTGAGAAGGGAAAGGTGAGAATTTTTCACAACATAATTTATCTCTAAAATACATAAACAAGTTGTTAATTTATCTTCTAAAAGTGACTTTTAAATGTTTGTCATGTACATCATATTACTCGAAACTAGTTCCACAGTAAATGCATTCGATGAGTGAATTGATGTCAATATAAGACCTTTAATCAATGTATTCTATCTACTCTCCTGAATGATATTGTTCCCACTTATCAGTCATCGGGCAGTTATTTCTCCCTACCCTTCCTCACAACCACTCAAAATGAAACATATGCCAAGATTCCACAACTAACACTGCTCTAAAATCTTCATTCTGCTCCTCCCAAAGTGCTTATCATGATTTTCACATATGCTTTCAACCCCAGAAGCAGTTTTATTTGGTCACCTCTTTCCCTTTGCTCATAACAAATTATAGATACGGCTTGTTTTGCAATACATTTTCTAGGTGATATAAATCGTTATTGCCTGTTTTCACTAAATTATCATCTAGCTGTTTCACGTTATAATGTAATTGCTAACTGCCTATCAATCACCGTATATCATATTCACTTATAAACATCCACGATTCACAGGATGAGTGCATATATTAACAGTCAGTAAATATAAATATAGGAGAATAATATTTGGAATAAACTTAAATTCAACGAGCATAAAATTAAAAAAAGCTGGGTAAAGAGCAATTCTATTGATTTCTATATTTAATCATGTTACAACAAGCGAACCGTGAAATGATCGATGCACAACCAATAAAACTTGCTATTATAATCAAAGGTGAGTATCAACGACTGCCACAAATTCAATGATTTCCACAATATGTGTTCTATTTATCTACAGCGTTTCCACCTCATTACCTTCTTCGCTGTAATTCAGTTGATTTATTCTTTGCCACAGTAGGTTGTTGATGATGGTGTCTAGCGAACGTATCCGGAGTATCTTCAGCTAAATACTGTTTGCAAATTCTTGTGTCTAATGAATAATGATTTTCGTAGTTCTTAATACAATTTTCTCCTCAACACAATAGAACTAATTGTTTTGATCCATGTATTGAGAATTCTGACATTGTTGTCGACTGACAGCGATTTTTAATTTCAGATGTGCCGAAATTGTAATAATGCTGTCCATGTCACGTTAATTCATCCATAGTCACTGCTTTTGCGACAGATCATTTCAGTTTTTCAATGTTTTACACACTTGCGTCACTTTTCTTCAGTCACAGTGTGTGGTTTACCCTACTTCTTCTCAAATGATTGTTCTGATTCACTGTATTTTCTAATGTTTTTCTTTGTTACATCATAAAGAGTTTCATGCTTCTTACTGTTGCAGCTTTCTTCGCAGTCTATGATAAGCCCTCGACACGGTACTGCTTATCAGATCTAATGTTCCACTTCTCTTAATTGTTTGCTTTTGTGTAGTTGATCTGTACCTCGGATTTCTCTTTTCTTGTTTGGTTCTTATTGAATACTGACTCATTGTCTTGCCGTTCTTAAATCGTGTTCAAAGTACTAACAAAAATCCATTCCTTATGGCGGTGTATCTTGCTGCTGTAAACTGCCTAACAAGTTGAAATTACTGCCTTTAAACTCATGTAACTAAGTGTATACATTTGTCATCAAAAGTTTGGCCGCCAATTACCAGTTTAAAGAGGGCGATCCGACTTATGCGTTTTTCACCGTTTTCTCCCTCACACTTAGTCAATGTCGTCACATGATATCCTCCATTTTAACCCCGTAAATCAGCTCACTACTTAACATAGTTTGGTCCCAGTGTTTACATTTTTCTACGATTGGCTGTAGTTTAACAGTGAAGTGATCATTAGCACTTTTGTTGCTTTCATAGGTGGCTATATAGAACTAGATGACATTATTCGTTATCGTCGCTACTTTTTAATTGAAGGATACTTTAATGAGTCTAGGTTTTTGAGATCTCATCCTGTAAGTGCTTTCCGTACTTTACTAGACAATGTGAAATGCATGTCCTTGTATATGCAAGATATTTTCTTAATGGCTGAAGTACAACAATAATTTTTCTGAAGCTATCAAGCTGTAAACTAATGGATTTTCCTAGTTCCATTTATTTCAAGGATCTAATAGAACTGATGCTTCATTATGGTATCTTGCTACGATCTTTTTCATTACAAAGATACGTGATTTTCAAATAATAACTAGGTCTCTCCTCATGATCTCAACAGGCTTATGAGTCAGCACATTTTAGCAAAATTATTTAATAAAAACCAGGATTTTAACTACATTTTCAAACCTTCTCTTTATTCAGAACTTGAAACATACCGCAATTGTAGCTGAGCCTCCATATAAAGCTGACACTTTTAGGGTCATTTCATATTTTACTTCATTCTCATTAAATGTTCGATTATTCCCATCCACTGTGCATCAGAACAACAGGCTTTTTCGATTTCCATCTTCAATTCAATGTAACACACTTTTATTGATCTTATTAATAGTTAAATTTCTTTTCACTAATCTTACTTTCTTTACTCTAGAGTAAGTAGCGTATCACTCCACTTTCTCGACACAGCTTTTCGATTTCATTTCATTCAAATGTAACACCTTTTATTGCTTTCTTATTCACTAAATACTTTTACTTTCTTTACCTTCTCAGAGTAAACTTAGCGTTATCAAACAGTGAGGAATTCGCAAAGGCGTATCACTGTCCTATTGGTTCACCAATGAATCCACCTGAAAAATGCAGAGTCTATTAGACGCAAATCATCTTTTGCGAGTTTCATGTTCTAATGATATTTTGAAAAAACCAAAACAATTATGTGACACTTATTTTGTACTTTGATATTTAACACATTCATGATTTCATGAGAATTCATGGCTTCCACCTTATCTGTCTATTTTGTCTTTCAATAAACGTCATTTGTAATTGAGTGTTGTGAATAATGTTGAATCCAGTTTTTGGTGTTGACATTTTGATCCCAGTTATATGATGATTAGAAGCAAGGAAGAACTTAACACCTGTTTCATTCGAGTACAGAACCGTTTGCGAGTGTGTGTTTTAGACCTCGATAAGCAATCAAGCTCAAGGTTTTCAGGTTTGAAGCGAACGAATAACCGTCAAATCAGTGAGCAGCCGAAAATCCAATTGTTGGCATTTCAAGCTCAATCAGTTGATTTTCACATACACAATAGTAATGTGCTTGTACTGTTCCTCACCCACATTATATTCATGTCACCGTCAATCTAGAATTATCTCACAACTTTCATATACAGAATTCTGTCTACCTGATGATATTAAGCCAGTCACTATGTAATTCATAATAACGTAATTCGAATGTATGCATGTATGTAGTACGTACAACATAAAACCTAGCAAATAAATACATCGATCCAAATCCAACTCACCATTCTATTGTTAGCTGCTATTGTGACTTTTTTATAATGACTTCAATCGACAGAGTATTTATTAGGTTCTAGCTTTAACAATGAGTTGAACAAATAATTGATGTGCTTGAATTAATGTGTTGAAGGCGTATTGCTCACTAATTACAAAATACACAACATTCAATTTCATTGCGTTACTGTTTGCTGCATCAAATTGTCTGCTATTGATAGAAGTCAATCAATGATTGTCAGTTAGTAAATGCACTCAATCAAAATCTAACATAATAACCATCAATTAGTTGATTGCAATTGAATGTTCAAGTTATCAATCCATTCGCTGATACATAAAATCCTAATACAACTGGTAAACAATCAAACATTTAGAAGGTAAACTATTTGCTTGATGACTGACAATAGAAAACAGTATAAAATTGGACACAATGTTATTCTTGATTATCATGTTGTTTTAATACACTACTGGCATTTCATTGTGTATTTCAACGAAAATTGTAATGCCTTTTTCCCCTAACAATCCCATCATAGTTTATACAACTGTTGAATAAAATGATTACAGTTCGCATTATTCTATTTCTTATAAACATTACACATCATTCTATGATTAAAAAAAGAGAGAAATGGAATGTTTTGTGTGTGTGTGTAATGCGCAAGTACAACGATAGTATAAAGCATGAGCCGGTTGATTATAAGTCGTTTGTTTCTAGCAGGTGGAGTGTAGATGGAGGTTTAGTGGTCAATTGATATATTTTATTCAGTTAGGTTGTTGCTTTGTGTGTTTTTAATGTTCTATCAATTTCAGTTATTAAGGATATGCATCATTCCAAGTGTGTCTGAATAAGTGGCTTTATTAATCAAAAAACAATTATCTTTGAGAGTTACATGAGTTAACTTCCAAAATACTGGAAGACTGTCTACCATGCGTAATTCTGCTGACGGTTTGTTCCGTATTTGACCATACCTAATTAAATGAAAGTTTACCAAGCTTTTGTTTTGTATCAATCGATTTTAACTTGAAAGAGTTTGTTTCTCAAATGTTAGTCTCGAGTGTAGGTACGGTATGCAATATTGATTGAGGTCTGATTCGTATTGCGCCGCAGTTTATAAAAGAGAATTAAGTTTGTTCTTAGTCCTTTTTTCATAGTGTTTCAACTTTGAGAATATGACACTTAGTTTTATAGTAAATATTGGAATTGTTTTTTTATCACCTGCTGTGTTATGTTGCATTGAGCATTCTCTCATCTCATTCTATCACTAAATCGTAGATTGCTGAATAGAAAGGAACAGTACTGAGTATAGGTTTCACGTATATTTTGTAAAGAGTGAGGCAAGACTCATTTTGGTAAAAGTTTCTTCGAATCAAACCTGTGAGTCATTATGATTTGAATAGTTTTGTTGAAGTGAGTTACGAGAAGCAAACGCTATAGGGGGATTTTACTTATAAAAATAATTAAAAATTATTTATTTTATAATTCAGTCAGTTACACAACTAGGCTTACGAAGTGAGTGGTTACTAAATACAAGTTTTGCATTTCAAGGTTTTGGTCCTGAATGAATATCTATTCACATTTCTAGGTATTGAATTCCAGATACCAATTTTAACACAACTCACCTAGATTGTTTAGCTCGTTCTGCATACTTTCCATGCAATGTGTTACATTTTGGTTCTCAGTTTTATAAACCACCCTTAAGTCGTCGACATACAGGTATGGGGTTTCTTATACGATGCACCTGTACATAATATTTATGTATACAACAAGGAGTAAAAACACTAGTACACAAGTCAACTTGTTGTAAGTTGTGGTGTTGACGATGCGGTGCATGCTTTTATTTTCTGATTTTAATTTCTAAGAGAATTAGTGATTCTTATGAACTGTAGATTGCAGATTAGTAGATTGTATGATATCCTATCGAAAGCCAATTTTTATATCGAAGCATAATTTCACCGCTTACTTTTTGACGACGGTTCCGAGTAATCTCATTATAAGATTAATGAAATATGAGGCTCATGATTTTTTTTCCAGAAAGCCTTGCTGAGAAACATTTATTAGACCTATATTTAGTATGTAGCAAGATGTCTGATCATTGATTTCTTTCTCTATTACTCGTGTGATCACTGGCATTGGATTAATTAGTCAGTCGTTCTGGACTAGGTTTCGTCCTCATGTTTGAGGAGTATATAGGTGACTTTCCAGAATTCAAGATAAGTTTCTACAATTGATGAGAGTGTGGACATTTTGAGTAAGTGATTTGGCATGACAGGCTCAGCATGCTTGTAGTAGATTGATGGGATAATATCGGTCCCTAAACTATTATTTGGCTTAAGTGTTCTCATAGTCTTATTGATATTTTTAAGCTAAAATTTATAGTACTTAACGTCGTATTGCATATACGGTCTTAATTAATGTCCGGCGTTTGAATTATGCTTTCGTTTATCACGAATCTTTTACTGAGGTACTGACATATAACTTGTCAGTTATCATAAGTTACACCATTTTGTAATATACTAAAATCCTCAGTTTCGACAGTTCATCGTTTTTTAAAAGACAGCTTAAACATTTTGAAGTGCTAGTTAGTGCTATACGTTTTCTATCTTTTAGGCGTATTTAATTCAGAACAGTAAAATTATTAGGGTGATGTACCTCCTCCATAGTTTGCGTAGCTTTGCTTTAGTTTTAGTGTTGACGTACTAAAATTTTGTTTTGTAGGCCGTCATTGTTGATATTATAGTATCTAATAAGGGCTTTATAGTGCGTTGAAATATTTCTAGTTTTCCGCTAGTTTGTCACTGGTAAAAAAGGAGGCTTAGTCAGAGCACCTAACTAGGTGTGTCCTACCCTACTATGTAAATTGCGTTTAGGCTTGTTTCAAATGCCTTTGTCAATATTGAGCTGTGAAAGATGTTGAGTTGCAAAAAATACTTATTTTTGGTATTGTGTGTGTTATATAAAAGTTTATCTGCTTAGCATAACTCCTTGGCATCGATGTTGTATTTGGATTTGTAGACACATTTAATGAGTTCTAGCTTTGAGTGGCTGTACCTTATATTTGGTTGACTGTAGGTGAATGTTTGTCTGTATTAGATAATGTGATCCTAGGAGCGTTAGGTATAACCTTATTTTTGTTTATCTTTGGTGGAACTTGTGAGCCTTTATTGATTAGCGTTAGGAGTATCGCAGTGCTTTAAGAATAAGATATGTCTGTATAACTTTGCATACACATACAGAAACTGGTTGTTACTTTGCTAGCTTTATATAGTCAGCTACTGTTAAAATGATCTAAAATTATATTTTTAGAGTCGTAACAGCGTGGAAAAGTGCCACTAGTGTTCCTATGTTTACTAATACTATTAATAGTGTACTTGTAACGGTAACCAAACGTCCAGACGCCGGGTGCTGAAGATACAACTATACATGCTTTCAAATAGGAAGCAATTGAGCCAAATCAATAGAAATGAATTCCAAATAATGTATTTGTTGACCTGTCGAGCAATGTTGTTCTATGCAATAAATTATAAACGTATCATAACAAACATTCAATATTGTAGGCACTCAGTCTGAAAACAAATGGTAAACAGCCCATAACAAAGGTGCGAGCCAAAAAATGGCGGAAGTGAAGATAAACAAACCAGACACAAAGTGAACACAAAAAAATAAGTCAAGTTTAAAAGAGCATGACAAGAATAACTCACAAAATCAGTTAATACTTAAGTTAACCGCAACAGAACTGGTCCAAAATTTCCTCGTTATGTGGAATTGGGTTAATGTGTGTTATTTTGTACCAAAGGATCTAGCTTTTCTCGTTGCGTACGTTGAGGCCAACTGCTGCTACCTTGTTCGCTTTCACTTGCATTTGTTTCCATGTATGAGATACAAGAGCTAGACCATCTGTAAAGTCCAAGCCCCCTAGTTGCATCGATGCTGTTCACTGTATTCTAAGATGGCCTTGAGATGTTGCAGTCATCATGATTCAGTCAACCACCAGCAAAAAGAGGAAGGGTGACAGTAGGCAGCCTTGTCTAACACCGGTCTTCACTTTTAATATGTATCGTACTAAATATTCTATTAAATAAAGCAATTAATAATATTATTATTAAAACAATGTAATAAATGAATAATTAGTCATCATCAATCACCAACATAAAAAGGTTGTATCGTTCAAATTCATGTATATAATGAATAAAAACCTTCAGAATGTTTTATACTTTTGACATTCATGCATCGTCGATGCCGTTGCTATGCACATAGAGGAACCGTTAATATGTTTATACGAGGAAATTATTCATCTACTCATTTTATCATTGATGTAGATAGTACCTTTCAAGATATTCACTTTATAAATCCGAAGAATCATAAGTAAATTAATATTCGGATGCTAAATCATTTATTGTTATACGGAAACACTGTATCATATTCACAAAAAAACGTGATCTCCACGGTAAACATTTTCAGTAAACGAGTAACACATCAAATCAATAGGTAAAAGAAATTAGTATGGATATATATTACTGAAATAAAATACCAGTAGTTAACCAGTATATAATAAATATCATAATTTATGCAACTTAATAATACGATCAGCTCACTAGTGACTAACAGTTGGAGGTAATTTTCTGGAATACTAGTGACATGTGATTAGCAGAGTTTAACCGTATCAAGTAAGAAGTAGTTATTCCCCTACTGGAATGAATGAGGTAGATCGAATGTATTACGTAATGACGAAAATAGAAATAGCAACCATAAAGTTCCGACTGAGTTGTTTAATGGTTAGTCATTCACTCCAAAGACATAGAGTTCTGTGTTTAGTCCACGACGGAGAAATTAATGAAATCTGCTAATGAGTTAAATACTATGATGAAACAGCTCTCCAATGCTTTCTGGTGATCTATGATTATCTAATTCAGACCAATTCATGATATCAAATTGACAATAATTCTAGTTGAATAAATAAGTCGAAGATTGATGTCGGAAGGATACCGTTGGAAACCAGGGAGCACCTCACAGCTGTTTTGTCTTAGTATTAAAGTTATTTGTAATAAGCACACTAAACTCCATCCTAGAAGTTTCAGGTGGCCGAACGTCAAACATCACACTATTGAACTTGGTACCGATTCATAATATTCCCTCTTCTAATAGTTTATGACACAGTACGACCCTACCAACATCAATCTCTGATGAATTCAATCGAGTAAAACTTAATATCAATCTGCACAAACCACCTTAATTTGATTATAACAATCATCATAATAGTGACTTTATTTTCAAAATGTTCATTAAACTCTAATGAAAGTCGTGATTAGTGGATTTCATACTTGTCGAGAGTGACACAGTCATCACCGGTGGCAATGGATGATCGTCGACCGTGACAGTGGTACATCGGTTTAGGCGTTTGATAACGTGATCTATATGGGGTTAAACCTAGTTTTTGCAGTTATGTAGGGTACCATACTGAGAACAAAACACTGTGGAGTGCTCCTTGTTTTTCAATGAAAACCTGCTAATATCATTCTGTGACGAAATTACCCAACTACATTTTATTAGTGTTCCAAATATTGAAATTGGTTTATACTTTAATCCAAAGATCATTTAATGTATAGTATTCAATATGTAAATATTATTAAGCCGCAGGCTGAAATTGAAAGTTAGCATCAATAGATTGAGTTTATCCCAATACCTAATGATTACTAAACTGTATGGTATGTTATGTAATTCTTATTAAACTCAGAGGTCTTGAGTGCTGTCAGAGGTATAGGGGCAGTTATCACTTCCCGGTTGCCCACACCGTGGAAGGGTTATTCTGGAGGTACTTAAAAATGAAATTGGATTAGAGCGTGACTGCAGTGCCCAAGGGACAACTGCTTGAGGCCGGTCACACACGACCTTTTGGTGAGTAGTTTTAGTGTTAGCTCCGTACTTGTTGAAGACCTTATCGCCGGAGACGGAAATCCGTAGGATAAGGCGAGGTGTGCATTTTTAGGGTCAACCTTTTCTAACCCCACCCCTTCTTGTGAGAAGGCAGTATTGCTGTTATGCTGGTTGTCCGAGGGAAACACCTTACTGCCGTCACACCTCTGTACGGTCGGCAGTACTACTTCGCCCTCAGACCTTAAATCTGCTGCTTTTAGTCTTACCGCTCTTCAACCGACCTGCCTGGCATGGTAGGACCTTGAGAAAAATTGTTTCAGCCAGTATAGCTCGATTGGTTCATCAAGATAGGCAAGCCCGACCACCACGTCAAGGTAGCAGCAACGGCCGGGATATTAAACTCACATACATTTCATCAAAATAGTTCGAATTGCTTAAGGTATCAATGTTATTCATGATTAAAACATAGAAATTGCTTTATATGATTAGTTTAACTAAAGAATTTGTATCAAGCGAGAATTATTAAGTAATTTAGAATAAAATAATTTCATTTTGATTCGATTGGTCCTCATCAGATGCATTAAAAATTTATTCATAAGTTATAGAAATTCAAAATAAACTTATTGAGGTGACACTGAATAGTCCTTTCATTACTATTTGCGAATGTATGTAAAAGGTTGCTTAATGCATCTAGTGAATAAGATAACACTTTGTTGTAGATAGGTTGACAATACATACATTATTCGTGAGAATGTGAAATGTATTGGTGTTGTAGGGTGAAATTTAGAAAAAATGGTTTTGTTCTTTTTTGGATTCGTTGATAAGGTATACCTAGATTTTCTGTGGTTATGCTCACACTACAACTCGAACCCATTTAGTTTCGTGTCAGACTACAAAACTGTCTGGAATAAGTTGCCTGGTGGTGACATCAGAAACGAACTGTTATCGAATTACGATGTGAAAACCTAGCATTATGATCCAGGTATATCAAGATTAAAAGTCTTAAACAGAGTAAAACGTACTTCTAACTCATCTCATTTTGACACTAGAGGCATTCCATTCAAAATTCACGTTTAGAAGAACAGATCAAACATTGTGAGTTCATAACAAATGAACGAAATGATTCAATTAACTTAAGCCACTTTGGGATCTTATCCAAAGGACAACTAGGCACATCAAACTATGAGTATTAATGTATGTTTGTGCATAGAACGTTTTCGATAGTTGAAATGACTAACTGTGAATTTGTGCATAAGCTAGAAAGAAAGGAGGTTTTCTTCAGTTTGGGCAAATCTCCAGTAGTATGTAGAGATCTCTGGTCGTTAAAACACATCATCGGTGTTGTATATCAATATACTGAATTTCATTGTTAGTTCCTATGATGAAACAAATAAATTTGCCTGTACATTAAAAAGAATAATTGAATTAAAAATAAAGTGAAAAAGTACATTTGTAACACCGAGCATATTTCATGTACATTTATGAAGTCGAGGAGTAACACATCCAAACAAACAGCTATTGATGCTTGTTTTACTCTGGAATCATAAATCTGGTGTTAACAGAAAATGTCATAGAATAATCTATACAATACTTCTAATCATTAATTTGCACATCCTTTGTGTTCACTGATCCGTGACGTTTGTAGACTTGCTTCCCTTGATTGTTCTCGATTCTTCTATGTATTTTAATTGTACTTCGCTTCTTGTCACCTTGTTTCATATGCAGTTTATGGATTCCTTCTAACTTCACGCGACGTTCCACCACCTACTATAATATTCATCACAATAATCATGAATTTTAATTCAACAGTTTCACCAATATTTAATTACCTAAAGCATGATGTGTACATTCTATCATTCATTGATCTATTACATGTACTTGTCAATAAAATAATCTACATCACATCTAATAGACAAGTTAATGAATATCTGCGTTACATAACTCAGTGAATAACAATCTACTTTACGAAATCAATACAATAAGATTTTCAGTGAACATCAATAGTAGTACGTCTATACATGAGAATTGATTATCTTGTAATATGAAGGAATACACATAAATCTTGGATTCTACTGCTGAATAACTAATCGAAGATGAATTGAATTATGAGACAAGTCAATTTACTGATAATCCATATTCCAACGAACCTATGCTTGTATAGTTTGCATCTATTTATTTGAATACACTCAGTTCACAGTAATTCACTTCCGTTACTTCCCGGCTGTACTTCATTGCATCAATCAAATTGTCTTTATCATCAACATCATCATCATCATACCGAAATGCATATCCAATGCATGTAGCAGATGAATACCTATGCACGATGTTCTGATGAAGACATATTTATCTGCATAGTAAAATTCTAAACCCTTAACCGATAAACTGAAGTATTTACATCAACTTTCTCATTTTATACTTTATCCTGAGTGAAACATTAAATGAATCTAGCTAACATATTAGTGATAGCACTGAATAGAACAAAATTAAGCATACTTTGAAAAGAAAAAGAAGAAGGTGAAACACGAATAAATAACATGTCAACTTGATACAAAATAACATTTACTGCAGTATTTCTTATTACGAAAAGAAACCTGGCGTGAAAGTGGAAAGGATCAGTGAACACTACATGAACTAAGTTGCAAGGTGACAATGAAAAAAGCCTGACAACATTACGTTGGAGATGTTAAGAAAATCAGCTAACCTGCTTGAAACTAAGTACCGGACGGTGTTTTGAGTGTAATAAGACCTAGTCATAACATGGTAACAATGTTTTATCTCCAAATCACTTACATGACATAATTTCACGTTATTAAAGATAATTGAAAACAAGAATGTGTGCTAATTGGTATTTCGTCAACCAGTTATACATACAGTCAGGAAGAGATTGAGTCACAAGAGACATGAACCTAAGTTAATCAGTTTTACTTCGCAATGAACTTCTAACGTTTGAATTGCATTAATATACCAGCCCTAAATTTCTAAATAAAGTCATATCGCCCACTCACTAGTGCTTGATTCTTATTATTACCTCAATCAACTAATCAAGTAGTTATGGCCTAAATAAATAACTGATGATGATCACAGAGTGTGAAACTGTGTCATGTTATTTTTATCAGATTAAAGCATGTCTGTCACCATGTGACTACCAGTAAATTTTTTGACAAATTAATTACAAAACTTTCAACCATTTACATTCAACTATCCAATATGTCATTTCATCAATCAACACAGAATGATCTAGATAAGGGTTAGTCACTACTCAGTGACTATCTAAATAAATACAATGCAAATCGATATCCTTCTACATTAATGTATTCACTGACACATTCATATCCATTACAAATAAGTAACAAATGTGAACACAGTAGTCACAATGGTAGAATACAGTAGAGAACCTGATATTGTGCAAGTCTACGATAACCAGTTTAATCTTATTCTCCATACAAACAATCTTATGAAAATCTCCTGATCAGTAAGTAGTGAATAGAGTACACGAGTAATTATTGAGAACAAACAAAGTATTCTCTGATTGCATGTTCTTAACACAACATCTAGCATCTACCAAATCTGACTCTTAGTTGCCTAGATGATGAACTTTCTTTCACGAACCACATCTATAAATATATCTACTAGTTTAGTTGTTCATTTGGAGCAGAGTAAACCTCCAGCTTTATTAAAACGCCATAGTAAATCTTTCAAAATCAAACTGTTAGATAATCAAATAGTCAATATTTACAACATATAGTCATTAAAAACATTAATTTTTAGATACCAATCACTTAAATTTCGTGTACACAATAGATAGGAAAACCCGCTAGATGTAGGTTGACTATTAAAATACGTCGACTGGGAATTACGGAAAGAGTTTTATCCAACTGCCCTAAACCCCCTAATATATCAGTAAGATGTAAGTAGTAACATTGTTTAGTCTAATGAATACACTAATGATGATTTTATAAAACGATAAATACCTAGACAATGGATATTTTGAGTTATTCGTAATGATTATAGGTAGCCAGAAACTATTACTGATTACCTATTAGTTAATCACATAATTAACTACGTCTATCCCATGTGCATTGTTGATACGTCAACTAGATAGCAATTCAATAGAGTAATATCCAGTACATATCTGACTAATATGTGTGTCAGCAGATATGCAGAATGACTATCAATGAAAGTGCTTATCGTCTGAAGTTGTTATCTCCACTTCCTTTGTTGGCATATTGATTTTGAAATAAAAGGAACTTCTTTTGATATCTGAATGTATGAAACTTTCAAGTAACTTAAAATGTGAATATCAGCTTAAATGTAGCTCTTTAACAAGAATTACTAGTGCAAGACCCATGAATTTGCATCATTTGTTAAATCACCTTTCTGCTGAATGTGTCGACGAATTTAATTTCGAAAACATGATGAAAAGGAAAACACCACTTATTGAGTATTTAATAAAATATTCAGTAGTCAGCTAACGGATAACGGGTTCTAGACTTTTGATTGTCAATCGTGTGTTATAGAAAATTCTTCGTTTTCAAAGTTCAGTGATTTTGTAAGACATTTAGTTATGTGGGTCAAAAATACATCTGCATATTGGTACAGTAATTGTACGTGAAAAAGAGTGAAATTCTAAATTGTATGCAGCACACATTTTTTTAGTATAACTGAAACGAAAGAGATTAAGATTATAGAACAGCAAAAAAACGTAGATTAATAAAGAGGACTTTTATGAAGTCGATTTTGTTTTAGGAGGTATGATAATCGGGATGAAAAGTGACAGTGCTCAATTTTCCACACAGTTTCTTGTTGAACATGTTCAGTTTTCTTGTCAGGTGAATATTTAGGAAAGCGGAAAAAAGGAGAGGAAAAGCGAGTGATCAGAAAAGCAAAGTGATCATTAATCTTACGTTTCACAGTTTTTACTACCATTTCTAGAGTTGTCAGTTTGATTCTGCTCTATTCTTAACAAAAGCTAACAAATCTAGAGTTTTGATAATTCCATTTTATTATATTCGACTTCCTACTTCCTTGCAATCCTTTTTTATGTCTCGTACTTGATAGTTTACTAGCCGCAAACTACGCTAGCACTCAAAGGTGTGAACCTTTCTGATTGCAAATTTAAAAGACAGAAGACAAGCAGATGGAAACTTTATTTCAGTAAGATGAAGAGGGATTTATGCACAAAATAGTCGAATATAAATTTATAGCTTTCTGAGTAACAAAAATCAGTATTATAATCTATCTAATCCAAACTAAGAAGTCTCAACTGTGCCACGTAAATACTCCTGAAGGTCCAATCGATCTGTGATTATATGGAATGCCTTCGGCTCATTCAAGGAATCTGAAGGCCTCATTGAGTTTTCTGGAAGCCATCCAATCACGTTTATTCTTCATCAAAACAAAATATACCCCAAGAATAGCCTTTTTTGTGTGTTTGTGCATGAAAATTAGCAGCTTGATAATTATGTGGTAAACAAACAACAATCTAAAAAGAACACCTGGATTTCAAATATTTCGAATGGCCATCCCCTTTGTTCTTGGTGATTCACGCGTATCTACCTTACGTGAAATATTAATGGTAGTAGGCCATCAAAAGTGTCCTTCGAATGACAAATAAACAAGATGATCATATTAGAGACCAGAATCTAGGGAAGTTCAATCTGTTTAACAGATTTAAATTTCACAGTCCACATACGCCGACAACCAGTATCTAAACTAAGAATGATTGTACACCAAACCAGGTTGTATTTGAATCTGAAGACTAGATATATGACTGAGATTTTCAATTTGACAGGTCTCTAGGCGTCTATGATTAATTCATATTACAGCAAATGAAGAACTTTAATAAACATGAGATAACAAGTCACATTGTCTACAGACAAAATACTTCCTAGAATTCTATTTCATGTAAACGACAGGACATAGAAAAATAATAATTCAAATGAAGAAAGTTCAATGAAGTCAGACAATGATTATATGTTGACAGTGCATCAATCGGGATGAGGGATATTTCAATTGGAGCGATGTTTGGTGTTATCTACATTAAACCATTTTTGAAAAGTGGTTTACACAACGTTAACTACTGTTTAATAATAATAAGTAGTACAAGTGAAGAGACAAGAAAAGAAATAAGTCGATGAAAATACTGGAGAATGTGATTAATCAAATGGAATCACAATGAATATATTCATCGTCCACCAACATGTTCAAATAACTTAATAGATGCATGAGAGTGGAGTGAATAGCATCTATTAAAACTAGACTAATCGTGAATATGATATTCAATGAGTACAAAATGACATTCGATAATGATATAAGAAAGTGTTTAGTCACAGATTCAAGGTCGTGGATTCTATGGTGGTTACTAACACAGGTTCAGTCTTTGTGAAAAGGTCTCTCGCTGTAATCTGATTAGTAATGCATTATTAATGTGACATTGTCAATATGTTCCCAGTTTATTCAAGTATAAGATGGTGATATTTACAAGTATATACATTCTCAATTATATTCATAGTCTACTTAAACGTGCAAACTTCATCAACATAACTACTGTCGTTCAACATATTCAGGTTCAAACAGCTACTCATACTATTCATTATTACTTAAACAGTAACAATAAACGATGAAATATGCAAGCTCATATTAATCATTCGGCATGCATTTTCTGTCTAAACAATAACGCATAGTTTTTATATACGTGATAATTCAGCCTGTCCAAGATATTTGAGTAAGTTATATTTGCAAATGATCTCATTGAATACTAAATTGAATCATATTCTAACGTTTCTTTAAGTCAATTCATTGAGCATTCACCGGAAATGCAACCAAATATCAAATATAACAATTGTAAGACGTAAACTGTTACTACGAAAGACCTGTTGTATTCACAGTTTGAATGTATTACATGAGTGATTTCAATTGTAATCCTCCCACTCCGTACACACCTCCTGTGACTGTGATTCCGTAATAAAATAGACATTCAATACCCTGTCTCGTTTCATTTTAATGATTTAGACTTGTATGAATATGTGGATCTTCAACAGTCATTATCTCTTAATTAATGTCGAAACCTTTATGAATGGATTGCCTTCTCCATCAAAAACTATGGTGTATTCCATTGCGATTGAATGTAATAGTATCGACGGTGTATTTTGAAGACTCCTTAGATCTTTGAGTTATCAAAAAGTATGATGTGAACAGAGAATATAATGTTTCACTGTTGCATCCAACTCTTATGATGTTTCTCATATGTACAAAGCACGAAATTCCCCAAATTTCATGCCATGGACGTAATTCGATTTCTCTTCTCTTGATGTTGTATCATTTACATTTATCCGTGCAGAGCTAAAAGCATTGTTCGGACAATAGAAGACTTGTATATTATGTTTATTCAGCATTTTCTTACATCCTTTTTAAGTTTTATATTAGCGTCGTGTAACTGCAGTGTTAACTAACTCCTTTAGTCCAGATGTCGACTGATCTACATGGTTTCTATTAAATCGTGTTTTAAACGAAGTTCTCTGCATAATAATTCTTCATCAGTGTAGTCATGACTGCATTCGATTTATTTGCATTGTAGCTCATATTTCTGACAGGCTGATCGACACCTAATGTCAGGTTGACAGCAGATTAGGCGTATATAAATACCTTAGTATGAAACAATTGATATTCAAGAAATGACTTACTGCAAACTCCCAGTTGGACAGTGTGGAATGGTATTATTGATGAATCCAACACTTCACATTACTCAAATCAATCATTGAATGAACAAGGTGTGACAGACAACACCGAATGATACTAACCTGAATATAGCATGCACCAATAAAGCAGGTCGATACTTGTCGGATTCCATATAGACATAATAGAATTACATTGAATGTGGGTGACGTCTTACACTGTGATATCCTCACATACTTATTCTGTCATAAGATTGTTAAAATGGCCGATTTAAATAGAATTTCATAGTGTTGAGCCAACTTTACAGGCTCATTCATATTGTCAATATCCATATTTTATGTGAAGATATCTCCACAATTTCACAAATATACACATATGTAAATCGTCGTCCAATTTAAATTCAACTTGTATTCACACCATTTTACACTGAATTAAATTTATCTGCTGACACGCTTGTGTGGTGAATGCGATCAACTTGTTGAAGTGTTTACTGCAAACTGTATATTCCATGTTGTATTACAGGTACAATAATAAAACAACTAAATGATTAGTGATATTGTCAATAATCGTCTTCTCCTTATTCCGCTTACGCTACACATTCTTCAATGTAATAAACCAGCTATCGCACTTTTATGAAAGTTGGTTTTGTTATTACTGATAAGATCAGCCTAATTAGCAGTATCGTTACCATTGTTATATTTACATTTAAATAAAAAACAACACCAAAATTCCCACTAACTGAGGAACATTAATCTGATCAGTGTTACAATTAATTCAAGGATAACCAGAAGAGGCTGAGTTCCCTTTGCACACAATTTACAGATTACCACACTCATCATTGAATTATGCATCCTTAAGAAAGTGTAGTTTAAAGATAACTGTCTCATCAAAGTAACAACAATGAAGTTAACTGGCATGTAGTGAAGGGTCTCAATGTAACACCACCATCGGATAAGAGATAATCTCGTAAATACCGAATTATTGCAAAAATCTTCAGACAAATAGCCAAGACACTATCGAGTTATAATACACTGTGACAATGTCAATCAACTACTTATCTACTATCTGATGGTTGTTTCTACAGTAAATAAATAAAAGAAAAATCACAGCACAACTAGAATTCTTAATAAATTCATTTTCTTGTTTTTTGTTGTTGTGGTTATAATGAGGTGATCTACAGAGTACACCTTCTGAAAGATGCACATTTCAATGGTGTGTGTTTGTGTGCATGTGAAATGATGAATTCAACTTTCTTTTGTTAAAATTAGAATGTATAGCTGAAGTTTTAGTGACGATGAAGTAGTGTTTATTATCAGGTAATTTTGTGTAGAGTAGACGAACTGGTAGTGAGTTTCAATGTTTATTGTATTCATCATTGAATAATGTCAGTAGGGTACAACTAGTAACGTTCGCCATGTGACATGTAATCGCTAAATACAATGTCCTGTTAGAATAGACAGTACTCATCACTGACAACTCTGACTCTGATGTGAAAGAGCTAATCAGTGTTCTTTGGTCTTCATTGTAATCCAGCTGACATCAATTTGTGACGACCACAAACGACAAAATTCTGTTTATTTTTGTGAAGCTCGTTGTTATCATGGAAAAAAACAGTCGGGAATCACAACCAATGAAGTTGATGTTCATATTACTAAAATATTCGCATCTAATCCGTATCTATGGTTCACTAAGTAACCATGTTATCTTTATTGATAAAATTGAAGGCGGCTTATACACTTATTGTTGATTGTCATATTTATTGTCTTTTAGGAGTTATTGTAAGTGTACTGTGATCTTGTTATGCTACTCATGATACAGTGTGATTAGTATAACTTTGATTAATCCTCTTACTCATCCTTCTCTCCTTCTTCTACTTTGAATCATTCTGCTTCAGCTTAATCGAAAAACAGTAATACTCTTACCCAATTTAGTCATTACATTGATATTACCATTATTTCATTAGAACTGTTATTGTCATATTTACACTTCGTCGTTTCCACTGATGCTAAGTGTCATGATGCGAGAAATTTGGTGGTTGGTTGGTCAAGTGCAAACCACACAGTTAGAAATAATGAAATAGTGCTTTTAAAACACAGTTCTGAAAGTTTGTTACACTTCTTTGTGGTCCGAAATAACACTAAATCGATTCTAACAGAACATCGTATCTAGCGATTACATGTCTTAAGGCGAACGTTACTAGTTGTACCCTACTGACATTATTCAATGATGAATACAATAAACATTGAAACTCACTACCAGTTCGTCTACTCTACACAAAATTACCTGATAATAAACACTACTTCATCGTCACCAAAATTCGCATAGAAACTAACTTAGTTTATTAGACAATAATTTTGTGATGAAAAAAAATACTTCTGTGAATCTCTGAGCTCATTAACTTTTCTTATCTCTAATCAACTACAGATTCTTTGGTATTAAATTTGTGTGCACAAATAAAACAATGAAAGTCTTATAAAAAAACTGCTTAGATACAAAAGATGTTGAAGAAAACTTTAGCTTTTCATTTTTATTTCAACAAAAGAAAGTAAAATTTACAATCTCATATGCACACAAACGCACACACACACCATTGAAATGTGCATCTTTCAGAAGGTGTACTCTGTAGATCACCTCATTATAACCACAACAACAAAAAACAAGAAAATGAATTTATTAAGAATTCTAGTTGTGCTGTGATTTTTCTTTTATTTATTTACTGTAGAAACAACCATCAGATAGTAGATAAGTAGTTGATTGACATTGTCACAGTGTATTATAACTCGATAGTGTCTTGGCTATTTGTCTGAAGATTTTTGCAATAATTCGGTATTTACGAGATTATCTCTTATCCGATGGTGGTGTTACATTGAGACCCTTCACTACATGCCAGTTAACTTTATTGTTGGTTTTTTAATGATACAGTGATTAACTGAACATGCCTTCTGAAGGTTCCATATGTTTAAGGTGTGTTTGTGTTCTGAGAAATCGAACTCAACCTCTTCTTTTTAAATTTCAATTGAGACGGGAGAATTTTTTCAGTTTTGTGTTGTGTTACGCTTATTTTAATTTTTTCTGTATTTCAACGTGAATTGAAGCACAGTCATGATAATCATAATATAAATTTTAAGATGACTAACCTTTTAATTAGAATTAAGTTTTTTATTTTATAAAATAACAAGAATGAATCGACTTAGAAGGCGAAGCAGATGAATAAGGAGTTTTGTGATTTAAATTTTAATTGGTTCATTACTTCTTCATTACGTCTTAAGTATAAAGTGAAATGTTCAGTTTACGGTGGTCATCTAAACAGGTTGCGTAGTCTGCATAAGAAATCAATCGAATAACTTTGTATTTAATTAGCAATTAACGCTAAGAACAACATTGATTAGGTGATATAATCATACTACGATAAGTGACATTCGAAGTCATCTTAATTACCAAGCCTTTACATGTACAAGCATCATACTATCTCACAAGTTTCTTTAGATATAGGTGTATATGAATAGAATAAAAGGTAGTTGTATAATCGATATGCGTTGGTTGGATTTATTTCGGAATACCACTACGCTTCCCACTCCTTTATTATCATGTAACACGGCTGCTGCATCTGATCAACTTCTATTACATTCTAAGGCATAACTGATTAATGTCGACAGAACTCATTCTACTTTTCTCTGTTACTAAACTTTGTTATAGTGGCAGTAGTGAGTTTACCCTTCTGTAATTTATATCTATAGAATCATCACTAAAATGAACATCGTAGGTCTCATATTCGGTTTTGACTGCCACTTCAATCTGACCGTTGATAGTCTGCAGCTTTTAACATTTGGTTAGTAACCTAACTCACTTGTGTTATGAATTCTCCAGTCATCCAGAAATTCTTATCTCTTACTTCAATTATGTAATGTTGTTGTAGCCACATAAATATGTATGATGAAAAACACTCAATGAATTCAATTGGATGAAATAATCAACGTTTTTATTCAGTTAGATCAATCAATAAAACAGTGAACTACTGAATATCTGGTTGGTATCTTATGAAGTTACAATTCATCGACCGGTTTATTGTAAGTGAATTAGTTTACATAATAGAATGTTTGTACTGATTGGTTGAAGTGTGTGAGTACTTTTAGTATAAAAGACAGTGTAAAAACACTTAAGTTTTCATCAAGAAGATTATTATTAACCAGACTATTGAAATGAATTCTAAAAAAGTTGCGATTGCTGCTGGTAGTTCAATCGGGGTAACTGCATTAGTTGGAATTGCAACCCTTTTGATCTTTTTTAATATTCAAGGTAAGTTCAATGATTTGACTTCTAACGTATATTAAACAAACTTTGTATTACACACATATGTGAATACTTTGGCTATTGTACACAATTCACAGTTGATGACTTTAATACCGACTCATGCACACATGGGTAATCATTATAAGTTGTGAATGAAAGTTAAATTGATGACAAACAGGTTTTGAATAATCCATCTGATCACATGAATAGTTGGAAGTTTTGTAAGCATCAGTCAATTGCATTTAGAATATACAGTTGTCTTTCTCTATGTATAAGCAATCTTATCATATTAATTATGATAAATTGTATTTTACACTAGACATAATTAGTGACTTTATATCTGTTTGTTATAATCAATCCTATTTCATGTCATATGAACAATTATGGAGAAAAATATAAAGAGTGTTGTCATATATACTGTTTGAATATTGATTGTTATCATGAAAATGTCAAAAAATGTATCTGCGATACTTTAAATTATGTATCCCGAAGTCATCTGCATGGTGTGATTATTATGAGTTATAAATTTTGAAGAGATTGGCAGTGTATACTTCTGACTAATCTAGAAGTAAAATAAAACAATCATCCAGTGTTTCTTTCTTTTCAATGGTATTTAATTACAGCCAATCTACGACGAACACTAACAATCGAGTAACAGTTTACTCACAATGCATCTAGACAGAAATGTGTTCTTCTTTCATTGATTGTTTAAGACTTCTCTTATCATTATTCACAACTGTGTGCATTCTTCTACAACGTTCTTGAAATCAGTGTTACACTTTATGTGAACTGTGATTTTATAATCGGGACAAGTAGTTGTTTCTGTCACCTCAGTGAACAGGCGATAGAGTGAGTGACTCAAGAAGGACGACTGACATTAGAAAACTGTTTATTTACTTCTATGTACATTGAACTTATTATTATTATTATTGTTCGCCTCACCGTATCCTCCCAATAGACACACTTTCTGTTAATTTTCACTGATGAAGTATAACTAGTTAGTTGTGTACTTGTTATCGGCAACAGCACCTTCACTACCACTAACCAATTTTCCACCATTATTGTCCTCGTTTGTATACATGATGTTTGGCGAATTGGTGAGCTGTGTGGTTAACCTTTGTATGCATATAAGTGAATAAATGAAATATTAATTGACTCATGTTCTTTATTATAGTTATTTTGTGTTTTTCTATCCACATTGAGAGTAACAGGATTAGTTTATACTTAAGAGCAACCATCAACCATTCATACTATTGACAGTCCTCACAGCAGTTCAAGCTACATTTCAGCTTTAGTTAAGTACATCGTTTATGACTACTAGTCGAGCATCACGTTGTATCTAACTCATTTTAATTTCTGTATATCACCTGATTAATTAGAAGTAAATAAAACAATGTGGTTATCGTTACAACTGGTTACATGAACAATGTAGCTTATCAATGTCGTAGTGTAGCTCAGGACGATGTGGAACCATTGTGAAATGTTTTAAGTTAGCAGTTAATTACATAGACAAAACCTAAATACATTCAAGTTTATTATAAGACATTGAACCTGAAACAGTCCACTGTATGGGGTATATTGACATGCAGTTTCTATAAACACTTCACCGCTTTTGTGTTTGCAAATGTAGTCCCTGTGTGTGTGTGGGTTGTGACAGCGCTGAATTTCAAGAATTGTTGTGTTGGTTCATTTGATCAGTGCTTGCCTGTGAAGTAATTTATTATTTGACTGTGTTTCCATTCTAAGTAGGTTCTTTCCGAAAATGGTGTTTACAAAACTGTAGACATTTTCTAACTCATTCATTTTGATAATGACAAATGTGTTGTCTACATGATGAATTCACAATGATTTTCTGTGTTCATCGTTAGTAATTAAGTTACCAGTCACAACATCGTTGTCTTTGTAACCGATTCACATATTGGTCACCCGCATTATTTTTTACTTTATTTTGTTTGTACATCTCAAAAGTGTATTCAATGCAAGTTAATAAACTCTACACGATGGGCTCTAACAGGATTTGTGCTTATAACAACTTCTGTTTTGTTAGATGAGGATGGTAGCCCATTAAATAAACCGTCCAGTTAAACATCACGACACAACAAAAACCATCCTTTTGGATACTGATCTTCTGTCCCATCTTCCGACGATAAATTGTTGATAATCGTGAACTTACTCATTGATTACTACTTAAATATGTCCAACTTTGACCTAATAACGTAATTCATTCAGACTATGTGTGAATCGTTTATTTTGGATAAATTAATGAATTGCTTATGGATTCACAAGTGTCTGTGCTTGATAACGTGTAGGATTTCGAAAATAACTTTTTAATAATTACAACAATTTGTTTTGTAGATGCAAATGACCCGGGTGGTACTCATTCAGGTGATATCAATGGTTCATCATCGCCAAATCCTTGTGTCGATTTTTATGAATATGCATGCGGTAAATGGATAACAGATAATCCGTTGTCAAATGAAATAGACAGTATTACTACAGTTACCAGGGCACAGCAGAAAATAGATGAATACATCTGGAAGTTAGTATGTGAGTTGTAGTTAATCAACAGAAATATTTTAATAATCCTGTTTATATATCCAGAGTATTTACTTCTTGCTTATAACAGAACTATCTGTTAGTTTGCAGTATTCATGAATGCAATGACACACAACTAATCAGTTTGATCAAGTAAAACTCATATTTCAAGCAAACTTCACATTTTGTATAACAAGATCATTCAGTAATGCTGCAATCAACAATGACGTCATTATGTTGCACTATGTTCGATTCGCAAATGTAGCTTATATCTGATTTTTTGATAACGCTCAGATTTCTAATTATTACCTACTGATATCCTACTAATAATAAACACTAGATTACATACATCAATATTATGCAGGCACCCTATCTGATACTTCATAGGCATTATTCATATGTCAGTGTACCACAGTTAAAGCTAAGTTAAACGAGGTGATCTGACTACTTCGCACTTCGTAGCATTCGTCAATAAAACACAACTACATTCGTGTTAATACTTACGTTGTACACAACATGTGAACTACAAGCATTTGATTGGACAATTAAGATATAGCTACATTAACTTTAATTCAATATGGGTAATCACAAGAAAGACCTTATCAGTATTAAGCATCGGTATCTTTCAACTTGACATGGGTAGATCTGTAAAGTTATAGTATAGTTCACGTGAATAGATATGTGACTAGAAAATGTTTATGACCTTGGTGAACATAAACATACAATACACTGTGGAATATTTGCGATGTCCTCCTGTGAAAAACTACCATCTAGCTAACATCAGAAGTATTATTTGCTGTTGCTGTTTTTTCTTTAATCGACAATATGGCATTTGATAATTTGAAAGATAATGTTACTTAGATGATCAGCATTATGGTCATTCGATTTTGACTTACTGAATTTGATATTGATGTGGGATTTATGATAGAAATCATAATAAGAGCTGAAAGAGTGACATGTTCACTAACTACCAGTTTATTCATTAACATCATTTCTTCAACAAATACTGTTATCACTAATGTCAGATAAATCATACTACTATCAAAACTAACCTAAACCTTTTTTGATAAGTGAATGAGAGAGTTAGTAGATAATTGGTGAATCATAATCAAATGTAACATTAATTGTGACTCCTACATTTAATTTTCACTTGTGAATGTGTGATTTTCTACTCTGGACTACATTTGACAAAATCCTAATGACAACGATATACTCATGTTAGAGAGAAAATCTGTTAATAATCGGTGAGTTTGATCATTGTGTTGGAGTGGAAGGAGGATTGTAAGCTATTAATAGCTGCAATTTACCGTATCTCATATATAGTCAGCAACAAAAGTAATCAAGCTATCCACTTGTATGTATAAATGCCACAAATTGCATGTGTATAGTCTGCCTATAGATGCCAGTTATCCTAGTAACAATCACATGCAGATTAACTTCACAATGTTCAATATGATTATAATGTTTACTTATTAATGTTTAAATGTCTCAGATTAATTAATCTCATTTTTCTTAATTTTATGACAACAACAAACACTAAGCTGATGAATCGTATTCCAGTAATGATCCACGTCTACAAGCAGCAAATAAGTTCTACAAATCTTGCACAGATTATCGCAGTTCTAAAACCTTCATCTCAGCCTGTCGTCAATGGATATATATGTACTTCGGTCAATGGGGACTCATGCCGTCAACTCAGCAGATCGATGGAGCCCCAAATATTGAAAATATGGACCTGACAGATTTCTGTCTACCAGCAATAATGCAATTTGGATATTCACACCTATTTTCTCTAGCCATTGATTCGCAAGCACGTTTAATCAAAGTAAGTGCTAATTTCATAATTCACTAATGAAGCATGTTTCACAAGAATTATTGACATTGAATACGTGAAGTCCTTATTAGTAGACTAAGTTGTTTCAGTCATTCAATTCACCGTCCTACAATTTTATGTAAATCGATGTTAGAATGAATTACAATGCAGTTTTCATATTGTTTAATCCACTCACAATGTTGCAGATTAATTATTTACTCATTCGATTGAATATTCAAATAAGAATGACCTAAACCAATCGTTTGTAATGTCTATTGACAAATTGTAACGCATCCACATTATCAACATCATGTGGTATATTTGCAATATGGAGTGCTACTAAGCATACATTCATACGTTAATTTTACAGAATATGTAAACTAAAAAAAGATAACGCCTCTCTTTCTATTCATCTGATGTATCTGTTTTTGCAAATACATGCAAATCAGTAATTACAGTTAAAGGTTACATAAGAAAGATACTTGTGTTCTTTGGTAGTGTGTATTAAACATCGTGTGGTATGGAATCTTAACAGATTAACAGTCTGTGATGTTTGTTTGACAGTTGTGTTCGAAACCAATGAATGATTTATCTGACAATACAATTGTTATCCCTCTCTTGCTCTGTAAAGTAGAATGAATGTAAAGTGATTCATTACTATTAACTAAATGATACACCATAACAATACATCCAAATAGAGATAGATATATAATGTGTGATAAGTGCCGATATTACATGATGTTTCTGTCATTAAAAGGTTTGTATGACTCACAACACAACGTACAATTCAGTACAATGTTTTGTTAAATGCATATAAGTCATTGTAGTAAGACGAAACTATGATTATAAAAATTCATTTGTATAAACGTCTACAAACGAATTCACCATCAGAAGTGAAGCTGGAAAGATTAAATAGTTCTGACGAATTAGCAGTGCTCTTTGATATCTTGTAAAATCTGCAATTATCCCTGAGCATAACAACTTCTATATTGTACAATATTATGTTAGTATGTATGTTTAAGTTGAGATTGAAAATATCTGACTTTGGACAGTTTGCTTGTTTTCCGTCTGTTTGTGCATTTAGATCTGTTCCACAAAACATTCTTTCCTTAATCATGGTAATTGACTTTTCTATATATGTGTGATACGCCTATTGCATATGCGTATAGAGTTAACAGGTATACGATACTCTAGACAGTCTCTATGTCTGTTTGTAATGAATGAAACATTGGTCTGTTTTCTTATGTAAAATCCTTTCTTATTTTGCAAATATTCTTATATAAGAAAGTGTTGATGTGAAATACATCAAAATCGAGACATTTATCACTTTTGAACTAATAATGTAAATTGCTTTAACTCACGGGTATCAATGGTACACAATTTCATTTCAGAGACGTAATGTAATGGAAGTGTGATGGAGTCGTCATGAGTAGTTTGTTGAGTCCGATTATAGCTGAAATATTTGATGTAAAAGTTAAACAGCTGAAACAAAGCATACAAACAATGAATCAAGAATTTATTATCGATAGGTGAATATTACATTGATTTTTTACAATACTATGTAGTTCTTTGCATACCCGTACAATTTATGTAACAGAGTGCATCAGGAAATAGTATTTACGAAGAAGTATAGACACAGTCAACAATGCCAATTCCTAGACCTTGGTTTTTGACGAATGCTGGATGTGTATAAGCAAATGACTCATGCAGGGAAATAAAATCACCTTGGTTGGGTGTAAACAACCTCCAACGATTTCTACCTTATAAGTTATAAATTGGAGACTGAATGAAGTCATTTTGGTAGTTTGAATATTGCACCATTATGTATAACTAGGAACGGAATGTATGTATACCAAGAGATCAGTGAGAAGTGAAAACATTCAAATATACCGGTTCATTTTCCTAAATGTTTGACATTGTCAGTTGTTGTAGTCGTTAATAGTGCGATTGCTTGTCATCTTATTATTGATTAAGGTCTTACTACCAACACTTTTCAAACTTTGAAAACAATTAGTGGACATACGAATGCCAAATAACTAAGGTTTACTGGAGTGGTATCAATCAAATAACTCAAGCCAAATCTATAGGTTTGGTGGAAGTGACAATTACCAACTTATAGCTACCACAAAGACTTTGATTAAATTCTTCTGATGTTATTTTTATTCTTATTATCATTACTACTACTTCTTCTATGACTAATCTACTACTGCTACTACTAATACTACTTATTTTATCAATACATTCATTTGTTTGTATTGTGTTGTTTTGTTCTTTGTTTCACACCAACTCAACCACTTCTCACTTAGTATTATTATCCTTCTTATCATTCAATTACTCAATCATTTTCAATCATCCAATTCCTTGAAAGTCAAGTGAACTTACTACGAAATCTTCTTCGGTTGTTTTAAACTCAACCTAATAGATTATCGAGTTCTTAATTACCACAATCTTACCACATTTTCATCCACTCAATGTTTACCTTTATATGTTCATTAGCAAAGTCACATTTCTTTGTTAATCAAATTGATATTGTTTGTCGATTCAATTGGCTTTCTTGACATTATCATTACTCATGATAATGATGATGATGTTAGAAATTACAATTTTAATACAAGTGATGTGGAGTAACGAGTCAACATGGAATTCTACTTTTTCTGTTTCAATGAGTTGTTTTGGTTTTGTTGAAATTCATATTTGTGAATCAGTGCATCATATTTCGTAATAACAGCATATCCAATTACAATGCTCGAAATGCTATCATTTTTTATTGACTCTGGCATGAGTATGATGCAACGAAGAGGTTGGCTAGAAAATATATTTAATCAGAACGACCGGTCAAGAACACTGATGAATCACTACAAAGAATCACTACAACTCAAGAACAGACTAACGTGTAAGAAGAGCACTTTCATGAACTTATGAATCAACATTAACGGACATTTCTATAATGTTACCCCACCAACAACATGAACGTCTATGACTATAAGATAACACTCAACATCATGGGTAGGAAAACATTATAGAGTCTATTTTGACACCCTCGTGTACCTAATAATGAAGTTAGTTGATATTCTAGAGAATTATTATTTCAACGGACTGCAGTGTAAGATCGTGAATGTAAGGGCTATTCACAGATTCATTTGAATTGAATACCGGTGTCAAATGATGTCGCCTATTTCCACCCTTCACTAATTTTTCTGGTAGTTGGTTGGATTTTAAAAACAGCAACAACTCAAGACAAGCACAAAATACACTGGACAACATCAATGTAACTAAAAGACCTAGACTATGAAGACGATGTAGCTTTTCTATCCCATACACAGAAACAAATGCAGGGTCAGACTGATAGTGTAGCACGCAGCCTCTACAGTCATAACTAAAAAGAATAATACATATGGGATTAAGTAAGATCCTTAAATACAAATAATAAGCGCTAATCGAATTACATATGATGGAGTAGCTGTGAAAGATATGGAAACCACCACATAACTGGGCAGCAGCATCAGTAAAAACAGATGGGATCTGATACAAATGTTAAGACACTAACTGATAAGACAAGACAATCGTATCATTTCAACAATGAAAGAAAAGTATCTGAAACTCAAAACATTTGTCATACAACATCAAAATCAAAGTTTCTATTAAAAACGTAAAAGCAACAAGCCATTATTGTATTAAGCAGAAACTTGTATTGTTTTCTTTAAAAAATCATCGTTCACAAGATACAAGTATTCATGAATGGATGTTAGCTTAAAATGCTCTAAATTAGTTGGCCAGACATCATGATCATCATCAGCCTGCTAAAGTAAAGAATAAACCAACCATAATTCATCTGGTGATGAAATTGGGTAAAATACCTATAGGTAGGTAGGACACACATTGAGAAAATCACCAAATTACATCACAAAACAAGCTTCATTTTGGAATCTTCAGAGCCATAGAAAAAGCGAAAGACCCTGATACAAATTGCTTCAATTGTCGGGGTCAGATATAAAAAAATAAATAGAACGTGTAAAGAACTGAGAAAAAGATTTGAGAACAGAGTAGGTTGGTTACCTATACTTTACAAAGGGTAACAGATATTAATTAATTGACTGCTTGATTGAATAATGTATATATATATATGTATAATCAAAATTAGCTATAAGGGTGAGTAGTTTTTTTCATATTTTATAAATTATACTAACACTGATGAATTTACTACCACGTTTTGGTAGGAGAAACCTTCTTTTATAAAAAACAAAGCATAATCATAACATTGTAAACATTATTTCCCCATTAATTCACATCAAAATAAGCCAACATCAAGTCAGCTACAGCCAGCCATTTCCAATCAACCATTCGATTGCATTATTTACATGATTTGTTTTTTTACAATATACCAGTTTATTATTTAACAGATTTCATTTTATGATTACTGTTCGACTAGATTTCACCAGGTTCGTTATCTGTCAATCTGACTACTGATGAAGCTCAGGTGAATTGTACATTTACTTTTCATGTATACAATTACAATAGTAGTTTATGATTCATTTCTATTCTGTTGTCTACAGAAAATGAAATATATATTTATTTACGATAGTAAGAATAGTGATAATAAGCAACTGCTTATTTAGACTGAATCATACTCACTGAACATCTTCACCAGTGTATGAATGTCAACTACAGTATTAAGTCGAAATCCATGGCACATATTTTGTCCTATTTGTTACTCAATAGGTTGATGTTCCTGCACTTCGATTCAAACTCAGTCTGCCTCTAGCCAAACGTCATTAGGTTACTGTGGTCAGACAGTTACACTTATCCAACTGAAATACATGTGGACTGTCACCATATCGATGCGATCTACTCAGAATGCACTTATTGTAACAGAGACTGACTAGTTTCAGTTCTTGATTAATCAACAGGAATATTCAAGCTCATCCTAATTGCACATCTGTACACTATGTATGTGATAATACGAAGTTCACTTTTTAAGTATCATGTTGATTATGGAGATAACAGTTATGTGTTGTGAAATGTTCACAAGATGATTACAAGTGAGGTTACATGTGGTAGCCTAAGAATAATTTGGTGTGCACACTTCGTTGAGAATGTGAATTAGAGACTACACGACTTATCTATTTTAAACGAGATACAGTATATAAGTATTTATGTACTCTATGACTGATCAAATCTAATAAACATAATGTTCTTAGTCACTGTGACCAATTTTGAGACATGTCACCAAGTGTCTTAAGTCATTGATTACGATTTCCATGAAGATCACAATCAGCGTGTACCATTGTCTTTCCAAGTTCACATTCTACCATTAAGACAAACAGCACATCACCGGCTGTCCACAGCGATTCACTCAAAAGGTGCCTATTCTGTCCACAAACGTAGTGTGATACCTACAATAACAAAGCCACGTGAACATTTTGTCGGGTTATGAACTCTTTCTCCGTAATGACTATGTGAAATCGAGTGAATGAACATGCTGTGGTCCTCAATGCGTGTTTCAAAGACAGCATTCATCTATGACAGGATATTTTATGAGTTTTGCTAGCGAGAATTGTTGATTGTTTTGACACTATATATTTACATATATTAAAATCTATATCATGAAGTTTTAGACACGGTGAAAGAAATCTAAGATAACATTCTGAAGACTCAAATATTGATTACTAGTGGTGCACATGAGAATGGTTGACAAATAGTTGACAGCGAGAAGTAGAAATAGTACAAAAACATGCAATAGGAGGGTTTTTAATTCAAAGTGGGTTATCTGAAGAGTTTTTATTGGTATGAGTAGGGTTATCACTCTCTGTTTACCCACATCGTTGAAGGGTTTTACTTTATGAAACACGTGATAATGAAAGTGGATTTGAAAAGGTCATGACGACCCAAGAGTGTAACTGTACTACCAGAAAAACAAGTGCTTGAGATCGGTCACAATCGACATTTTAGTGAGTGTCCTTTAGTCAGTTAACTTTGCACCTGTTAAAGACTTGCCATAGCAGACGAAATTTAGTGGTGTAGCGTCAAGTGTACAATGGTAATTTCGATCTATTCTGACTTCATCATTACAGTGTAAGTTGGTAGTATCTCTGTCGTACTGATTGCTTGGAGGGAAGTGAGCATTTAACTGCCATTGCATCTCCTTCCAGTCAGCAGTACGACTTTGCCGTATGGTCTTCGGTTGTCAACTTTCAGTCCTAACTCACCTTAGCTGATCTGCTCGACATGGTAAAACCTGAAGGAAAATTGCCCTTTCCAGTATAACTTTACTGCTTCATCATGGTAAGTCAGTCTGATCACCAAGTCAAGATATAAACATCAATTAAATCTGAGTTGCATAGCTAAAATTGACCTTCATGTATTTGTTAGTAATACGAATTTTAAGTTTCTGATTGCATAATTCTTCTTTCCAACATGACTGAACTCCTATAGTCACACTTCTCTACTAGATATGTTGAACGTCGGCTGCACAATCAGTTTGACAGCTAGGCGTTCACCGGTACGTTGAGAGTACTAGGTACTGTCCATTACATTGGTTGTTGATGAGAACATTTGTAGAGTCCCATACTAAAGAGAAATAGTTGTTCAGTACCAACTAGTAGTTTCCAATTCTTCACACTTAATTGTAACAATCATTATAGTAATAATTGATAATGATGATATGTGGTGCAGATATAATTCTATTTAAATCACAGTAAAACAGCTAAATATTCGTCATATTTATGTAAAATAAGTAGCGGGTACTGCTATACAACTGTTTGTACAATTAGCGATGTACACATGACAGATATTTTGTCACCTTGTTTGATCACCAAAATGATTCTACAAAGCATTAAATTATTGCAATTCATAGTGTAATTCAACAACTTACTAATTCAATCTTTTAGAAATTACACTATACAACTCAAATTACTTTTCTTATTTGATTACTTAGTGTAAGAGAAGTAAAGAAAATTTCTACAGAATGGCAAATTTATTAAGAATACCAACATTTCACAATAATGCAATGGACACCGCTTTTCAAATGATGAAGGATCTGTGCAAAGTGAGTTTTATAACCAACAAATTTGTATGCCTTTAGGGAAAACTAATAGACACGTGTAATAATATTTCTGTGATAGAGTAATACCTAATATTCCAAATTGCTGCTACCCAGCAAGAGCTCAGCAGTAGTATTAATATTGTATAACATTTATCAATCAATCACTGCCTGCTACCCCATGTGGAACAAAGGTCGATGACCACAATTCTACAACCAACACTCTACTGGCCTTTCTTTTCCAGTTCTTTTTTTTTGCTCTTCATCCTCTATGTGTTTGTATTCAATTTTTGACAAATTGTAATCTTTAGTCTATCTCTGTTACCTTGGTCTTTAACGTTTTAAATTAGTGCTTGTCTTGTGACACAGTTTGATGATTTTCTCAATGTGTTCTATCAACCACCAGCATTTTTTCGAATCTCTTACTTGGCTGAAATTCAGTTGATTTGTTTTCTGTCACAGAAGGTTGTTGTTAATAATATATGGTCAACGGATTCAAAATATCCTACACAGACAGTTTTATATAAGTGCTTGTATCTCTTAGATGATAATTTTCGTAGTTTTCAATGCAACATTTAGCTCCATGCAAAAGAACCGTCTTGACATTCGTATTGAAAATGTTAACTTAACTGTTGACTGATAGTTCGTTTGAGTTCCAGATGTTGTCTAAGTTGTGAAAATGCTGCCCTTGAGTTTCCAATTCGTGCCTCTACATCTGCAACAGACCATATTCTGCTAATCAATGGTGCTACCACCTAGGTTTGTAAAAAGTTCTTAATCTTCCAGAATCTTTACATAAAACATGATTCGAATCGTGTTCATTACTCTGTATTTAAGGACTTTGTCAATTTGTTTGTTCATGATAAGGCCTACTGTTGATTGTAGAGGCTGCTGCTACACCGTAGGTCGTCACCTGTATTTGCTGCTGTGTGAGATATAAGAGTCAGATCATTCACAAAGTTCAGGTCATCTAGTTGCATCCGTGTTGTTCACTATATTCTGAGAGTGTCGCAAGATGTCTAAGTCAACACAATCCAGCCAACCACCATCAAAAAGAGGAGGGACGAAAGTAAGCAGCCTTGTCTTCACTTTGAATGAATCTGTGAGCTCACCCCCATGTAAGATATTACAATGTAGTCCGTCGTAAGAATTTCGTATTATGTTGGCTTAGTTTTCGGGTATGCTATGTTGTTGTAGAAAGCTTCATAATAATCTCCTATTTATGCTGTCAAATGCTTTTTCGTAGCCAAGGAAGTTAATGTAAAGTTGTGACTTCCATTCAACTGATTGTTCAACAATGAACAGTAGAGTTGCGATTTGGTCGATTTTTATGGTCGGTTTTCATGGAGTCCGGCCTGTTCATTTTGTAGTTTGTCGTCGAGTGGATCATTCATTCGGTCTAATAACAGTGTGTTGAAAACTTTCGTGATGTTTAAAAAAGAGTTTAGCCTCTGTAGTCCTCACAATTTCTAAGATCTTTTTTTTGGTATCTTGAAAAGGTACTTTTTTTACCGTCAGGTGGCAATCGTTCTACTACCCAAACCATCCTGGAGAGAGTGTTGAGTATCTTTGCAATTGCTTCTATATATGAATTCAATGCCTCGTCCGGCCAGCAAGTTGTCTGGCACCACTAGTTTGCCTCTTTTGATTTATTGAATAGCCATTTTGATTTCTTTAACTGTTGATGGGTCAGTATTAATTGAGGGATCTGTGGCTGCTGCTTTAATGACTGGTAAATTCAGTGGGGCTAGCCTTATTAAGGAATTCTTCAAAGTGTTTCACCCGCCCATTTTGTTGTTGTTGCATTCTGATGATTTGTTAGCTAGCCTTGTTCATGATTAGCATTTCTGGTTAACTGAATTTCCCAGCTAGTTTCTTCGTTGTATCGTGTAAGTGCCTAATTGTTTTCCTGCCGCGTTTTCGGTCATTACTGCTAGGACTATAAAAGTAATTTTTCCTATGATAATAGTTACTGTCCAGCTTGTAACCATATGGTTTCACTTATTCCTAGTATCTACAAGTTGTGTCTTTTTATTTCTTAAGCTATAGGCATGCTCCTTCTTGCATTTCACATTGTACGAACATTTTAGGTACCTATATTGATTGCTACTCTTGTTGTCAATATAAGCAATGGCTCCGTGAATTTTGAAGAAACTTGGCTTTCATCATAATTTTTGGGATGAGGACCTTCATTTCCTGGAGAAAGTTAAAATGACTAAATTTTTTTACTGGTCAGCGTTTTTTTCGCGATATTGTTTATTACGGGATGAGGTTGATAACTCCATGCCCAACCTTTTTCCGTTATCCGAGCATTGGCACGATAGCAATCCTAAGAGCATTCGAGGCAGAGTTACTGTATTACGTTAGCCAGAAGTGATATCACTAGCGATCATCCATCAATGGATAAATGTATCGGACCAGAAATATATATGTACATATATGTTGAAATACTGATGTACGAAAATGGATAAGCATAAAGGTATGGCAATAGGAAAACCAATCACAAGTCAGAAATAGTGGGGTCAGCTCTGTATAGAAAAATACACCACAACAAAGTATCAGAGAGACACACAGACACTTACACACGGTATGGAGCAATCAAGTTATCTTATTACTAATCTGTTTACACCATACTGCCACTAATCAACATTAGTTTGATAACCTAAAACATTTAAAAATGAAGCGCGATTATTGATGGAGAGCGCGCTGTATTCAAATGACATCATACGTATTGTGTTTACAACAGTAACGATAAAATACCAAGTCGTATGAAAAAATTGTTGAGTCACTTCCTCAGTATTCAACGAGTGTACTGAAAGTTTTCATGAACTGGAATTTATTTTTCATGGTTCATTCATTTATTCCAACTTGCCGCAGTCCTAATAAAGTAGCTCTTAGATTAAAGAAATACTTTACACATTTATTACTGTATACATAGTTATTTTAATGAATATAAAAACACAATAACTTCTTGTATCTATGGGTAACATTTCCATTCGTATAATGCTGAAATATGTAGTAAATTGTAGTTTATTTCACGGTTACCTTTATTTTCTCTTTAAAAGTTCAGTTGTTTGGTTACTTCCACAATATTTTACTATCTTGATAGCAACATATTCAACGTTTTTCATTGAAATGATAGGAGTTAGATAGTAGATTACATGTGGAATACAAAATTAATTAGTTGTTCTATCTTCAATGTGTTATTAAATTCATGTAAATTCAAGGGTTGATATTGATACATAGGGCCAAATGTGTAGTAATCGTTTGAACTAACGAGCTTAATATCACAAAAGAATGGTGTGTTCTGACTTCAGTTATACTCATAAACCTCCCCCCGTATGTTTATGTACCGATAGACACTGCTAATTCATAATCGTCAACGACGTCAACATTCATCATATATATGTGATTGTCTGATGTTCAATTAATGTTCATCACAGATTCAAATAATAATTGTTCGGATCTATAGTAGATCAGATAAGCCACATATCTTTGGATAACGGTGTTCCCTTGTTTGCGTCGGACGTCAGATTAATCCTAAAACACTTCATATTATCACTTTTACATTTATAAAATTTGTATCACAGCGGTACATTAATGTCGAAAATGAGAGTATCACTTATTTGCATGCAGCTGATAATGACATGTTACTATTATGACATGATTTCGTTTACTCAATTTGCAGGTCAATGATCCGAAATCATCTCAGTCCCTGAAATTGAAAAGAAAAATAGCATTAGAAAAACTAAGTTCAATATGTCCAGAAGTAAGTTTTATGATGCATTTGTCGAAACCGTCTACTAATCAAAGTAGTGTAGTTTCAATGAATTATCAATTTAATATCACGAATGGGCATGAGTCAAATGGTTAATGGAAATCAGAAAGCAGTAGATAGCTGCTTTGTGCCAGTTTGGATTTTTTCATCAGTGTGTAACAAAGATTTCATCAAAAACGAGGAACAAATGAAGAAATTGTTGCCATCTTCATATTTTACAATTGTAGATTTATGTTTTCGTTGATATTTGTAACTGAGATGGTAGAAAGTGTTCATAGCTTAGAAAGATGGCTATATACTGTTTGCAATCTTTAGTTTGATGGTTTTATTGATAGGTTTCCGAAGTTATACTGGACGACTTCATCAACACAAACTTCTAATAGTAGTGAGCTACGCGAATTTCTCCATATGTGACTATTAGTTTGTTCTGTTCAATGTGAATTAGATTAGTTGTTATTGATAACTGTTCTACTATCGCCTTTCGAACTTTTGTTTTTTTTATCCTCATTCTTGACATGATCTTCAGAATTAAAGTTGCTTAGTGGTTTTCTGATTAGTAGTTGCATTTATTGTATCTATCTAAATGTGTTCAATAATTGCTGATTGACCTAAATGCCAAGCGTATAAAAATTCTTTGGTTTAACTTAAGCATCGTCTGCATACAATTACTAGGTTATTCCATTCTAATTTGCGTTAATAATTATCTGCATGTAATGAGATGAAGGATGATGCATCGTCGATACTAAAGTACGTAGTGGATTCGTGTAATATTAAATATTCCACACAATTGTCAAATGTGATTTTAAAAAAATTCATGTCGTCGACGGCTAATTGTAGCTTTCCTCTAATTTCACGGTCTTATTGACTCCAACGGAATCAAAGTTTGCATAAGAAACTATATTTTTCATTCTCACTCACCAATAGTCATAATATTTAAAAACCCATGAAACTTCATACTAAAAACATATTGGAGTTTATTAAGACATTCCTAACAACACACTTTACATTCAATAGTGAAATATGCAAGCAAACAAAGGAAATTAAAATTGAGTCATCAGTAATAAATTTATAAAAACATTTTGATGACGAGGTGTAAAATTTAGTATTATCAATGATCAAATCGATGTGTGGATCCATTATCTAGACGACACATTGGCAATCCATTGACAAAATTAGTCGGAAAGTGCCTATGAATTCATCAAAAACATCTTTGAGGATATAAAATCGACATTGGAAACGAAGTGAGTCAACAAACTGTTGTTCTTGAATGTACTTATCACCACAATTAACACAAGAAACATTGTGACTTAAGTACGCTGGAAACCAACTCATACTCATCAAATTCCTAATCACCACAAAGATAACAACAATTCAACGAACCACACAATCATCTGTGTGAAAATTCTATTTTAAAAGAGTGAAAAATAACTGCGAAACACCACACAAAGAAATGAAGATTAATCGCGATCGAACAACAAACATTTGTAATTTTGTAAACTAGGAGATTCGTTTTCTACTTTGTTTGTAGTTTCTGTTTTTCAAAATTTCACGATTGTTTGATTGTAATCTACTTCATTTTTATAGATTCGATGGAGTGATTTATTTGCAAAGGTATTTAAAGAGGCTCAGTATGAAGATTACGAACGATTACCAATCACTATAGAAGGAGAAGAACAATTAAAACAACGTTGTAAACAACATGCATTAGCATTGCAAACTGATAGAAAGTAAATTATGCATTGGTTTTACGTTGATTTTCTTTACTAATTTTAGTAGTATGTTGTACAGTCTGAAAACATAAAATAACACTACAAAGATGTGTATACGTGAACTAATGTAGATTTAATGAATCCCATCTGGTTCAGCATCTAAATTCATGATAATAAACATGTATCAGTAGTCGATTAATAATTCTATAATGTAAGTTTTATTAAACAGTAGAAGATGGTGAAGAGTTGAACAGAATAAACTATAAGTACACTTAATCAACTCCAGTCACGTTCTCACTCATTTCTGCCTTGAAACCACCTAAATCATTCAAATGCATCTTCAGTGTTGTTAAAAGAGTAAAATTGAAGAGAGCATGATATAAACTTTCATGCACTCGTGTAGTCTGACAGTTTAGTACTGATCTTTGAGTGTTGAAACAACATCTGCAAAACATGACTTTAACCTGATAATAAGATTTCATTATTTACTTATTACTAATCAGTTTTAATATCTTACGATATTTTCTTTAATTTTACACACCTCATTGTCAATTTGTTAAACCTCCTCTAACTCACCATGTCTCATTTTCATCTCATTCAAATGGATAAGCGTTGATCACTTCATCTTACATTTTAGAAGTTAATCCCAACTTTTAACATATCTCCATTACTTAGACTATTAGGTAGTTGTTTACTTGTGACTCTTTTGGCACATAGAATTTCTCACTATCTTAATGATGCAATCGTGCGTCTTTTGTCAATACACAAACAAATATCATGTAAAAATATGGCGGTGTATAGAATTGTACAACTACAGTACATGAAGCCGTTAAAATGAGAGTGAATTGTTTTTCTGTAGTTTTTTTATTTCTAATTACAATTCAATTTGCGTATCTTTACAATTTACTTTTAGAATAAACAAACTTGTGAATATCGTACATCAAACAAAATGACTAATAGTTTACATTTTAGAGAAACAACTCTACCGAAATATCGATTTTAAATGTGGTGCCATGCTTCACATCGGAAAAGTGACAGTCTAGATGGTCATGTAAAGAATTTCTCTTTAGTCAACCCGAAAGTAGTGTTTTACAGTCGACCCTATTTACAGATAATTGAAATGAGAAACTCTCACATTTAGCGTTTTTAATATTTGATAACACATTTACTTGATGATGTTTGGTATGGTACATTCGTTGCTAAAAGCCATACATCAAGTCATGCGTGATATATTGTTGTTGTTTGTTCTTTCCATAAAGAGAAGAAAAAATATTAGTTTAAAATCAACAGATTATATCTGAGTAGTATAATATATTAACTATTAATGCCATGCATCATTTCATGCATGTTACATTGTTGTCGTTTCTTCTTTCAATCAAGAAAACATGAAATATCAGTTAACAATCAGCAGATTACATCTGAGTAGTATAATATATCAACTATTTATGCTACTGACACAATCATTGCATTCTCATTTGCAATAACAAACTTGCCATCTAGATAGATTGTAGCTAACAATATTGGTTCCATCTTGTTATCAAACATCGATAAATTCAGTGACTGCGTGCACCATATTGACATCGTCATTGTCATCATAACACAGAATACTTTGCTATCATACAGGAAGACGTCTCACGTTCTTTAGTCTATTGACTGAAAGATTCCTCTATACAACATATCACCTAAATACCACTATTCACATCAAATGACATTTTATTCACTACCTAATTGTATTTACTTTACTTTACTTTGCTATCATGAAGGAGGACGTTTCTTGTTTTTCAGTCATTTAATTAAATGACGGATTCGTCCATACAGCATATCACCTTAATATAATTGGTCACATCAAATGATATTTTATTTATCATCCAGGTGTACTTATAACAAATGTGGTTATTGTTTGAAGATGAAATCGTAGTTTAATGTAAACTGTTTGTTTGACTTCAGAAACTTGTCAATGACTGTGTAGTTAAAGAAACAATTGATAAATATTTTGCTAATTTGCAGTGTCATAACCATTTCATGTCATTTAATCTCTTTCTATTCCACTAACAGAACATACCAAACAATGGTGATTATAAATTTTGTGCGTGAACTTGTAAAATATGTATTACAATCTACCAATACGAAAACTGCTATTCCTTCCACTTCACGTTAGTGCAAATATAAACCGTGTATTTTATTTATTCCAATATGTGTAAATGATAATGATCAGCTGGCATGTAAACTAAGGCTTGAACTTTCGGCGATGTTGTTCTAGAAATGTTTTTATTTATTCCTACAATTGTTTCATGATGCTTCCAGAATTCAAATGTCAGTTAATTGATGGCACAGTTCACAATCACCACTTTTTGTTACCCTGACTATCCATTTTTTTTTAAATCATCGTGTACAGTTATTCGATAGTTCATTCATTATAGTCTTATTCTATTTTAACCTGTGTAATAAATAATTATTAACGCCAATAAAGCCATGGTGGTCAGTGTCAATGTGTTCAGGAAATGAAAGCATACCTAATAAATGATGTAGCGATATAAGTTCATTTAAATAAGGTCAATTTCCGTCAGTAATGAATTTCATAGTTGTTAAGTGTAGTCACCTGATTTCTCGACACTTAACAATAATCTTATTTTGTTTTAAACAGCTTCACAACCACATTTCAACGTTCAGTGTTTAAGCGAAGTGAAGGAAGCTTTCGAACATACACTTACTAAACACTATTTACATTCAAATGTCAACGAAACACATAAAAAGGAGGTGAGTTCATGTTATGTATGACTAATGTACAGTATTTATTCAGGGAATGTTTCTGTGAGCATCGATTGAAATAATTAGAGTTTATGCAACTGTAGAATTCTCCATGTTAACAAGTATAGACATGATCACATCATGAATTCATAGCATTGATATTGTGGTTTGATATTGAACATTTAATTATGATGTTACAATTTGATTATGGTACATAGGACCAAATGTAAATCATTATTAACACTTAATTATTATAAAAATAGCATCTTATAAAGTTAATGAAAGAATAATTCCAAATTTAAATAAGAATAACATTAATTTATTGGAGTGTTTCAATAAGAAGTTATCTTCTCTAGTTTCAAAATAGGTGTTTCAATAATGACGCTTCTAAATGACACAGTCATCTATGAAATCGAGAACTGTCAATTAAATCTTAGTTAGCTCAAATTACAGAAAGAGCGATTGTTCTCAACATCGAAGTCTATCTCAAGTATAAATGCTCACATGTAAACGATATTCGAATTCATTAACAGCGGCAAAACACCACAGTATCATTACTCTGAAATGTCCTAATTTAATCTGATTTAATAAGACATTGAATATCATCATGCTTTAATTAGTGTATGAATAGAATCGTCAAGGTAAAGCAGGACTCTCCTGCAGCATAACGTTTGAGTTGTGTACAATTTGTGTTATACAATAAATCACCTTATCTCAAGATAATAATAACAACAATACTAACTAATGATTATTAAAATGACATAATCACGGTAAACAAAATGAGATTATGAGTATACTGTTTAATGGTGTTTATATGAAGTGCGTATAATACAAACTGTCGACTTGAGAATTTAAACATTGATGTGCAAGTTGCATTCCAACTATTCATCCAGTCATTCACTGCTTTAGTATACAACCATTTCTAATTATTTGCTAATTCTACACTCAAAATAAAGGTTACCACTATGTTTGAAGAATTGAAAAAAACCGTTTTGAAGTCGATTCCAGAATATAACTGGTTAACTGAAGATCAAAAAGAATTTGTATCAAAAAAGGTATAATCGCATTTAACTGAATTGTCATCTGAGTAATTGTAGATCGAGAATATGAAAATACACGCTTTGTACACTGATCTCAGTGATTCAGAAGAGAAGGAGGATAATTCAGCGATATACAGAGTAAGCAAATTAAATGTGTCTCACCGACAGGCTACCTAGTTTTGCTAAATTACATTCATCGATTGTATTCATATTCGTAAAATGGAGTTACGGTTGTTGAAATGAATTGTCTATTTGCAATGTATTTAGAATGTTGAAGGTTGTTGTGGTGATTGAGTTGATTGGTGACATGTTGAAGTGATTGTGGCTAAATGACCGACTGAAGTCAAATATCAATCAGTCATCCAGTCCGACACAATCCAATCCAATAGATGCACATTATTAGTCGTATAATAACAAGTCATCTGATATGAGTCAGTTTATTACAAATCTTATTAGCATTTCATTGAAATCACTACTGATTATCAAATATCAATCTCATTAGTTATTCCTAAACTAATGAAACTAACTCAAGCACATTGCCTTGTATGTCGATCACTACATCAGTTACTGACAACGTAGTCAGTGTAAGATGATTTGCCTTGATGAACATCATGTGGTATTTGGCTTAGATTTCATCATTACTATCCGCTTATTAATAGACATTAACATTAAATCTATCGATAAATAAGTTCAAACTGAATTCAGACGTGATGATAGAAGTAACAATGTCGAAATGTTTCAACCAATCAATTGAACGTTATTCTTTTGTGCTTGATGTAAATCTAAATAAAATCGTTTAGGTTAGCTATTTACTTGATTTCCTTCACAAATCAGCTGTTTTCAAATATTTTCTCTTTTTCTTTGTCGTAATTAGTATCATTTAAACGAGCATAATTATTACGTGAATGCAATCATTATCGGTAGAGCAAGAAATATGGACAGAATTATAAACGATCTATCACCTTCTGATGTGTAAGTTGTAATCCAATTTGATATTTATTCGTTGTCGTATTCTGTTTTGTTTCGTCTAAACAATGTGATATATATATATATATGCTGATTTCTAGATAAAAAAAGACTTTTATCAGAGGACAACCGTGTTAATATTGTGATGATAGAGCCAGTTTGTTTAACTATAGAACGTTTCTCTTCAATAAGGCCGTCGTAAATGTCCCCATAATCTCTTCAATCAAATCATCCAGCTTAGCTAGCACAATGTTACCAAAAGTTTACTTTCCTCTCACAAATCGAGACTGCATTCTCGATATGATTACTGTTTGTACAGACAGTACATACATTTCCATATTAGTCAAAATCACACTTTCACTATATTGTAACAGCACACAGACTAATCACACAACATAAAAAACAAAATACTCAATATTTCATGATAAGTGCCACTCCTTGACTACCTAAACCATCAAAGTCATTTTTGTGAAAATGGTCACCTTCATGCGTAGAAGCAACTACTTCAACATGTCTGGGAAAATATGCACAGGCTAATTGTGAAACACGTTACCAGGTTACTAGTCCTAATATGAAAGACATTTGTTTTTTATTTTAATCACATACAACTCATTAACAATGAACGTTGCGAAGAAACCGTTTTAGGTGTTTATACATGACACTAAGGCAGCAAACTCTAAACAAAATTCTAAACAGTCCAATTACAGTTACAGCATAAATTCAATGTGAATAGGTTTACTAGACAACGAATAAGCCCAAAATAATTAACAGGCCAAAGTGGTAAACAAATTGTGAATTGTCGTATAAGTGATGATTGTGAATGGGTTAAAAGAGGTCTGGAAAAACACTTAATTTCACACAATTAATGATAAGAAAAGATAGAAAATCAATTGACATATGGTGCATTATGGACTCATTTGATACATTTTGAACTGTTTATACAGAGCTGGAACCTTGTTTATATGCATCGTTATTTATTTCATGATAGTTAAGGAGATCAAATATACCTTTATCCATCAGGTATTTATTAAGTAGTGTATTGAATTTGTCTATTGTAGTTGAGTGTAGAATAGTAAGGTGTAGTATTGGAATTGAAAGCAGTTTTATTATGTTTGTAGTAAATATTAGAATAGATGCAGTTACATTGTACATATCCAAGCGTTTAATAACTTGACAATTTATTACAAGACCGTCATGTCTAATTGTAAATAAACACCTTAACAAGTATATGTGTATGTGTGTATTACTAGTTTGCTCGACCGGTGTGTACGCCTGAAATACACTTTGGCGTTTGACGTCGGTTGGTGTCGTTAACTCCATCTTATCAGTAGACTACTGAAAATTAATAAACAACTTAACAATACTCTGAATAGTGTTTATATTTTGCAAACAGAGTACCTAGACAATTATCTACAAATTCGACTAAATAAACAACCACAACAGCACAGACAACATCAATTCACAATTGCTAGTTGACTTTAATCAAGCTTATAATTGAAGTTAGAACAGTAAATATCTCAACTTTTAGCTCGTTGCCAATTAAATTGTAGTACAATTTAAAAGTCATGAAGAATTCATCTAATCGATCCAATTTGAATTATTGTAAACGTATACTAATTTGATGAAGCCCATAACCGTTTTACTATAACGCTGATTGTAAATAAGTAGTATGTGATCAAAAAATAAATAAAATAAAATCATTACAGCATTTCTATGATATAACATTCCAATTGTTATAACAAAACCGTTTATTCTTTCTTTGTCAAACAGATCTCTGTCATCCTTACCGGCATTTATACCTAATGCTTATTACGAAAAATCAAAAAATTGTGTATATGTAAATGCTGAGCTTCTCCAACCTCCGTTCTATATAGAGGGAGATGATAAGTCGTCAAATTATGGAAGGATAGGCTTCACGATAGGTCATGAACTTTTTCATGCCATAGATATTACAGGTTATTGATGCCAATTTATCTTATCTGAAATGCTTAATTGTCAAATTTTATCTTTACTGCTTGCTGTAAATTAAATAACGGATGTTGTTTAGTGGATGCTTAGTTTCACATTCTGAATCATCCACCATTTACATATTTTGTCTTACACTGATTTATTACATGATTAAGTTGAACACACTGGTCTATCACTGACTAGTAAATGGTGTTTCATTCATGTAGTCGTTTATAGTACTGGTCGACATCGTAAGACTCGTCACGTGCATTATTGGCCACACTATAACTTGGTCGACAAAATTAAATCAACCAATGAGAGCACTATACAAATATGATAAACATTACCACTACACAATGTTTGATAAGTGGGGGATCACCACATTAACTGTAATGTTCATTTTACTTGTAGATTTAAATCTCTTCTATACATAGTCACGATTTTCTAAGAATATTCACTTGCTTCTTTCGTATTCAAAGGTGTATTGTGGGATGAAAAAGGAGACATTCAGAATTCAGAAATTTTTTGTGACATTATCAGACCTAGTCTTCGATCAGACTGTTTGTTTTCAAGATCAGTATGGTAAAGATGAGAGCACAAGACACAAAGTAAGTTTACTTACATAACTTGTGAATTAGTATCACACGTATGTGTGATTGTATAGTAATTGGTACAAAATACTGTTTATATTAATTTACCAAGATTACTTATCTCAAGTAAATTATGCTGTAACTGACAAGTTAGCTAAATGATTCTTAGCACTGTAGCATAATATTCTATGTACTCCATCATTCAACATCTTTTGCTAGTAACGTTTATTAAATAATTCATATTGAATGACGATTACTTAACAATGTATATTATAAAATATATTAACGCTAATAAGCTAGTCGATCAGTGAAGATAGTTTAGCGGTCACCAAGACAGAGCAGGGGTTTGATTACTAAGTGAAAGTGAGGTTGTGAAATGCTGAATAGAACTATACTGAGATGTAACAGTCGTCTACTTCTCTCCGACTGTCATTGCTACTCAACTAAGTTCAATCTGTGACGAATACAAACAATGAAAACTGTGGGGGGATGCTGAATTCATTAATAATTAGGTAGTCACTGTGTGATTAATGTTATGCTCAATTGAATGGTAACTCTACAATAGAATATCACGTATCTACTTAAACAACTTCACTAATTGTGCACTGCAACATTTTCATATGAACTTTAATAACAAACTTGTAAGTTAGTTTTAGTTGGATTAATCCCAGATTGATGCTAACAGAATACCATTAATACCATTGAGCACTGATTAGCTGTTTCTTTCAGGTACGCAACTCAGCACTGTGCATCCTAAATTCCATTAGCTAATATCTAACAAACTGCACCAATAGGCCAGCCAGCATCCAATCGCTGAATTCTCAGTGCAATGAATTTTTTCTATATAACACGACGATCACCAATTGTCGTCTATTCTCCATAAACTAACCCAAATCAATTATAAGTTATTATTCATTTCAATGTAATAAAACTGTCATCATAATGAATAAAGAAGGCGATTTTACAGAGAATAATCAATCAGTTGAAGTCTACACATCCAATCATAAAACAAACGTATTCAATGCCAGCATCACGAACAATCGATGACTTCATTATCAAACTCTCTAATAGGAAATTAATAAATCAATTGATCAATCAATAAGTTGTCAAGTAAAATTCTCTTCTCATTACCTACTCTTCATGTAAAATAAACAGTTTATGGATGAAATCAGTCACGTGAATTGGGGCGGGAAGTGGTTGATTATATGTAGAACATGAGAGAATTGTGCCATCAGCATGAGAGATGATGCAGGAAACATGATTATTGTTAGATTGTAGGTTAAAGTGTGTGAATAAGAATGGACAAACTGTGACTGGAGAAGGGTTTCGGCATATTAAGCTGACAACAATTAATTGTCATAATAACGATTATTGCTACTATGATGATTAAAATAATAAGGAATGCTGATAGTATTAGGATCAGAATTAAGATTGTGATATGAATAGCCAGAACAGTACAAAAAATGATATTGGATGCAATGAACTCTAACCTTATCCCGTAGAAATCAAAGAGCTCTAACAAATTACTTATGTAAGCACAATCCACCTCTCAAATTGTGGCTAATTAAAGCTTCTAAGATGTGAAATGGATTCAAACATTGACCACTTAGTATATTTGTAATTGGTTATCATTCAATTTGACTCTTTTCTATGCTCACAGAAAACTGTTGAAGAAATCGCTTATATGATAAACAGAATAAATTTAGTTTACATTCGATGGTGTACACCCCCCCACTTTTCATGTTGTTATAATGAAAAGTCATCTACAATGCTCGTGGTTGATGTCTGCATCAAACAATACGACTTAACTCATCGTGAAAGTTTTTTTTATTTTGGGGATATGTTGTTATTATCCTAATAACATGTGACAAACATCGTAATGTGATTTGTATTATAGACAAAATAACAGAATACAAATAACACCATGTGAATGCACTGAAACAGAGAGATAATTAATCTAAGACATTCTTTACAGTCGAACAGTTAACAGTTTTATATGATGATCAATCTGTAGGAAACCAGCATGCATTGGACATTACTGAGAATTTCACAATTTCTGTCCGTTTAAATGTTCGTGATGTTAAGTGAAATTCGTCTTCAAAAGAATTTGACGAATCTGTGCAGCGGACACAGTTGCAGAGACATTTAATAGATAATTAATATACTGATAACAACCAAATATTCAATAAAGTATGTTAATCATTGTAAAGGATAGTTAACGAAAAAAGCCATGATACATTCGGTCTCTGTGAAAAACGCCATTCTAACGTTACAATATAAAGAGGGAAGTATCCATAATTTATTCCAAGTACAACTTAGTTCTCTTAATAGCTGTTACGAAATAGCTTAATGACAACACATCAGTAGTAATAGTGATGGTGTGTTGTGCAAACTCAAAAATGTAATCACTACAAAACAAGCGACAATTTTTTAGATCAAATTATTCATGACACTGAACAATGAAAGAATACGAAGCAGACTTATTGTTTTTAACAGAACGTAATACAGTTCTCATGTTTCTATCACATGCAATATTCATCGCTTTTATAACTTAAATTACTTAGATTACAAGACTCAGAACTCTGGGCGAAATTATCGCTGACAATGGTGGATTACGTATAGCTTTTGAGGTAAGCACATCTTACTAAGATAATTGTAATTTTGAAAACTACATTTGAGCATTATAATCTACCCTTTTTTAATGCAACAAATGATGTTGACTAATAGCAAGCTGATTTTACTAAGCTATTTACGACGATACAAAATGAAGTGTTAACTGAATTTTGGTTAGATCTCAGCGTAAAATTTGGTGTTAGAAGCAGACTCACATACTGAAATTTGGCAAAGCCTGAACCATCATTTTGCAATGACAAAACGATCAGTAAAACATGAATCAGAATGTGGTGTCATAGTAAATAATGTAATGCGACTTTTAACAACATTTATGTATCCTATGTGATATTTTACGCTTGAATAATATGACGACTAGTTACAAATTACTTCACTATGATTCGCAGTATTCTCTAAGACACTTTGCTCCACAAACATATTTTAGACATACAGACGATTGTCGGCAAAAACTTTCTGGTCATGTTAGCCAAGATCCCGGTACTACTCGTAAACATGATCAATCATATTTTCGCAATTTCGCACAAGTAAGTTGTATGCTTGAAGTAACTTCAATCATTTTGAAAAGTTGATAATTTCTTATTTGTAATTGGTGGAAGAGAAGTGATATGAAACCCCACACCTAAGTTTTCTGTTGTTTAGCACTCACTAGCAGCGCATATCTGGAATTCCCAACGAAAATAGTAAAAGGCATATTTGGAAAGTTCTAATTGTCTCTGTTTTAATATGGTGTATGACGATAGCCAAGCTGATCTATGTGGTTGTACACAGATTAGGTTTATTAGTGTAAAATCCAATAGATTGATTCATTAGTAAAAGTCGAAATTGTAGTCCACTTAAATTCATTGTTGAGATATTAAAAATAACTTGATGAGTATTATCATTTAGGTTATTTCAATGTGTTATATTAATAAAGTAGAAGTGTAGTGTACATGTATTGCTATATCTAAGTTATTCTTTGCCTTACTTTGTTACACGGTTTTCTTCCAGTCACTCACCCTCAACATGACTAGTTTTACAACAGCAGTTTCATTGGTGCATTCAGAATGTTTTCCTTTAATCGTGATAGAATGAAAGATCAGTTGTAAATTGTCACATTTAGTTCAACTGCATTAACAGTTTCATTACAACTTTCTTCTTAATGAGTGATGTCGTTTTGGACTCCAGTTTCAAGAATATTTACATGTTTGCTTATAAGCTCAGTGTCGACATATTTCATTTGATTCATGTTTCCGGTGATAATTGTAGCTGTAATGTGATTGTTGCTAAGTATGTTAAGAATGTAGATTAGTTTGGAACAACATAATTGAGTATATTTTGTTAGGAGCACTATTTAATATTTCATATCTTATCGATGTGTGGGAAATGTGATTGCTCTATTGCGTTTTCAGTAGATGTTTTAAGATGTTTAATGTAATAAACATGAATGTTGTGCAGTATCTATGTTTTACAATACGGTAAGTAAAGTATATCATGTCAATGGAGCGGTAATTTAGACGTATTCATCAAAAGCAAGCTTTACATAAAATTGTACGTCATACAGTTGAATTGAATCTTATTTCACTGAGCAGTTATATTAGTAACAAATTAAATCTCAAACTTACTTTTCTATTTCGGCATTCCAGTTTTTTTGTGGAAACGAACGTGGAAAGGCTTTATAGTATTATATAAAACGCACTCCTTATGTAGCGAGAAGGGAAAGGTGAGAATTTTTCACAACATAATTTATCTCTAAAATACATAAACAAGTTGTTAATTTATCTTCTAAAAGTGACTTTCAAATGTTTGTCAAGTACATCATATTACTCAAAACTAGTTCCACAGTAAATGCATTTGGTGAGTGAATTGATGTCAATATTAGACCTTTAATCAATGCATTGTATCTACTCTCCTGAATGATATTGTTCCCACTTATCAGTCATTGGACAGTTATTCCCCAATACCTTTTCTCTCAACTACTCAAAATGAAACATATGCCAAGATTCTACAACTAACACTGCTCTAAAATCTTCATTCTGCTTCTCCCAAAGTGCTAATTATGATTTTCACGTAGACTTTTAACTTCAGAAGCAGTTTTCTTTGGTCTCATCTTTCCCTTTGTCATTAACAATTTGTAGATACGGCTTGTTTTGCAATACACTTTCTAAGAGATATGAATACTTACTGATTGTTTTCACTGAATTATTATCTAGCACTCTTTCATTATGATGCACCTGTTAACTGCCTATCAATCACCGTATATCATATTCACTTATAAACCTCCACGATTCACAGGATGAGTGCATATATTTACAGTCAGTAAAGATGAATATAGGAGAACAATATTTGGATTAAACTTAAATTCAACGAGCATATAATTGAAAAAAGCTGGGTAAGAGCAATTCCATTGATTTCTATATTTAATCATGTTACAACAAGCGAACCGTGAAATGATCGATGCACAACCAATAAAACTTGCTATTATAATCAAAGGGTGAGTATCAACGACTGCCACAAATTCAATGATTTCCACAATGTGTTCTATTTATCTACAGCGTTTCCACTTCATTACCTTCTTGGCTGTAATTCAGTTGATTTATTTTTTGCCACAGTAAGTTGTTGATGATGGTGACTAGCGAACGTATCCGGAGTATCTTCAGCTAAATACTGTTTGCAAATTCTTGTGTCTAATAAATAATGATTTTCGTAGTTCTTATTACAATTTTCTCCTCAACACAATAGAACTAATTGTCTTGATCCATGTATTGAGAATTCTGACATTGTTGTCGGCTGACAGCGATTTTTAATTTCAGATGTGCCGAAATTGTAATAATGCTGTCCATGTCACGTTAATTCATCCATAGTCACTGCTTTTGCGACAGATCATTTCAGTTTTTCAATGTTTTACACACTTGCGTCACTTTTCTTCAGTCACAGTGTGTGGTTTACCCTACTTCTTCTCAAATGATTGTTCTGATTCACTGTATTTTCTAATTTTTTTAATTTGTTACATCATGAACATTTCATGCTTCTTACTGTAGTAGCTTTCTTCGCAGTCTATGATAAGCCCTCGACATGGTACTCCTTATCAGATCTAATGTTCCACTTCACTTAATTGTTTGCTTTTTTGTAGTTGATCTGTACCTCGGATTTCTCTTTTCTTGTTTGGTTCTTATTGAATACTGATTCATTGTCTTGCCGTTCTTAAATCGTGTTCAAAGTACTAACAAAAATCCATTCCTTATGGCGGTGTATCTTGCTGCTGTAAACTGCCTAACAAGTTGAAATTACTGCCTTTAAACTCATGTAACTAATTGTATACAATTGTCATCAAAAGTTTAGCCACCAATAACCAGTTAAAGGAGGGCGATCCGACTTACGATTTTTTCACCGTTTTGTTCCTCACACTAAGTCAATGTCGTCACATGATATCCTCCATTTTAACCCCGTAAATCAGCTCACTACTTAACATAGTTTGGTCCCAGTGTTTACATTTTTCTACGATTGGCTGTAGTTTAACAGTGAAGTGATCATTAGCACTTTTGTTGCTTTCATAGGTGGCTATATAGAACTAGATGACATTATTCGTTATCGTCGCTACTTTTTAATTGAAGGATACTTTAATGAGTCTAGGTTTTTGAGATCTCATCCTGTAAGTGCTTTCCGTACTTTACTAGACAATGTAAATGCATGTCCTTGTATATGCAAGATATTTTCTTAATGGCTGAAGTACAACAATAATTTTTCTGAAGCTATCAAGCTGTAAACTAATGGATTTTCCTAGTTCCATTTATTTCAAGGTTGTATCTATTTATTTCTTCAGCAACTTGAATAATGCTCTCCTCACTTTACATCCTGGTAACACTAAATGTGCTTATATTAACAGATCTCTGGTTGTCAGTATGGACACTACACCCGTATTCTAGCGGAAAGGTTTGATTTTCACAATACACCATCATAACTATTATAAATGAAGATCCTCTCCGATTCACTGGAAAGAAGTTTCCATGCTTAAAATGACTTTTTGAGTCAGCACATTTTAGCAAAATTATTTTAATTAAAACCAGGATTTTAACTACATGTTCAAACCTTATCTTTTTCAGAACTTGAAACATACAGCAATTGTAGATGAGCTTCATATAAAGCTGACACTTTTTAGTGTCATTCATATTTACTTCATTTTCATTAAATGTTCGATTATTCACATCCACTTGCATCAGAACAACAGGCTTTTCGATTTCCATCTTCAATTCAAATGTAACACACTTCTTATTAATCTTGATAATTAGTGTGAATTTTCTAATTCATTAAATACTTTTGCTTTCTCTACCTTCTTAGAGTAAACTTAGCGTTATCAAACAGTGTGGAATTCGCAGAGGCGTATCACTGTCCTATCGGTTCACCAATGAATCCACCTGAAAAATGCAGAGTCTATTAGATAAAAACTATGTCTGGCGAGTTTTGTGTTTTAATGATATTTTGAAAAAACCATAACATTTGTGTGACACTTATTTTATACTTTGATACTTAACACATTCATGATTTCATGTTAATTCATGGCTTCTACCTTAACTGTTTATTGTTGTCTATTAATAAACGTCATTTGCAATTATGTGTTGTGTATAATGCTAAATATTGTTTTTTTGGTTGACATTTGCTTTCATTAATATGATGATTGGAAGCAAGGAAGCACTGAACATCTGTTTCATTCGAGTACAGAACCGTTTGCGAGTGTGTGTTTTAGACCTCGATAAGTAATCAAGCTCAGGATCTCCAGGCTTTGAAGCGAACTGATAACCGTCAAATCACTGAGAAGCCGAAAATCCAAATGTGGGTATCTCAAGCTCAATCAGTTGATTTTCACATACACAATAGTAGTGTGCTTGTACTATTCCTCACCCGCATTATATTCATGTCACAGTCAATCTAGAATTATCTCACAACATTCATGTACTGAATTATGTCTACCTGATGATATTAAGCCAGTCACTATGTAATTCATAATAACATCATTAAATGTATGTATGTATGTAGTACGTACAACATAAAACCTAGAAAATAAATACGTCGGTCTAAATACAACTCACCATTCTATTGTTAGCTGCTATTGTGATTTTTTTATAATGACTTCAATCGACAGAGTATTTATTAGGTTCTAGCTTTGACAATAAGTTGTTCAAATAATTGATATGCTAGAGGTAATGTGTTGAAGGCATTTTGCTCACTAATTACAAAATACACAACATTCAATTTCATTGCGTTACTGTTTGCTGCATCAAATTGTCTGCTAGTAATAAGAGTCAATCAATGGTTGTCAGTTAGTAAATGCACTCAATCAAAATCTAACAAAATAACCATCAATTAGTTGATTGCAATTGAATGTTCAAGTTATCAATCTATTTGCTGATACATAAAATCCTAATACAACTGGTAAACAATCAAACATTTAGAAGGTAAACTATTCGTCGGATAATTGACAATAGAAAACAGTATAAAATTGGACACAATGTTATACTTGATTATCATGTTGTTCAAATACACTACTGGCATTTCATTGTGTATTTCAACGAGAACTGTAACGTCTTTTTCCCCTAACAATCCCATCATAGTTTATACAACTGTTGAATAAAATGATTACAGTTCGCATTAGTCTATTTCTTGTAAACATTACACATCATTCTATGATTAAAAAAGAAGAAAAATGGAATGTGTTGTGTGCGTGTGTAATGCACAAGTATAACGATAGTATAAAGCATGAGCCGGTTGATTATAAGTCGTTTATTTCTAGCAGCTGAAGTGTAGATGAAGGTTTAGTGGTCCATTGATATATTTTCTTCAGTCGGGTCGTTGCGTTGTGTGTTTTTAATGTTCAATCAATTTCAGTTATTAAGGATATGCATCATTCCAAGTGTGTCTGAATAAGTGGCTTTATTAATCAAAAGACAATTATCTTTGAAAGTTACATGAGTTAGCTTGCAAAACACTGGAAAATTGTCTACCATGCGTACTTCCGCTGACGGTTTGTTCCATATTTGACCATACCTAATTAAATGAAAGTTTACAAAGCTTTTGTTTTGTTTCAATCAAGTTCAACTTGAAAGAGTTTGTTTCTCAGATGTTAGTCTCGAGTGTAGGTACGGTATGCGATTTCGATTAGGTCTGATTCGTATTGCGCCACAGTTTATAAGAGAGAATTAAGTTTGTTCTTAGTCCCTTTTTCATAGTGCTTCAACTTTGAGAATATGACACTTAGTTTTATAGTAAATATTGGAATCGTTTTTTTAATCACATGCTGTGTTATGTTGCATTGCGCATTCTCTTATCTCATTCTGTCACTAAATCGTAGACTGCTTAATAGAAAGGAACAGTACTGAGTATAGATTTCACGTATATTTTGTAAAGAGTGAGGCAAGACTCATTTTGGTAAAAGTTTCTTAGAATGTAACCTGTGAGTAATTGTGATTTGAATAGTTTTGTAAGTTGTGGTGTTGACGATGCGGTGCATGCTTTATTTTCTGATTTTAATTTCTAAGAGAATTAGTAGTTCTTATGAACTGTAGATTGCAGATTAGTAGATTGTATGATATCCTGTCGAAAGCCGCTTTTAATATCGAAGCATAATTTCACCACTTACTTTTTGACGACGGTTCCGAGTAATCTCATTATAAGATTAATGAAATATGAGGCTCATGATTTCATTTTGAGAAAGCCTTGCTGAGAAAAATTTATTAGGCCTCTATTTAGTATGTAACCAGATGTCTGATCATTGATTACTTCCTCTATTACTCGTGTGATCACTGGTATTGAATTAATAAGTCAGTCCTTCTGAACTAGGTTTTGTCCTCATGTTTGTGGAGTATATAGGTGACTTTCCAGAATTCAAGATAAGTTTCTACATTTGATGAGAGTGTGGACATTTCGAGTAGGAGAATCGGTATGCCAGGGCCAGCATGCCTGTAGAAGATTGATGGGATAATATCGATCCCTAAACTATTAATTGGCTTAAGCGTTTTCATAGCCTTATTGATATTTTAAGCTAAAATTTATGGTACTTAACGTCGTATTGCATAAACGGTCTTAATTAATGTTCGGCATTTGAATTATGCTTGCGTTAATCACGAATCTTTCACTGAGGTACTGACATATAACTTGTCAGTTATCATAAATTACACCATTTTGTAATATACTAAAATCCTCAGTTTTTGACATTTCATCGTTTTTCTGAAAGACAGCATTAAGATTTTGTAGTTCTAGTTAGTGCTATACGTTTTCTATCTTTTAGGCGACTTTGTTCTTAAAAAGAGCGTATTTGATTCAGAACAGTAAAATTATTTAGGGTGATGTACCTCCTCCATAGTTTGTGTAACTTTGCTTTAGTTTTAGTGTTGACGTACTAAAATTTTGTTTTGTAGGCCGATTTTGTTGGTATTATAGTATCTAATAAGGGCTTCATGGTGCGTTAAAATATTTTTAGTTTTCCGCTAGTTTGTCACTGATAAAAAAGGAGGCTTAGTCAGAGCACCTAACTAAGTGTGTCCTACCCTACTATGTACATTGCATTTAGGCTTGTTTCAAATGCCTTTGTCAATATTGAGCTGTGAGAGATGTTGAGTTGCAATACATACTTATTTCTGGTAATGTGTGTGTTATACGAAAGTTTATCTGCCTAGCATAACTCCTTGGCATCGATGTTGTATTTGGATTTGTAGACACATTTAATGAGTTCTAGCTTTGAGTGGCTGTACCTTATATTTGGTTGACTGTAGGTGAATGTTTGTCTGTATTAGATAATGTGATCCTAGGAGCGTTAGGTATAACCTTGTTTTTGTTTATCTTTGGTGGAATTCGTAGACCTTTATTGATTAGCGTTTGGAGTATCGCAGTGCTTTAAAAATAAGATATGTCCGTATAACTTTGCATACACATACAGAAACTGGTTGTTACTTTGCAAGCTTTATATGGTCAGCTACTGTTAAAATGATCTAAAATTATGTTTTAGAGTCGAAACAGCGAGGAAAAGTGCTACTAATGTTTCTATGTTTACTAATACTATTAAGAGTGTACTTGTAACGGTAACCAAACGTCCAGACGCCGAGCGCTGAAGATACAACTATACATGCTTTCAAATAGGAGGCAATTGAGCCAAATAAAAAAAAATGAATTTCAAATAATGTATTTGTTGACCTGTCGAGCAATGTTGTTCTTTGCAATAAATAATAAACGTATCATAACAGACCTTTAATATTGTAGGCACTCAGTCTGAAAACAAATGGTGAACAGAATATAACAAAGGTGCGAACCAAAAAATGGCGGAAGTGAAGATAAACAAACCAGACACAAAGTGAACACAACAAATAAGTTAAATAAGTTTTAAAGGGCCTGACAAGAATAATTCAGAAAATCAATTAATCCTTAAGTTTACCGCAACAGAACTGGTCCAAAATTCCCACGTTATGTGAAATCGGGTTAATGTGTGTTATTTCGTACCAAAGGATCTAACTTTTCTCGTTGCGTACGTTGGAGCCTACTGCTGCTACCTTGTTCGCTTTCACTTGCATTTGTTTCTATGTATGAGATACAAGAGCTAGACCATCTGTAAAGTCCAAGCCCCCTAGTTGCATCGATGCTGTTCACTGTATTCTAAGATGGCCTTGAGATGTTGCAGTCATCATGATTCAGTCAACCACCAGCAAAAAGAGGAAGGGTGACAGTAGGCAGCCTTGTCTAACACCGGTCTTCACTTTTAATATGTATCGTACTAAATATTCTATTAAATAAAGCAATTAATATTATTATTAAAATAATGTAATAAATGAATAATTAGTCATCATCAATCACCAACATAAAAAGGTTGTATCGTTCAAATTCATGTATATAATGAATAAAAACCTTCAGAATGTTTTATACTTTTGACATTCATGCATCGTCGATGCCGTTGCTATGCACATAGAGGAACCGTTAATATGTTTATACGAGGAAATTATTCATCTACTCATTTTATCATTGATGTAGATAGTACCTTTCAAGATATTCACTTTATAAATCCGAAGAATCATAAGTAAATTAATATTCGGATTCCAAATCATTTATTGTTATACGGAAACACTGTATCATATTCACAAAATAACGTGATCTCCACGGTAAACATTTTCAGTAAACGAGTAACACATCAAATCAATAGGTAAAAGAAATTAGTATGGATATATATTACTGAAATAAAATACCAGTAGTTAACCAGTATATAATAAATATCATAATTTATGCAACTTAATAATACGATCAGCTCACTAGTGACTAACAGTTGGAGGTAATTTTCTGGAATACTAGTGACATGTGATTAGCAGAGTTTAACCGTATCAAGTAAGAAGTAGTTATTCCCCTACTGGAATGAATGAGGTAGATCGAATGTATTACGTAATGACGAAAATAGAAATAGCAACCATAAAGTTCCGACTGAGTTGTTTAATGGTTAGTCATTCACTCCAAAGACATAGAGTTCTGTGTTTAGTCCACGACGGAGAAATTAATGAAATCTGCCTAATGAGTTAAATACTATGATGAAACAGCTCTCCAATGCTTTCTGGTGATCTATGATTATCTAATTCAGACCAATTCATGATATCAAATTGACAATAATTCTAGTTAAATAAATAAGTCGAAGATTGATGTCGGAAGGATACCGTTGGAAACCAGGGAGCACCTCACAGCTGTTTTGTCTTAGTATTAAAGTTATTTGTAATAAGCACACTAAACTCCATCCTAGAAGTTTCAGGTGGCCGAACGTCGAACATCACACTATTGAATTGGTACCGATTCATAATATTCCCTCTTCTAATAGTTTATGACACAGTTCGACCCTACCAACATCAATCTCTGATGAATTCAATCGAGTAAAACTTAATATCAATCTGCACAAACCACCTTAATTTGATTATAACAATCATCATAATAGTGATTTTATTTTCAAAATGTTCATTCAACTCTAATGAAAGTCGTGATTAGTGGATTTCATACTTGTCGAGAGTGACACAGTCATCACCGGTGGCAATGGATGATCGTCGACCGTGACAGTG